>JABACO010000056.1:0-200934 GCA_013339895.1 Ephydatia muelleri | reverse complement strand
AAGTCGTTCCCATGCAGGCTTACCAATTGACCATGAAATGTTCGTGTACATGCACATGTACAAGGCAGCCTGTTGTCATGTTAACATCGAAGTGGTGCGTGTGTTACGCGCGATCGATGGATTTGCGCGATCCATCGATGGCGCTGCGCCATCGATGGATCCATTGATTGCGCACTATTCGGTCGATTGCGCAATCATCGATCGATCGCGCGACTTTAGGAATTGCGCGATCGACGAATTGCGCACTGTTGAGTTTGCGCAATCGATCGATCGCGCAGCTATAGAATCAACTACATTAAACAAGAATAATCATTGAAGCATGCACATGAATTAAAGTGCTTCAGTGAAAGTGGGACACTTCCACTTGTCAGTTTGTGTTCCGACTCCAATGCATTCGGGATGGAAGCACTGCCTACCAGCACAGCAACGGATCATTGGTTTGCCATTGTCAGGAGCTCGGCATTTGCAGTACACCCTTTTCCTAATCTTATGTACAACACGTGGCTGATGGCTTACAACAGTGGAAGGAAATGGGGTTATACTGTACGTGTCAACACATGCAGTTTTTGAAGTGACTACGCAATTCCTTGTAGTGCAGTTGTGTTGGATCTACCCCGTGGATCAGTGATATTGCAAAGGCCACAGCTAATTCCCCACATGCATAGCCATTATCTTGCAGCTGAACATTCATGACTTTGATTGTGTTGTGAGAATCTGGACATTGCACATATCTAGCAACAAGCGATATGCATTCCCCGTCAGGTCTATTTTGCATTGAGTCATAGATGCAAACAGTATCCATTTCTTCCCCAATCTTAGATATTACCAGCCAGTGGTTTTTGTTAACCAGAAGAAACTGCACGAATTCAAAGCTAGGGACACTGAAGGACATGTTCTGTTGAAGGATAGGATTTTGGAGCCCATCAACTGCAGGAAATGCTTCTCTGAGTAGTAGATTAGCAGCATCCATATGCATATCACTCAACCATCCAATTTTGTCTCTATCACCTGGTGAAATAATGGTGCTCTTGATGCCTGTGTTGGCACTTGAGTGTTTGTGCAAACTGTAGCATTATGACAGATGGAGGAGCACTGTATTCCGTTTTTTCTACAGATGCACATATTTGTCTTGCACCCACTTGAACATTTGCAGCAGGATTTGGTGAACTTATTACATGATTAAATTTCTGGGCTGCTTCATGAAGCGACAAAGTAATGTCTCCATGCACAACAGCTACACTACCATCATAACTCCACCACGGAAATTTCCCTTAATAGTTCTCAACATTGTTCCAAGCCTGTAAGTCTTTATTTTGTCTCCAAATATTTCAGTTATTTCACAAGGAAGTCTTGGCATGTCTATTTTGGCTCGATCCATCTTGGAGATACCAATAGGTACTTTGTCACCTACACTGAACACCTGTGTCTTAACTCCCTTCTTTTTGTTGAACTTCACTGCCATATGTGTAGCTGCCAAAAATGTATTGTCACGAACTTTCTCTCTTATTTGCTGTGTGGATTGTTGATTTAGAATCACCCTCAACTTCCTCCTGCTGCTTGTCTGGGGTTTCTGACACCTGTAATGACAGTTTCAATGTACTGTGCTCTACCTCACCATCTGCATCCACTTCATCTTTTGGGCCTGATGCTGATTGTGGAGCAACACAGGAGCCAGGAGATACTAAATTCACGCATCCTTCAGCACTATTTCCATCATCCTGATGGATGGAGATGATAGACTATTTTGTGCTGCTGTGTCAGTAGATGGTTCGGTGCGCAATGTAGCTGTATGAGGATTGTCACAAGTTGATGTTATGGGTAGGTCTTCTTCATCTACACAATGTTTTTCAGCTCCGGGAAAGATACCAACTAGAGGGTATCTACCGAATACAACATGATAGGGCAAGTCCTTAATTGCCTTCATGTCGTTCACAATTCATGGAGAACATGATGCGAGGTAACCATGAAACCCAAGGATATTTATTTTCTCCGTGCCCCTAATCTAGTTTCATGACTGCTATATTCTGCTCTACAGTGCGATTTCCTTTTTCTACTAGACCCTGTGACTGGTCCCGAGTGATGTGGACGACCACTGACAAAGGTCACATCACCACCCCACTTCTCAAACATATAGCACAAATCAGATTGCTCTTCCATTGTCAGAGTGAAATATCTTGGGTGGGCCCAAATATGCCAATACATGTTCTTGTAACATGTAAGACATATCTTCTGCTGTCTTCCTCTTCAATGGAAAAAGTACATGAAATTTGAAGAAATGGTCCACATAAAATGACCTATGTAGTTATACTCATTTGTCAGGACTGTGTCTCATATCAATGCATGAGATCCACTTGAACTCTATCCAGAAAGTCCTTCTCAATTATTGGATGTAATGGAGGCCTTGTGTTTTGTGGCTGACTTAGCTGGCAGACAGGACAGTGTGTGCAAAACTCCTGCACAAAGCCTCTTGTATTTCAAAGTAATGAAAATAATGAATGCCATAATGAAAACCAAAGTTGTTGTGAAGCTTACATGTACTAGGTCTCATTTACCTGTAGTACCCTCTGCACATTATAAGTACTGTATGCAATTACAATTACAATCACTGAAGGACTAATCAACATTATACTGCACGTAAATCCAGCGTAAGGAAATATTATGTCCTCCAGTAACTACTACCCTACTCCTCTCCTTTCAGGTAATGCTAAGGCTAGGATGTAACCTACCAGCTATCACCGTGGTATTCTTTATACCGGTATTTTTCTAAATGTTCCTCCCTCAGTCAACCTAATCTACAAAAATGTATAGATCTAAGTCTGAAGGGACAGATTAATGTCCTTCTAACATATAAGTGCAAGTTATTTCAACATTGTTAACACGGTTACGAAATCTCAAGGATGCACGTACGTAGTCTAACACCTTCTTGTAGCCACTATGCTTTAACTCATCTGCATTAACAGCCTGAACGATGTCACATAGCTGATTTGCATGTACAACACGCAATAATTTCACACCATCCTCCTACAATGATAGGTTTAAAGTTACGTACAAGTGTATGCAACTGTATTATACAAACCTTGTTGTTCCCTTCATTTGGAATTACAAGCACTTTGAAAAGTCCCAGATCAGCAAGTTGAAAGTTTCTACTTTTAACCCATGCTTGAAATGGGGATCAACTTTGTCTTGTGGGGGACGATAGATGGTGGACGATCGATGGCATCGAACCTTTCTTGACTTAAAACACACTCTAGTCGAGGCTCCTTGGCAATAGCAATAGCCCGTCACTGCGCTCCTTGAAAATCCATCTCACACGAAGCAATTGTAGTGAATGAGGCGACTGGTTTCAAGTCAGTAATGCTTAGCAACTGAAGTACTGTTTCACACCAAAGCGTGCAGCATATTCCCTCCATCGATCGCGCAAGCGCAGTAGTGCGCGATCGATAGATGGCTGCGCGATCGATCGATGATTGCGCGATCGATCGATAGGTGCGCAATCAATGGATCCATCGATGGCGCAGCGCGATCGTTGGATTGCGCAAATCCATCGATCGCGCGTAACACGTGCAAGATGAGTTTATTTCGTATCTGCCAATATTTTTTTGCAAATAACCGCAGCGAAATGGTGGAGAAGCACGTCTGACCCAACACAAATGATGCGTTAGTAGCCATCCATTGCTACCTAAGCCTATTAGCTACACCTTGCTGGCTGTACATCCTCGAGCTCGGTCTGCTAACATCGTTCAATAATCAATATGGGATTTAATGGCGCAAGCTCGTAGACCAGCGAAATAAAGCAAATTAACGGTTACTATTTATGCTGCATGCGTATGAAAAGCCATTACTATTCATGGATCATGTACATGTCATTTTAAATGTATCTGGGTAAGTCCGGTCGTGTCGGAGGATCATCCACCAACCCACATTAATCACTCTGAGACTCGCGTTAGTTGTACTGACGCAAAAGTACTGTTCCCTTTTCTGCTATGAGAAACGGATACACTTATATACTCAATGCAGATTAATTTGTAGTGTTTACACGTAGTTTTATAACCTGGATTGGCCCAATCGACAGGGTTATATGATTAAGAAAAACTAAAAATACGCACCAATTTTTTGCCACCGCTTGAACCAATCAACTATTGTGGCCGATTGGTTTGAGCCAGTGAAACACCTGGTTCTCTTGCAAAAAAGTGGAATGACCATGAAAAGGCCAGATACACTAAATACTTCTATAAGCAGTACAAAAATCGCTCTGAGGGAATGTTTGTATTTCTGCTTTTCCCCAAAATTGGCAGAATTTCCCCGCGTCTTACGTAAAACTGTGTTAATTATAAGCATAGAAACTGTTATGTTTAGGCTCACTGTAAGAGCATGGCAGCTTACAATTACCTCTGCCAGCCTTGTCTGTCCTTTCCTATCCTAGAAAAATATTATTATTTATTACATGTATACTGATGAAAAGAACAAATTTTACGTTTAAAAAACGACATATTCTCAATGTACAAGATTGTATACGAATCCATAACACTGGAGGTGTCCATAAAAGGATAGATACAGGCAGGGCATATTACGTTGCATACGGAGAACAGATAATTTATCTGCTACATTAAAATTGAATACTTCCGTATGCTCCGTTCCTGCGCTTCCAATCTGGAAATCATCGATGGGCTTTCTATCACATTTTTGAATAATCGAACCGCAACCAGGTGGAGCCATCAGCAAGACACACCCTAGGAGGCAGAACACCTGTGGAAGAACGTATCTAAAGTCGTGCGTACTCTTCAGCCTAGTTATAGGGAGCACGTGATGCGCGCTCAATATCAAAGCGGAAACAGGAGAAGAAAGTTACGCCGATGGATAAAGGGCGAAAGGTATAGTCTCTTTCAGTGGTCGTCTTGTACTGCCTTTTGTACGGACTGCCCGTCCACGCACCAGCGTCTGTGCATGACAGTCACTAAGGTAGCCATAAAGGTTGCTGAAGACCAGCAGCAGCCCCAACCGTCAGGGACGATGCATGCGCCTCCCATAGCGATATTCGCGATGCAGCCGTCAGCGGTAGGTGCCAAGCTGACCGCTGCAATGTAGAGAGCCGATAGGCTTGTGCAGATTAGGACCGTCGTGGCGACATATAGAGGCTCTAACGCTTTGGGGTTCTTGTAGCAAACTGCGAAAACGAACACATGAATAGCCAGCCAATTGGAGAGTATGGTACTAGCTCCTTCATGAAGATACAATGGCGTCTACGTACATTAGAGGCAATGTTCTCGTATTTATGGCCTCCAGCCGACATCAGCAAGATAGTACGGTTTCGCTTATCATCTTGTACATAGAAGTCGGTAGATCGATCTTGGTGTACAGCCGCATCGAGAAGAATGCAACTGCGTTGAAAATCGCGATCAAAATACATGGAGGGCCCATAGCGATGATCAGAAACCTGCGCGCTTGATCCCAAAGTGACAGTTTGTATTGCACAACCGAGTATCATCTCGAAAGTGAAACGAAACTGCAACAGTATATGACTCTGGTGAATGTGCGAGACTATTTATAATAATCCCGTCTTTGCAATTGATAACAATTGATAACAGACTCAGTGCGGTATGTTTATTGTTTAGAACACTTCGGTAGCTGTTGTGTAACACTAGACGGCAGGGACCCTCCGTCACGGCTATTACGTATACTGATCGAACTGATATACACGTGTATAGATTAGTGAAAATTTGGGACCAATTTTTTATAATGAATCAAGATCTTTGTGTATTGCCGGGCAGTAGATAAATTATCCCTGCACTGATGTCACGCAGCTACCGGGTGTCCACGAAAGAACGCAATCTATCAAATGTTATTCCCGTTCAAAAGCATTGCGTCTTTCGTGGACACCCGGTATAGTGATAGTCGTTCCCCATACATGCATGCGTACTTGGGCACTATGATTTTGCCTATTGAAGAGCATGCATACACGAGTGCGGCGGAATCCCCATTTTCAGAAACGAATAGTCCATTTTTAATTTTAAGTCCTGACTGTCCTGACAGAGGCAGGTGGTTTGGCAGGGTACTTGCATTACCGGGCTTCTATGTATGCATATTGCTGAGATTACGTCGCTGTGAAATTGTCTCTTCTCTAGCCCGTAACTTCCGAAGTATATACCCTTTCTGCATGCACACCCGAAACGAATAGGCCAGTTACAGACATATGTTTATTTAAAGCTCTCAAGTTCTGCATGTGGTATAGCTTCGAGACTACATGAACGGTTGAATGAATTTGTTTCAATTACTCAGATATTGCTTCAAATATATTGTATAGTAGTTGATATGCACGCTCGCATTCTTCATCTTGTTCAGGATCAAAGATTTTCATAGAGAAAAGTTGTTTGCATGTATAAAGAGGTCAATGAGTCTTGTAGAAAAATAGTTTTGCCCACGTTTTATAGTGATAATTTTTGATAATTTCCTCCTTATAAAGTGCTCAGTACACTTCCGGGAGTTTATTGTTTGATTATACAGGCTGTGTACAAACAACAATAATAACAAACCGTTAGGAAGTACTGCCATTTTCGTCATACACTCTTGTTGGGCCAAATTTGATTTTGAACGATTTTTTAGCTTACATTTTTCTGAAACATTCAAGCAAATAACTACAGAATGTCATTCACCCATGCTGAAAGAAAAAAAAAAAAGAGAAAGAATATATAATGTTTCGACAATCAACTGCGCTACTACAATTGAAACCTTTTGAAATCCGCTGTGAAAATCTCCCAATCACTGTTTTGGGTGGGCTACATGGAAATGGAGGGAAACCACAATACTTCCGGTGGACTATTTGATAGGCATCATGTAAAGCTGTGAAGGATCAATCTAGCCGCAGCCTGCGCGCCGCTCCTTCCTCCCAACTGCTAGATTTCCATCACCGCACCAGACCCAGGAATACGTGCACAGTACACATTATTTATAGCATAAGGTCCGCATTAACGTCATTCTAGACCTGGAGGCTCCCGCTATTCAGTCCCGTTTCATCCTTTGTCAGGGTGGTAGGTCGTGAACCCTGACACTTCCCACTTCTTCTCCTGCGACAAATATCATTGTCGAACGCTCACACCGCCTACTGCTTCTGATATCATCGGAGACCTCCAGTCTATCACATTCCTTAGCCTATATCCTTCTCCTGCGACAAACAACGCCATTTGTCGATTGCGTATTCCTATATCACCCTCATCAGTCGTACCTCTTCAGCGCCCGTTCATGATCACATACATCTTTCTGCGCCGCACCGTCACTCCGCCCGTTCCATGCCTGATGGCAACCGAAGGTCTTCACACGCTCGGGAACAGCTGCAACCATGCATCCTCAGGTTCTCCACTCTTGAGTACCGCTAGCCTTCTCTCTCTAGCCGGCTACCCTCAGGTCTACCGCTTTTGGATACGCTGCCAGCCTTCCTTCATAGGTCCACCTCAATCAGTCCCATCACGACAGTGACTCACTTCTGGATCCATGGGTCTCCCTGCACAACTGTCAGGGATGGATCCCACCGCTGCCACCATATGTGAAGGATCAATCTAGCCGCAGCCTGCGCGCCGCTCCTTCCTCCCAACTGCTAGATTTCCATCACCGCACCAGACCCAGGAATACGTGCACAGTACACATTATTTATAGCATAAGGTCCGCATTAACGTCATTCTAGACCTGGAGGCTCCCGCTATTCAGTCCCTTTTCATCCTTTGTCAGGGTGGTAGGTCGTGAACCCTGACAAAAGCTATAACCATCGTATGCATGTATACCGGGTGTCCACGAAAGAACGCAATGCTTTTGAACGGGAATAACATTTGATAGACTGATTGCGTTCTTTCGTGGACACCCGGTATAGGTAGCTGATCTACGCTCCATTCCCCTGTACGTCATTGCATGGCCAATGGTTATAATTCCTGAGTGCTTAAGGGGCAAAGCAAAATGTGATTTGCATGGTAAATGTACCCTTTTTTTTTTGTGCTTGATATCTGTTGGTTTGATATACACTGACGTAATTTGCTACTGTAACTGGGCGCAGTCTTCGTAATACATTTGCGCTGTTTATAGATGGCACGAACCATTCACCCATAGTAGTGTCATAACTTGTTGGCAACATAGTAGCAATGGATTGGAAGTAATACAAACAAGTGTTTCTGCATCTTGTCACTGCTTCACCTTGCATTGAAAATAACAGTAGTTTCTGCAACTGACGCAACTGATAACATTTCAGAAAATGGCTTCGCATCCGTGACTGAACAAATTTGAAAACACTTATGTTGTCACCCATAGCTATATGTAAGGCGTAGGTTATATAGCTAAACTCCACACTTATTCAATCCTTTCATCGGGCCTGCAATGGAGGTCCTTGTTGACTGCAGAGCCAAGCAACATTGCTAACTGTTCAGCTTTCAAGTAGGGAGGGAGGGGGGTGGCTATTATATATTTCCTTCTTTACTCTATAACTCTTTGAAAATATGTACTGCATGGGTCACACTGAATATTAAAGTACCCTCAAACCCCCTGTACATACAGTCATGTATCTCTCGAAGTTACCGCGTGTATAGTTTTGCCGTGTGGAATAAAATAAACGGAAGATCGCCTGTGTGGAAACAAGGTCTAAAAGGAAAAAATGCCTCGGAGGTGTAGACTACTTTAAATATGCTGACCTATCTCATCGAGTTTGCCAACAAAAAGGCTGTAATCGAAGCTATGCTTTATCTTCTTCATTCAAGACGCGAGGGACAATCTCAACGGTCAAGAAGCGATGCTGCCGTTATGATGGCGTCAGTACTGCAGGAGCATTGGCATTTTTTCAATCTCTATACAATTTCAACAAAGAACATTGAAAAGCATATCATCAAGGTTAATGAAGAATTTGTGAAACTACTTCAGACAAGGGAGAGCAGAAAAATATGAAAGCTATGATGCCGAAGTCTTAGCTTCAGTAAAGATAGTGCTGCACTGTTTGATATTTTTTATTAAGAGAAGCTTGTCAAAGACAAAAGCTTGAGAATTTCTATGATGTTAGGATGATGGAAATGAATGGAAGTTTGTGGAGACCAAAGAAGTGAGAAAAAATGTATTGTCAAGACTATGTTGACACTCAATGGACCAAAACAATGACAGGGCAAATACTGACTTATGTGCTCTAAAGAGGATGAGATACTCTGTGAACTCGGAACAGCCAGTTGCAGTGCTGGAGAGTACAGAAACTACTTCAGACACGAGTGATAGTGCTGATGAGCTGTACACACCTGTAGAAGTTGAAAACCACACATGTACAACACCAAGGAAGAAAAGGAAGGTGATGGAACATATGTATAATAATGCTTCAAAGCCCAAAGAGTATACCAGCTGGTTCGGTGCAGTATTCAAAAGGTGAGACCAGAATACTATTAGGTGCAGGTGGACAAATTGAAAAGTTGCTTTTGTATGTCACAGAACCAAGCTGAAGCTGCTGTTGACATTGAAACAGCAAACAAAATGTTTGGACAAAATTGGAACTATCATGATGAAGGAGATGAAGACACCATTCTAGAAAAGAAGAATTGTAGAAGTGTAAGAAAGTGCATTGAAGCTATGGCACTCAGAATTCAAATAGTGAAGGAAGTAGTATTCTCTGGTGAGCAATCTACAGTGACATATGCAAATGATGGCTCTAAAAAGCTCATTCGCAGTGCAAGGTATTATTGTAAATGGTGCGTACAGAGCTCTACCTACATTGAGCATTGTATCAGAGTCAAATCTAACCTTGCTGAGTTAAAGCTAACAGCCTTGTAAATTCTATCAGCAACTAGTGGAGTTGATGCAAAAGTTATTTGTGAGAGAATTGAGTTTTCCATATCCAATCAAACTGCACACAATATAGATATTGAAATGTTGGTTTCAAAAGAGCTTGGCACAATGCAAGTACCCAATCAACTTTTTTGCAATGTTCATCTATGCGTTATGTTCAATTGGATAATAGTAAAGCATTGGTAACAGTTTGAACATGCTATATATACGCAAACTTCCTCGTGAATGCCAAAACAAATGCTAAGTGTAACAGAATAAGCTCTTGATTGCATCACTTGACTGATAAATCATGGCTTTGATCACAAGCCCTGGAACTAGTCTGAGGAATTTGTCATGCATAGTGCCTAAGAAAAACTTGTCTGTTAGTTTGAAAGAGAAACATTTTAATCGTTTGCCTCATATTTGTGCAGTTACGCTTTATCACTTTCATGATGTATCTTTGTAGCAAATTTCAGCAAGTGACCAACCAACTGGCATGCATTGTAAGATGCTTTCTAGAACTCGAATTTCTTAAAGTAATGTTATGTATTGGTGCTTTATTGGGAATGCACGTAGTGGAGCTTTTTTGAGTTTATGCAGCAACTTATTCCTGTTTTTGAACAGCTCTACTTGACCTGTTAGAAACTAAACAATGCAAGCTCCTAAATTTGAAAAAGGGTGCATTTAACTTTGTCACTGATATTCAATTTACACATTCTAGGTATGCTATTGGAATATAGAAGCAATTTGTGAAGACTATGAACCACAAGTTTTAAAGATACTTAAAGTCATCTTACCTGCTCTAGCAGAAGCATTTCAAAAATAGAAGGGGGAGATTATTGGGTTTGGTTCTTATCATGAAACTCTCATAGCTTCTCTACAATGGATCAAGATAAGCTAGAAGGAGCCTCACTACACAACCTTGATGCTGAGTTAAGTGTTGGCTTTATAAATTATGAAGAGGATCAAATAGTTAAAAGTACAGCTTCATCAACACAAGTAAAATGTGCAGCACATGATAAATTGAGAATACTGACTGTTACAGGATCATACAAAGGATATTTCAGAGTAGCCAAATATGTAATTCCTGAATTGTGCCTCAAATGGGCTGCTAAGCAGGAGGATCTGAAGAAAAGAGGTCTTGTAGACAAAGAAATTGCTAATCTAGCCTTGGACAGGAGGAAAAATAAGGATTTTGAGAAACTTAAATGCCTGATGCTAGTTTTGAACTAATCATACTGTCATTCAGGCACAACGTTCCAGCTATGTGTGCAGGAGTCACCCAGTGGTGGTGGACATTATACTAAAAATGAATAGCTGCATAAAGAGATGGTCACTGTATGAACCTGAGCAGATGCAGCAACCATTCGGCAATCAGGAACAGATCACGCTCGATACGACTGGAGAAGTTCATCTGAGGCTGTTCCTCATGGTGTAAAAAATGCCACACGGAGAGACAGGTCTGTTGAAATTTTCAGTTTTGCTAAACTAAACTCGAACCCTTAAATATATAGGCATAAAAATTATATTTGCCTCAGTATAGTAATAATAATTAAAAAAAACGTTAAGCAAATAAATACTGTATTATTGCCTAGTACCATCCATCACCAGAAACTGCTTTTGGAACTGAATAAAAGTGTGGATTGAAGTGAATGATAATCAAGGTATGAGCAGCCATTAATCATGTGAGTGTCCTCGAGCATGTTGCCATTCTCTAATTTTGTTTTATTGTCCGGTCTCAAATCCAGAGCTGTATTATTAGATGGTAGTCAGCTGAATCAGACATCAAAGGTTTATACGTTCCTTATGCTGGGTCAGAAGAAACTTCCTAATAGGGGGAAAAAACTGTTCAACCGTTTAACGCCGAGAGACGCATACCTGCGTCAAAGATGTGTTTACCTTAACCAAAGACTTCTTCCAGACCAATTGAAACATTACACTGATTAGAAGTTATTCACATTCACAGCTTCAGATCATATTGTTGAAACCCTCCTTCCTGCTACCTAGCATTCCCCTGCTGCCTCATTTAGTTGATTTTTGGACAACTCTACTGTAGCTAAATGAAAAATATTTTGTCGTTAATTGGTTAAATGAATTACAAAAATTCCAACAGCTGTACATGAACCTTGTTGTTCTTTTTTGATCGGGTGTAACCTTTGTGTTCTGCTAGAATCTGATAAATAATACAATGTATGGCGCAACAAACAGGCATTGTACTGACTTGCACTTTCTCATTTTCTGTTTTCATTCGTTCAGTGTGCATGCAGGAATTTTCCAAGCCTTTACACTACCAATATTTAAAAGTGAGATGAAGCTATATCAAAACCTGCTAGAGTGTTGAGTACAAGAGCTAGCCGAACAAGTGATATCTTTCATCAGAACGAAGAAAATTTCATTAAATCTGGTAGGAACTCAGATCATCTACTCTAATATCTATGCTCAGATTTAAATAGCCGCATTTAATTCCACGTCTACACAGTAGCTTGCAGTGTATGAAGCAGCAATTGAGTGAATGAAGTTTAAACAAAGTAATACAGGCAAGGAGAATGAGTTTATCAAATTATTAGTAACACTTCCCAACAGGTAAAATTTAAAGGCCCGTCGTTACATGTCCACTGTTCAGTCGCTTACGAATGCCCTTATACACAAAATTGTATAATGATATAGCCAGATTAATCAAGTAGCAATAGGAACTTCTTTGCTCGAATCTATGTAAGATCAACCATGCAGTTTACATATTCCCCACTTCATCATTCATCTCAGTGACCTTATATTGTATACGTATCAACGTTTCTATTCCTCGTTTCTTCAACAAGCTGTCTATGAAATAGCCGGTTTGATTAAGAAGATGCATGCCAGAAGCAAATTTAAAGAAATGACAGGATTTGCGAGTAGATTTTTTTATAACGCTTCAAATAGCTGAGGAAGTCATAGCATGTAATGGGTGTGCTGATGAAGTCTTTTTTCTGCTTTGAAGAGTGAGCGTCATTATTATAAAACCAATTAGCAAAACATAAACATAAACTTGCACAAAGTAGCCAATGACAAGGAATAGGCATGAATCCTTCGTATATTGCATATTGCATATTGCACATTGTGTAAAGGTTGCCGTCCTTGACCTCATTACATGGATGCTTTGTGATTTTATTTTTCGACTTCGAGTTATTATTATTTCCATTACTTTTGTGAAGAATACTGAGCCAACGCTGATAAAAGTACGTTGAGAAATATATGTCCCTGAAGCATCAGAATGGCATTGTAATGAGCCCTTTTACATGTAGGTACTAGAACGGAGCTGCTGAGTGGTGAATTAAGTGTTTGAGTGACACTTTGGTCCACATTTATGAAATAACTGTTCGTGCTCCATGTAGGCTAACTATGCTGTCACCAAGATTCTAGTAGTACCTATAGAATACCAACCATCTACATGTATGTCTCTAAAAAGAGTGCGAACCTAAGATACTGTTAGTGTGTTATTCAAATTGCTTTCTTACCTGCTACAGTTCCCATTTTCACCTACTAGTTCCATTGCTAATACAATAAGTTGGCAGCAACATCTTGAACAATAGACCCAGGTGTATTCTATTAGAACTGAGTATTCTGGATTATTTTTTTATTACATCCTTTCAAATTTACACATCAGTTTTACATTTATCATTGTTGAAGGTCTTGGAGGTGTGGTTTGTAAGAAGCACATAGAGAATATCATCTGGACCCGTCAGAGGCCATTAACTGTTGGTATAGACCCCTGACAATCAAATATTTGCTGCTACAGCAGCAACAATGGCCATACCTTGCTTGCTATTGAGGCTCAAATCTGAATACATGTACATGTACCAGCAAGAAGTTGTTTAACCTTTTTATTTAAACTTCAACTCAGTTGTCTTTGGTATTTTGGGTGGTAAGGACTACCTATATCTAGATGTTTGCATACTGTTTGAATAACATTGGTACACAATTTGATGCCATTATCCGTCTGTGTTATTAATTGGGGCATAAAAACTCTATGAAGATAAAACACAAGGCTTTTGCCACTTCTATTGCAGTTTTTGAACACAGTGGAATCAGCCAGCATGCAGTGATTACTGAAGCCGTCAGTAACACTTGTTATGATTTGACTGGTGGCAGAAGAAACTTTTAGGTCCATGCATCCATCAAATCAGTTATATCTGTATTCAGATAAAAATTACTACCTGCCCCGCATAGCAACAGTGACAAACAACAATGTATTGCTAATACAGGTTGATAGCATAATAAAACATGCATACAAAGGACAATAGTGAATCGAAATTGCTAGTCTCAGAATGAGGAGGTATTGGTGCCAGCCTAATACAAGAGGTCAATTGGACTATCAAAAGATTTGTTGTAGATGGACAATGGTATGATGACAGTGAACCCCAAAGGCAACTATTTCTGAATACAGTAAAGCTGGAACAAGGTAAGACTTTAAGGTTGTTCTTTCTATTCAGCTATTATGAAGTAATTCTCTTGCACACAACCATTGTAGTGGGACTAAGTCCACCAGAGGTTGAGGGGTGAGAAGCAACCATGCCTCAACCTCTGTGTTCATATGACCTTTGCTTGTCCTGTTCAGGATGATGACAATGAGCAAGGGGTGTATCGGCATAAAAATGGACTGAACACTTTTACGTCAAAGAAAGCCTTCGGTTTATTCTTGTACCAAACGTTTTTCACCACCACATTTAAGTTTCATCTGTATCTTTGCTGCTTTGTACTTAAGCTGCTCTCCTAATAGGGTTTTTAAGCATTGCTCTGTTCCCACTGCATGGCTAATGTCAGTGAGTAGAGTAGCTATGAAATCCCATAACATATTGTGACAAGGGAAATCCACCACAGGGGCAGTTCATAGCATGTTCTACTGTGAAAGATCCACAGCTACATGTAGATGGAAGTAAACATGGCTGTCTTTAAATGTGTAATTTTATTTTCAATTACCTCAACATAAACACATGGAATGAAGGAGGGGCTATTACGTTATGGGTACTGTCGGGCCCAATAGGATGGAATAAGCATTTGTACGTGTACTTCATAACAACAAAAACATAAAAATACTTCTACCTGCATTGACATAGGGTGTATGTATACAATGGAAAATATTTACAAGGCGAAGGTGGAAAAGTGTGCATTAATTCACGTGAGGTATTACGTTTTGATTTTTTTTTTGACAGACACGTGTACTGTATGTAACAAAATTAGAACTACATGATTGAACAGAAACAGTTTGCAATGAACTAGATATGAGACAAAATCAATGGCCTTTTTCTGTGCACAAATAAGTAAATATAGAAACTGGTGCTGTCATGACACACTTCAGGTGCGGATCCAGGATTTCAGAAAAGGGGGGTTGTTAAATAATATTCATTAAAGCGGGGGAGGGTGCGGGAGGGGTACCCCTTCCGCCCAGCTAGGGGGTCTGGGGGAGTGCTGTAAGCTCCCCCAGCCGCCAACGCATTTTTATTATATCAACACTACATAAAACTGCGTAGTATTGATCAAATTACGATTACAAGAATTACTAGATCTATGTACTACAATCGTCAAATAAGGATGCTTGAAACAGTTTTCTGGGATGGGCCTGCACGAATGCCTTTCAAATTTCATCGTCGTAGGTACTCTTTCTTTATAGTGCATGGAAATCAAAGCCAGATCAGAAAAGCGTTCTTCTGTCATAACCGATTTTGCGTATGTCTTGATCCTTCTCATTAAGGAGAAGGATTGTTCTGCTTCTGCACTTGATGTAGGTAATGTGCAGCCAACAAGAAGCAGGAAATGGATGCTTGGAAAGGAATCCATGTCACATGCACCCAAAGCTTCAAGAAGAGTTTTAGGAATTTCACTTTTTTGTTTGGAAATTTATGTTCATCCATAGTCCCTTCCACTTCACTTCCAAGGAATTTGGGGTATTGTAGGTCTTACTCCCATTTAAGCATATTGATGTATGCATCTGGATTTACTGAAGCGTATAGAAATAAAGATGGCACAAGAGAAAGGGGACCACGGGCATGGCGATCTTCTCCATCAAACAGAGTCAGAGAGTACTCACAGTACATGTACTATGGGACAGTTGTGACGGAAACCACTAATGCAATTACACACCGCGTAATTGCTTAGTGGTCCGTGGTCTAGACAAATAAATATAATCAAAACCCAGAATACCCAATTACACTTCAGTTTATGAAAATAACAAATAATCAATTATACAAACCTCTTCAAAAACGTCACGATACAGCCTTGCCGTTTGTTTGCCGCACAGCTGCAGTTGCATTACGAATTTCAGCCATCTTTACTTTGCTTAATTGTTACTAATGTTAATAATTAAATTATTCATTGCGGGTTTTGAAAGGCCCCCCCCCCCCCCCCCCCCCCCCCCCCGGCCCCTGGATCCGCCACTGCACTTAAGCTGCACATACCAGTATACCAATCAATATGCACATCTTGCAAGATCATGCAGTCAGCTGGATGCGAATGAACCACAAGTTGCCGAATCCATTCATGCAAGGTTTATACTGACTGGTTGTGTTTTACGTACTGCACACATATTTTAACCACCAATCCACTGGAAAAACTGAGTTTGTGCATAAGCGAAACTGAAGTAGTGAAACTACTACCGCGAGACATCGGTCTGTCTTTCCTCATGTAGCCTTCGAGCGGCACAAGCTAGAATCATAAAGCTGCTGAAGCTGTCAAGGACTGGTTGTAAAGTTAGAACATTGCACAGCCGACGTTGCTCAGTATATCTTTTTGTTAATTCTAAAGGAATAGCATTCCAAAGCTGCTCAGATGGATGCGACCATTTTTCTACTGGGCACACAGTAGTTTGTTTCAAAATTTTAGGGCGTCAGTGTTTTCAATAATGCAATTAGACAGTTGTGTGAAGCTATTTTGCTTGCGTACACTGATAATGCTAATACTTTTGTAGACTAACTCGTATATGGCCCAAGGTAATTGATATTAAGTCTATAAATGGGGTGTTACTTATTGTTAGTTATTGTTTAGCGAGTGTCACAATTTCCGCCCTTTTATACAGGCGCTCTTCAAGGGAACTGAAGGATATCTCAGAGCGCACTCAATCGTAAGTTATGAATGGATGCATGCATGGAAGAACAGTGCATGGAGAATTGTTTCCAAATGATGGCTGCAATTCTCCCCCGGCCGCCCAAAATAATATGATAATAATAAAATAAAACTGGTCTCACAGCACTGCTTTGGCTGTAGTTTTTATTCGGAATTGCTCTTACGCGCGACTGCAGTCATCGGGAAGCTCAGACAAGAGTTGTTGAAAAAGGATCCGGTCCTTGCTTTTAGCGTCAAGGCCAGGATAGCATAGCATCCTCAAGCGGGCGCTTCAGTTCATGTGCATAAAGCAGCGCCGTTTCTCTGGGACGCAAATTCCGAGCTTCGAATTCAGCGAAAGCTACAAAGCCCCTAGGCCTCATCTTTTCAGTCAGTTAACGTTACCTCCTGGTAGTCCTTTCGGTCGATCGCTTGGTATGTCCAGCCATGCAACCAACAACGTTGGTAGCTTCCGCGCCATCTCATTGAAATCTTCTCCAGTAAAACGACAAGGAAGGCTTACGTGGCGTTCAAGGCCTACGTGACGTTCAAGGCTTACGTGACGTTCAACCATTGTCAGCGACCAATATGACACAGACTATAATCTCGATCTTTTAAGTATCAATCACCAAATAACATACCTCATGTACGCGTACACAATTTGGGAACATCCTTTGACTTCGGGTGTAGTGCTTCAAAACCTTAGGAGGGAGGAAGTATGATAGACCTACACAACAATGGATGTATTCAAAACTCATTATAGGATATGCATGTTCACATCACATTATACACATATTCTAGTTATACGTTTCGAATCCTGGCTAGTCAAATCTCATTTCAATACCATGCATTCAAACAATTATGCCCATGCGCCGTGATTGCATTTCAGCTTTCCTTCCACATATTCTAATGCCTCCTCCTAAGCCTGATAAGGAAGATCACCATTTGTTCTTTCTGCATTTGTAGTCCACTTTGTTAGGCAAAGCGCTCTAATACCTGGAGGTGCGGGAGCTTTGGTAAATGTAAATTAGCATCTTTAGCATAGAGTATTCTATTTCTTTACCAGCTTTGCTATCTCACTTATGCTGTGTCAGTGCATTTTTCTGATGATTATTTAATTCTTCATGTAGTAATAGTGCAACTAATGATACATTATACATGAGAACTACAACTAAAAGTCCCAAGAAGTGTTTTTTATTTAATGATTAGAAATTGCTTTAACTCTTTGAACGCCAAGTGCATATATACATACATGCGAGAATTATCTGCCTCACCATTCATGCAGTGCTGTGTGTTCTGCTGTGCTGATCAAAATCACTTTGAATACCATTGTAGATGCATGTAAGTACAAACTGACATGCATGTAACCCCATAGTCATACAAGTATGGGGTCCTGGTGTAAGTACATTTTGTGTGTTCATTATAACCCGCTCTTTTGTTGCAATAACCCATAATACGAACTGGCAAAAGGTTGGGGGGGGGGGGGGGGGGGGGGGGGGGGGGGGGGGGGTAGGGAACAAGAATGATATACTACACTGATCTGGGCTACGCATTCTTGTTCTTGGAGTATTGTAGTGATGCATTAGTGAAGTCAAGTGAGGTCATCTGAATAATGGGGTTCTTTAGCCAGTGTGAGAGGAAACATAATTACTTTGTACATGTCCTTATAAGGTTACAAGTGCAGCATGCATTTGCATGCATCATAAAGTTGTGACTGATCAACACATTTTTGCACGCTATATCAAAATCATGCATGAATGAGTAATGGTTGTGTGTGCATGCATGCATATACGCACTTGGCGTTCATAGTATTATTGCAGGCTACGTTCCGAGAATGACCATTAACGGTTCGAAGTTCTTCAGTTTTGCGACTCCTTTTCATCCGACATTGCAGATGCTCTGTCATGACATTGATCTCTCTCATTTGCGTGATGGATATAGATATAGTACATCATGGATAGTTATTAAAATTGCAACAGCTATGTCGATTGTGTTTCATCAGCCTGATAAAGTCTTCGTGAACATCTAAATTGTCAAGGTCAAACAATTACACATCCATGTGATATGCATGTGACAAAGACACAAACTATTTAATCAGATAAAACAATCTCTAGGAGGCATGATGTATACAATTAGCAAGAAATAGGATGTTTGAGAGTGCTAGAAGTGACATGCATGATTTTGCTAGTCTTGTAACAGTTAAGCTAGTTATGCAAACATCAGTGTGGTTCCTAGCCCTATACATATTTATGATTGCTTACTACAAACAGTATTTATTTCGAATTGAAATGGTCAAACTGATGAGCTTAGCCAAAGCTCCTGCATTTAACAGTTCTAAAATGAAATGCTACTTCAAATTCCTTGGTTTTACAGCTGCAAATCCTGTATACCTGTCACCAAAGTTCTTTCTCAAAGCACGGAGTATTTTGTATTACTTGATTCAATAATTCTATTATAGGATACATCCCAATGAAAATTAGGCACCTATGCAGTAGTGGGCAATATGCTATACTGAAATGTGCTAATTGCATAATTACTGTTCATATAACTATTTATGCTCACTTTCATCATATTTTAATTTTAGGATTGTTCAACATTCAATTGCAGATTGAAAATGATCAATGAGCTTCACGAAGCTGTGAATAAGGGCGACAAAACAGAGGTGGAAAAACTTTTGACAATGGATCCATCCATTATTGACATACAAAAAGTAGGTGAATCATCAGCAGATGATAGCTTGATTGAGTAATGAAAATTAATAACCATGATATTACTTCATACACAATTGATTGGGGCCTTTGAGTCCAATATAATTACATCATTTGATACTATGATCATAATACATAGAGACTTGGACATAGCAGCAAAGGGTGCCTGAGATTGTGTCTGTGCTTATCTATCCACTTGTCACAAAAAGGCATCAAGCTGTTTTTCATCATGAAACAGTACAATTATAGCCTTACTTGAATGTTATTTGTATGGTTCAGGGTTGCGTCCATATTGAGCACTGAGGTTTGTGTCTGCAGGTGCAAAATAATTTGTTATCTAGGCAGAAACATACCAAACTAGTTCTGAGTCCATTTTCATAAATGTGATAAGGACCATCAAGCTTACAAAAACATGGGTAATGGACATGTGGCATAGCTAAAGATAATTCTATCAACCTTGAGCATATCTTGATTGCACTGAGATGGAATCTAAAGCAATAGCACTCAAGGCGTGAGCAATCCTCAAAGTTCAGCAACATTTTGGGGAACTGAAGACAATTTTGCATGGAATCAAAGACAAACCAAATCCATGTTTATCTTTTTTGCTTTCCGTTATATAAACCTGACCACAACACTGTTGTATTTCAACAGATGTATAGTGCAAAGAATTATTTACCAATTATTTCTCACCACTAGCAATAGGGTGGACTCATGGAGATTTGCCTAATTGATACGATGTGTGCACATCAGAGTATGCATGTCCTACTATTGTTAAGTATACTGTTGATTTAAACATCTCACTCAGCCACTATAGAATCTTACAACCTGGCATTGCCTAATCCACGTCTAAGTAATCTTGCTATTGAGTTGTGGTTGTTTATTTCATGGCACATCAAAAATTGATTTGGAGTCACCATCATTGTGATGGATTACATAACCTATTTGATTTGCTCTTCATGTTTCACACCAGTTTCTGTGAATCTTAATATCCTTATTAAAACTCTATTGAGTTTGACAGTATGCTTCTTGGAACTTCGCTTGGAATGTTGTTTGGCACCTTCCTGCATGCCATTCATGTTTCTACATTTCAACTGCTCATTTAATAACTGGGCCAAAAATCTCACAATCAGTTTCATAGATCATCAAATTTGAATATACTTCAAGAGACAAATAGGAGTTGCTTCATTATTAGGTTCAATTTAGCAGCTTTAACAGTGAGTTTTATTACTATAAGTAAAAAGTGTAAGTTCGTTACAAATGTACAGTCTATTGCTGTTTGCAAATTTGATATGTTGATTTGTTAGTAGTACATAAATTAGGTTTCATAATGTTTCAAACGAACTATTGCCCAAATTTATAAATCAGTTAGAATTTGCAATAATTTATTATTTCAAACTGTTGAGAAGATATTGAGCTATTTGCCCAACGGAAACATTGTAGGTACATGACAAATAGCGCAGAAAAACATTATTTTCTTTACTGAAACCAATGAACACTGTGTGACAGAAATATGTTTAAAATGGTAATGCTGCGTCCATAGAAAATAAAACAGCTCTATGTGCACACACTTTCACTGCATTGTTGGGTCGTTGTGCACCGATTGCTCAGTTGTAACATTCATTTACAGAGTGGCTACACACCAGTCCATATAGCTTGTCGCTACGGACATGTGGAAATTGTGAAAGTGCTCATGGAGAGAGGGGCTAATGTGGATACTGCAAGACCAGTATGTACATGTAATAAGTTGATTCTTAAAATAAAGCTTGAAGGGTGGAAAAAAAAAGTAATACATTGATAATTGGGACAGTTTCCGCGAAAATTGCCCCACGGTTAAAATGTTATAAAAATGCATCGCGTTAGAATCGCTATAACTTCCCAACGGATAATGATATCGACTTCCTATTTTGAACACTTCATAGTGAAATGGTGTAGTATGAAGTACTGAAAATAGAAAGTCGATAGCGTTATCCGTTGGGAAGTTATAGCGATTCAAACGCGTTGCATTTTTATAACATTTTAACCGTGGGGCAATTTTCGCGGAAACTGTCCCAATTGGTATACTTGACTTTTCAATATGTTCTGTTGATTTAGAACAAATGTGCTAGATTTAGGACACCATTTAGTTTACAGACCTGTGGAGTTTATTCAACTGAGGCAAGTAAATAGTTTAAGATTCATCAAGCTAATTCAATTTAATGAAGTTGTCTGACAATATTAACATGCTCCTCAGGCGACTAGAACCTCATATCAACTCTTACAATTATTTATGCAAACTGTGCATGTGCCTCTCAGATATGCACCACGCATGGCATGTCCAAACTGGTATTTAGTCAATTCTGATGATGTCATCCTGCACACTTCATCCTCCTGGTGCAGCAAACTACCATGCTGTACATTGCATCAGCATTTGATGCTTTGGTCACCAGCTTTTAAACCACCAAATATTGATACAGCTGCTCACGGAAAGGTTATTATTCTACAGCACCATCAAGCAACTCAACCAGGACATGTGATCAGCCTGACAACACTGAATGCATTGCCAGACTTTCCTTTTCAATGATTGAATACCATTCAGAAATGTTTTGCTGTGGGTGTTCTTCCTAGTTGTCACCCTGATGGCAAACATGAATTTGTTTGAAATATGACGAGTTTTCTGATGTCTGAACTATGTAATGTCACATGAGAGCACATTAGTTTCTTTAGCTTCTCAAACGCCATCCTTGCTAACTCATTCATCATGATTTAATTTGGAAGAGGTTTCTTCGTCAGTATGACGAGAGGGTTGTGATAGTTGCACAAATGTCATTTAATATCCAGTACGTCATGACCTTTTGCTTTCTCTCTGGCAATGGAAACTGTTCCCATTCCATGCTGTTCCCAGTGATGTGCCTCAGATAGACACACTGACTTACCTCAAACTGATATTTCTGCAGAATCACTGTATGCTACTGTCAAGGACCACCAGGGATTACTACGCGCTTGCGTCTCCTTATAGTCCTTAGTGCCGCGATCACCACCAGCGTCTAGCTACGTCAGCTTCCTAACAACAACTTTTAATCACAAACAGAGTCCCCCCCCCCCGTACCCCCTCACAATATATATAGCAACAGTAGAACATTCCAGAACATTCCAGAACATTCCCCACCCGCCCTCTATCTATTGCACCACAATGTGTCCGTACGGCTCCCGCGGCGGCCCCAGTTCAGAGATCACGTCACCTCTGTCCAGAGGGTCGGGTTCCCGGACCCTCACATTCCTTCCCCCTTCTTCAGCAGCAAAGTCATTTGCTGCTTCTTGATGCCAGGGTCCCCTTGAGAGTCCATCCGCGTTCCCATTCTTTAAGCCTTTACGATGCTCCACCAGGAAATCATATGACTGTAACAGCAGGCTCCATTGAGTTAGCCAGGCATTAGTGTCCTTCAGACGGTCCATCCATACAAGAGCTTGATGATCCGTCTCCACCTTGAATTGCCTGCCTAACAGATACGTTCTGAAATGATGAATTGCCTCCTTGATAGCCAAGCACTCTTTCTCTACAGTGGAGTACCTCTCCTCTCGTGGAAGAAGCTTTCTACTGTAATAGGCCACTGGATGCTCCTGACCCTCCTCGTCACACTGGCTCAGCACACCTCCTATCCCTCGATTGGAAGCATCGGTCTGCAAGATAAACTGCTTCTCAAAATTTGGACTCCGGAGTACTGGATCAGAGCACAAGCAACCCTTGAGGCTCTTGAATGCTTGCTCACAATCATTGCTCCAGCTAACCCTCATAGGTGCACACTTTTCGTGTTAAGTCTGTCAATGGTGCAGCCAGAGATGCAAAGTCTGGGATGAATCTTCTGTAATAGCCGGTAAGTCCCAAAAATGCTCTCACACCAGTCTTGTCAGTTGGAGTAGGGAAGTTCAACACCGCCTGCACCTTAGATGGCTCTGGTTTCACCAAACCGCCACCCACCACAAAGCCTAGGTATGAACACGCAGTTACTCCGAAGTGACACTTGGAAATCTTCACGGTCAGTCCTGCGAGCTGGAGTCTTCCAAGGACTGCCTGTAAATGTCTGACATGATCTGTCCACAATTTGCTGAACACAATGATGTCATCTATATAAGCACCACTGAATTCCTCCAAACCTTGCAGCACTCGGTCAACCAACCTTTGAAACGTGGCTGGTGCTCCCTTCAATCCAAATGGCATTCGGGTGAACTGGAACAACCCACTGGGTGCTGCAAAGGCAGTCTTATGCTTGTCATCTGGACTCACAGGAACTTGCCAATAACCACGTGTCAGATCCATCGTTGTGATGTAGCTTACTCCTCCCAGCCTGTCGATGAGATCATCCACCCGAGGCATTGGGTAAGCATCTGACTCTGAAACTGCATTCAGCCTCCTGTAGTCCACACATAATCGCAAAGTGCCATCCTTCTTCTTCACTGGAACAATTGGAGCACACCAGTCACTGGTAGAGGGTTCAATTATTCCTGCTTCCAGCATCTCTTTCACCTCCAACTGTATAGTTTCTCTGTACGCCTGAGGGATCCTGTAGGGTGGTAACTTGACAGGGCGAGCATTTCCGGTTTCAATACGATGCTCAGCCATCCTGGTCACTCCTGGTGTATTACTCATGACACCTGATACCTCCTTCAGTAGAGTGCATAGCTCTTTTTTCTGCTCAGGGGTCAGCTGTTCTCCCATGTGACAACTATCCAAGGTGACAGCTTCACCATCCTTCCACACTGGTATTTCCTCCTGCAGGTCTGTCTCCATATCTTCCGCCCATCCTACCACTTGCTGATGGTTATCTGGGTAGAACTCTCGCAACATGTTTACGTGGAACACCCTGTGACGCTTACGACGATCATGCATATCTACACAGTAATTCACCTTACCCACTGCTTTTACCACTTTATATGGCCCTTGCCATTGTGCCAGTAATGGGTTGTTCGAAGTTGGTAGTAGAACCAGGACACTGTCTCCCTCCTTGAAGACCCTCTGTCGAGTGTTGAGGTCGTACCAGGCCTTCTGTACCTTTTGAGCTTTTTCCACGTTCTCCCGTACCAATGCCATCATCTTTTCCAACTTTTCCCTGATGTTAACCGCATAGGACACGACACTCTGGTTGCTCCTCTCTGATGCCTCCCATGTCTCTTTCACCACATCCAGAGGTCCTCTAACCTCTCTTCCATACAGGAGTTCAAATGGTGAGAAACCCGTTGAGCTCTGTGGTACTTCCCGATACGCAAATAGAACATATGGAATGAAGAGATCCCAGTCCTTTCCCTCCTGAACTGCAGTCTTGCGAAGCATTGCTTTTAACGTCTGGTTAAAACGTTCTACCAACCCATCTGTTTGGGGATGGTAGGGTGTCGTACGAATCCCATGAATGTGCAGCATGCTGTACAGCTCTGACAGAAGCTGCGAGGTGAAGTTCGACCCCTGGTCTGTTAGGATCTCTACAGGAATCCCAACACGTGCAAACAGCTTCAACAGCTTCTCAGCCACATTTTCTGCATCAATTGATCTCATAGGGACGGCTTCTGGAAATCTAGTAGCATAGTCACATATGACAAGTACATATCGGTTCCCAGAACGACTCCTTGGAAGTGGACCTACGATATCCATGGCGATTCTTCTGAACGGTTCGTCCAGGATCGGAAGAGGAACCAAAGGAGCCCTTTTCGGTTTCCACTTAGACGACTTTTGACAAGTCTCACACCGCTTGCAGAACTCTGCCTGGATCTTTATACACTGTGGGCCAGTAGAACCTCTGCAGTATTCGTCCAATAGTTTTGTTCCTTCCCATGTGTCCAGCTAGGGGAATGCTGTGAGCCAGCTCAATGACGACCCTACGACACTGATTTGGTAACACCAACTGCTCCCTCCCTGGCAACTCCCCTGTCCGTGTCTTCACCCTGTACATCAAGCCATTCTTTACCACCACACTAACATCTGATCCACCACCACCACTATCAACCTCTCGACCACTAACCTTTCGGAGCGCTGATAGAGTTGGATCAGTCTCCTGGAGTTTCTGTAACTCGCTGGCTGACAAATTCAACCCGGTATCTGCAGGTAGCTGAGGACACATCCTCCGACTGTGTTCCTGCCTTTTCTGCCTCTTCTGACTCCTGGTCTGAGTGGGCCGCTGTCTTCCTCCTTGGAAAATAGCCTCATCCAGCTCAGCACCTAGGTCCCACGATTCCTTTGGTTGTTCAGCAGGCACTGGCTTCGGCTGAACCCCCGATGATTTTTCCCTCCTGGCCTGTTCTCTCTCCTCCTCAACTCTCCTCCTGCTTGCTGCTCGCGTCGTCGCAAACGCTTCCGAGGTCTCCACCTTGCCCCTCAGAGTCCTGCAATTAAGGAGTGTCAAGAGCTCAGGTACATCTGTACCTAAGAGAACTGCTATAGGTAAAGTGTTAGATACAGCCGCGGCAGTATTGATCTTGTGCCCATCTACCTCCAGGCAAATCTGTGCCATAGGATACACCACTGTATCTCCATGTGCACAACGCACCACTGCACATCTGCCCTCCAGTAGCTTTTCTCCTGGCACCAAATCTCCCCGCACCATTGTTCGAGAACAATCTGTATCCAACCTTATATCCTCTACTGCTTTACCTTCAACAGCACCACTGTGCTTGATTCCTAGCATTCCCTGTTCCTCACCAAACAAGGCATTGCTTGGACAATCCCGTGCCATGTGGCCTGTCTCCTTACAGTTGAAATAACGGATCTCCCTTTTGGATGACCTTTTCCCAACAGCCATTTGAGTAGCACTGTCCCCTTTCGGCTCACTCCCCTGCCTTGGTACAGTTTCAGATGCTGTCTTCTTCTTGCCATCCACAGTAGCCTTCTGGTCGAACTTTCTCTCCTGAACTAGCCAACTCCCATTCTGCTTCCGTGCAGACAGATAGTCATCTGCCAGTTTAGCTGCCTCTGCTGAAGTCTTGGGGTTTCTTTCCGTCACCCACACTCTAACCTCAGTTTGCAGTGTGTTCACCAGCTGCTCCAAAATCATAAGATCCCTCAGCTGTTCAACAGTTTTACACCCTTTTGTCCACTTAAGAAACAGATCAATCAAACGTACATTTAGTTCGCTGACAGTCTCATCCTTCTTCATCACGGCATCTCTGAACCGCTGTCTGTAGGTTTGTTCCGAGATGTCGTAGCGTCTCAAGATAGCCTCCTTAACCAATTGATAGTTGCCAGCATCCTCGGCCTTCATAGCCGCATATGCCTGCTGCGCCTTGCCTGTCAATTGCGGAGCGATCTTCACAGCCCAACGTTCGTCCTTGACTTCATACGCGTGCATGATTCGCTCGAACGTTGTCAGGTAAGACTCGATATCATCTTGTTCCGTGAGCTTTACTAACTTGGCTTCGCCTTCCGTCGGTCTCATTCTCGGTTCCTCTGGTCGACGCGACTCCTCCACCACTCTACGGAGCATCTCCATTTGTTCACGCATCTGGTTCTTCTCCGATTCATCCCTTTCTCGTTGCCTTTCCATCTGTTCGCGCCTCTGGGCCTGCTCCAATTCGTCCCTTTCTCGTTGCCTCTGCATTTGTTCGCGCATCTGGGCCTGTTGTAATTCGTCCCTTTCTTGTTGCTTCTGCAATTGTTCGCGCATCTGGGCCTGTTGCGCCTCGTACTGCTCTTCGCGTGCCTTCCTGTCCTCGAGCAGTATCCGCATTAAGGCTGCCACGCTTTCCTCCGTCATTGTAGGGTTTTCCGTAGCTGACTTGTACGTACGCCCTGACCTGGTGGTCATACAACGATTCACAACTCACAATTACGTTAATTGGGTCTCGCCGCACAACTGTTGCCACGATGCCAAGATCCGATGATCGGTCTCAGGATCGATCCCGCCGCTGCCACCAAAATGTCAAGGACCACCAGGGATTACTACGCGCTTGCGTCTCCTTATAGTCCTTAGTGCCGCGATCACCACCAGCGTCTAGCTACGTCAGCTTCCTAACAACAACTTTTAATCACAAAAAGAGTCCCCCCCTGACCGTACCCCCTCACAATATATATAGCAACAGTAGAACATTCCAGAACATTCCCCGCCCGCCCTCTATCTATTGCACCACAGTGTGTCCGTACGGCTCCCACGGCGGCCCCAGTTCAGAGATCACGTCACCTCTGTCCAGAGGGTCGGGTTCCCGGACCCTCACAGCTACCTTCTATATTTGCTATAGCATGTCTGTGACACAAGTGCTTCAAATATATCTCCTAGGTTTCACTGAATATTATGACATTGTAAATTTAAGTCTCTGAAATCTCTCTTGACCCCGCAGATTCTATAAATTAGATTGTGTAAGGAATCTGGTACTTCATTCATCCCAAAACGCATGACCTTAAATTGATTAAGACACGTTTGCCCACTATCTCTACAATGCATGGCAAGAGTTGTAGGTTAGTTTTAGCTCGTTCTCGTTCAATGTGTGTTATTCTAACATGTACTGACATCCACAACAGGGTACTATTTAGTGTGGTGTCCATTATGGCTTTGAATAGGATTGCCACATCCTTTAAGTAAGCAGCATCTGCCTTCTTACGTATTTTTAGATGTTTCTTTTGAGTAGACAAGGATAAAGCAATAATGACTTGAAACTCGTTTCTTAAAGCCTAGTCAGTTCAATGATATCCACCTCATCATCAGCAAGATCATCCTGTGTGTTAGGAGCATTGTCCTCCAACACAGAGTCAATTCCTAATTAATAGATTTGTTTTTAATGTTTTTCACAAATTAATAGATTTGTTTTCCTTGATTTGCTATTACGATCTGTTGTTTGTTGCATGATTATTTCACACTATTATTTCACACTTCAGTAACTTCATTTTTCTTTTCCCGTTTAACTAATTCAGTACTCATTGTAGAACCTGGTGCATCATCATTCTCATAACTGTTATTTACCCTTGCACCGTTTTCATCAAGTTCTTCATCATCAATCTTACCCTTTAACTGTGGTTTAGCGATAATGATAGACCTTAGGGAAAAAATGTTCTAATCTTATAAACAATATGAGGCACCAATGTGGTTTACAAGGTTTTTGCTCTGGTTATTTGGCAGACAGCATCTGTTTCAAGCTCACTACACCATGGATTGTGGTGATGCCGTCATCCACTGACAAGTTAAATAGTCCTGGCCATTCATTAAGAATCTCATTAATCACCATTGGCACTATGTAGTATACTTGGAAGGCCCATAACTGGGAATATATTTCCAAAGCCCTAGCTACATCACTATAGCACCTTTATTGACCAAGGGGAATGCCAAATTGAGCTTGTACCAGTTGAAAATAATGTTCAATATCTACTTCAAATCCTCTTTTGGGAGATGGTGCATGTCAATGAGACCAATCAGTCTTACATACTTACATAGGTTGGCTAAATAAATTTGACTTACTTATCATGATCTCTGATGTCAAAGGGGTTAAACCCCCCTCCCCTTCCCTCAATTATGATACTCAGGAACTGCCAAATGCAACATTATCGTAAAGTACATGAAACACGAAATGTCTTTAAAAAGAGGATACTTTCATTTACGCCTCATATATACCTTCCCCAAATGACAAAATGGCAGATTTTCAAAGGCTTAAGACTACTTGTTACTGTTGGCGTCTACCTTTGATGTACTTTATGTTGCTGCTGCCTCATTTCGGACACATGGGTAGAATGCTATATAGCAGACCCCTCTATGGCATGCAGTTGTGCTACCAATGTAACTTTATTCCCCTTCCTGGGTTCCACATAGCTTACAAATTGTGCGTGATATGGGATCTGCAGTTTGGTGTTGTTTACCTCGATGGTGTATAATCTTGCCATTTCTTCAAGCCACCTAGCCGCTTGCCCCTCAGGTTCCTTGAAACTACTCAGCTACTTTTAAGCAAGTTGTGGTCTGTCTGAGCTTGAAATGCAGAGCAGTTTTTTTTTAAACTACATTTTAAGAACAAATGCCATGTATCATGATAACCCAGCAGCCTGCAACAAATTCATGTTCTTTGTTCATTTGGCTGAGATGGTAGCTAACAGTTGGCTTAGTAGCTATAGATGTTCTTTTACTATACACTGGAGGTACGTGACTCAGTGTCAAATGGAGGCAAATACCAGAGCCAAGCCTATTAATCTTATTATGAATCTACTCTGCACCTTAGTTGCCAATAAACTCCCCATCCCAAAGGATTGCAATGCATAGTCAAGTATTTTGACGAGCATCCCCTTCTTTTGTTTGAATAATGTTTTCACTGCGCATGGCATTTGTCAACATATCTTTCTAGTGTCATATAACTACAACTTGTATGATTATTCATAAAATATGGCACTCATTATGTATCAGATATGCTTGGTATGTGTGTGGTGATAGAAAGTTCATCATGACTTCAGGTTTGTGTATATTTCGATTGCCACTGTCTCCTGGTCATCTAATAGTATGCTTGCTATCTGGTTCATTGCTCTAGTCCATACTTTGTAACCGTCCCTCCCAAATAAGTGTCAAGAGGACTTACAGAAACAGCCGTACATACTGTCATGGTGAATGTGTGTGCCAAAGAATTGAGTGCATTTACAGTCGATGTTGCTTCATTCTTTGGATTAGGGACATGTTTCTTGTCTATTTGAATCCTATCATCATTGCAAGTTTTGCATGAATTCAATGCATAATATATAACTGTATGGACTGTAGAGAATGGCATGGTAGGTTGCATTAAAAGGGAAGTAGATGCATTTATCATTCAGAAGTTACATACAGCGTAGTGAAAATTCAGTATTTTATTGTTTTCATTTTGCATTGCATGTGCCTAACATCATTTGTTTTAGGATGCTTGGAGTTGTGAAGGTTCTTTTGAAGAAAGCTAATCCAAACAAACTGAACAGTGTAAGTTTAAAGTTTTCATCAGAAATAATCTCCAGTTTTAAAATACCCCCAAATGAGGTTAAGGCGAAGGTTTATCAAAAAATCAAAGAATGAATTCAAGCATGTGCATTAGTTTATTTGAAAACATAATAAGGAGTACAATTTTGAATTATACAATGACGTAAAGGCATATTGTTCTGCAGATGTCTGAAAATGTATTTTCATTTCAGTTGGAAGTAGCTAAGCATTTTTGCTGAGGTTTTTTTTTGTTAAGGAATGTCTTGTACCTAGCATGAGATAGCCTGTCTCACTATGTTTGCTGTTCAAAACAATATTATTTATTGCAAAACTCTTATTATTTAAAAACACACCAGAAAGATTTGAAGTGGATATGGTTGTGGAAGAAAAGATTAAGCTTCAAAATATGAGTGGGATTAGAGAAATGCAAATGAACTTTTAACACATTTGTCATGCAAGCCAGATTAGAATCTAGACTATAGCAAGCTGACCCTATGTTGTAATGCTATAAACAATCACAGTTTAGATCTGTGTAACATGCTAACCGGCTGGTCTGAATTGCAAGTGCGATCATTATTTATCACACTTCTTTGAGAAGTTTGCCGGTGATACCTAACTATCCAGAGAAAATACCTAACCTACAATTGATTGTGAGCTGCCAAAGGCTAACTGTCTGGCCAGAGGGCACAGCATAACCCATCTATTACGCTGATTGTAGTAGTTTTAAAATGCAATAACTGGGATCGTTTCCGCGAAAATGGACCTGACGCATGTTTTTTCAACATTTCAATTTTTTTTTGATAGTCTATAAGTCTGAAAGTCTAAGTCTAAGGGGCCTAACGCATCAAGTCCTCTACACATTGCTTCCTACGCACTGAGAATCGGAGTATCTCTCATGGAGTTGTAAGGCTCTGAAATTGTAATTAGCTATTCATTTAAACGCAAGGCGTTACATTTTTATTGCGCGTACTGGAAATTTTGTAATGTATGCGCTAGGACTGCAGTCCCCATTTTGCGGAAGCGATCCCATTTCACCGACTGTTGAAAAAAAAAAACGTCTCGGTGGGGGAACTTCTTATTTCACTTCCCCATCTCCCTAGCCGGACATGCAGGAGGAATACTAATCTATCGACAAAAGCCTGCGCTCCCTGCTGTATATAATGAATGTAACTATGATAATCTTCGCTTTTAGAGCCCTCCCCCCCAATCTAATATACCTTCCGCCGCCGCCGACCCGACAAGAATTCCTTATGGGATATATAATTTAGCTTGTAGATAGAAAACGGGTGTCTGCATTAGAAACACCCAACCAACGTGTATAATAGTTTACCGGTTCCCTGTAACATTCATCCGAACTTTGGCTTCGACTTTCATCCATTTTCGAATGAAAGTTTAAATAATTGCAAGTTATAAACTGGAGCGGAGCATACAGAGTTCTTTCAGACCCAAATTAAATCAATGCCTTCGTCAAGTTGAGTAACACGAAGCCCCAGTACAGTACGCAGATGGGCTACCTTCACGCTGTAGCCCATCTGCGTACTGTACTTGGGCTAACTAAAAACATCTTGCTGAACACGTTTTGCGTTATGTTCCGTACCGTCCATCAGCTCTATGTAATACAACAACAATGCAAGCGTCCTAGTGTCGATGTCAGACAGGTTCGACATGCAGTCGGATAGTGACTTTGAGTTCCTTGGCAGCATTTTCAGCTAATTCAGATGCAATTCTGCGATTTCTTTTGTGGATCTCGCTTCAGTACTGCAACCGATTCAAACTAGCGGCTTTGGGTTCTTGGAGTTCCCTTCCGCTTCAAACCTTCTCAAGCTCCTGATGCTGCAATGCAGCTCTTCGTGTCACTCAACTTGACGAAGGGCATTGAATTTGGTACTGAAAGAACTGTTTACGCTACCACCATTTATACTTTTTATTGCAAAATCTAAACATTTCTAGCTGTTGGGTAAACGTAAGGCTAGAGAGCTTCACGATACAACAGGCAGGATGAGGCAATGAAGGTGACAACCCGATACGGTGCAAGGAAACGGAGGGAACTGGAGGAGCAACTTCAGGAGCAGGAAGGCCAAGTGGTCCGGATATCACTCTTTCGGTTCCGCTGTATCGTCCCGCCAAGAGCAGCTTTTAAAATGGTGCTGTGCATACACTAATTAATGACATACATGTAGCTACGCGTGAGGGTTCCCAGACCCTTACACTCCTCTACTGGTCGCGACAAGCCAGCTTGTCGCCGGAAGAAGAGTAGAAGAGTGTAAGGGTCTGGGAACCCTCCCGCGTAGCTACATGTGCGTCATTAATTAGTGTATACACAGCACCATTTTAAAAGCTGCTCTTGGCGGGACGATACAGCAGAACCGAAAGAGTGATCTGTCTTCACGGACTCCCACGGAAAACTATACCTAGAAAAACCATTGGTCGATTTTCTATAGTATATTCCATGTAAATAGTATTTAAACGTGCATTGGGGATGGTGCGCAGAGATCAATAAGTGGTTATATAGCTTCAGTCAAGGATACTGCGCAAGCCGCGTCTCGTGCGAGACCTCGGATTATTCATTCGAAAATGGATGACATTCGAAGCCCGAAGTTTAGATGTGTGTTTTAGGGAACAGGTAAACTACTATACATGTTGGTTGGGTGTTTCTAATGCAGACACCTGTTTTCTATCTACTAGCTAAATGCTACATCCAATAAGAAATTCTTGTCGATACGGGTATAAAACTTCACCTCTACGAAACAGCACTTATTTGTGACGAACAATCCAACGGTTTCCCGCGTTAAAATTCAGACTCGGAAATCGATGGAGGCTTTGTTGTGGTACATAAATAGTGCTTTTCAGTAAAATGCGTTGCGTAACGGCGGAGAAATCAACTAAAAACTAGTTTATTGAACAGGTTGCACAAATGAAAATGGTGAATAATAGCAAAGGTCACGTGACAAACTCATACTTTCGATATTTGGTTTCGTTAAGTTTACCAACAAATTTGACTGTGATATCATTCACAATTGTTCCAAGAATTAAAATGCCAAACATTGAAGACCAAAAAACTGTTGTGCTCCCATGTACCACGGTCTCACTACATACAAGTACAGCCGAACCTAACAGTGGACTTGCAGAAACAAAGCTCTGGTGTTGATGACTAGGCAACAGGATCAGATGATATGTGGAGTCTGAAATATCTATTTATATCAGAATGGATTAAACCCAGATGAATTGTTATAACTTTTTGTGTCTCTGTGTCTTTTGTACATTCATATAGATATCCTTTGCTAGCAATGCTTAGTACAAATGAGATGTGTATGGGCATAGAGAATATATAAAACCCACAATATTTTAAGTAAGTGTAAACAAAATATGTAATTAGCATGGGATTTAACATTATGGCCCAAGGTAATGTTTTAATTTGAATGTATTCTTGGTTAGTGAATCTGTGTTTATAAAATTGATGTGTCAATGAATTGTAATTTCAGATATTATGCACAACTGATGAATCAGGATTAGTTTTTGATGTTTAGCTCATACTATTTAAAATAAACTTTACAAATGGTGAAAGCTGGTGTTGTGTAAATATTGATTATTTTGAATGATTGAATTGTTTCAATAGGATGGATGGAATGCTCTGCACATAGCAAGCATGATTAACAATCATGAGATTGTAGAATGCCTATTAGATGCAAAGGCAAATGTGTGCATCAAAACCATGGTAAGTTATTGCACGATATAAGCATATACATGTATGTTTTGCTCATTTGACGAAACCTTTGTGCCTTATTTTATATTTTGGTTCAAATATATGGGACAGTGTCCAGCAAAATCGGCCTTCTGGGTAGTTTTTCAAGTTTTCAAATTTTTTTATTTTCCGTTAACTCCAAAGAGCTTCTATCAAATGGTCGTTACGCATTCTAAATTAGACTATCCGTCATAAGGTTATTAGTCACTGAATTTATCATTAGTCATACATTTCAATGCGAGCGTTACTTTTCTTTTGCTTGTCCTAGAAAATTTGAAAAAGTATCACAAGGGTGATTTTGCTGGACACTGTTCCATATACTGTTATTTTCTGCACATTATCTATCAGTCCATATGCAAATTTTTGTTTTAAAGTCTGGTGAAACAGCACTTGACATTGCGATGAAGCGAGATCATAAAAGTAGAGTCACTGAGTTACTCAAAAAGCAAATGATTCAGGTACTGCAGCATTAGTATCTGCCACTAATGCATATGGTTGCATTACAGACTGCAAATTGGACAGAGCTTCATATTGCCTGTTATTATGGCCATTACAATACTGTATTGGACATACCGAGAAATACTTCATCTTTAGATGAATGTAACTCTGTAAGTTAATATGTAATAAAAATGTTATGCATAATGCGAATGGTATATTGCATTGTTCTATCTGTTTTGTCTTTCCTAATAATGGCATGCATGCAAATTATGAATTCTAGACAGTTATGCTGCATTATAAATACAAAATTGTAAGCATGTTTCGTATTGCAAATATGTAATATGTTCAATGAGGCTACTCAAATACAATGCATTTCAGTACAAGCAGATTGATGATGCCAAATGTTTATGCATTACTCATTTTTCAACTGTAATCAGGCACAAACTAAGAATTAGACATATGTGTTTCTAAAGGAAAAGCTACAGCATTTAATTTTTTAGTATTTAAATCAATGTGTAGATAGGTGCTTTTGCTGTGGTCTTTGATCTTCTGGCAGTGTACTCTACGAGTGATGGCAGGTGAGCACTATCAAAACCCAGCCGACTTCTAAACATAAGACACAACAGACATTGGTGTATATTCCTATTCATTTCATATTCCACATGTAAAGATTGAAGCATAAACCAACATCATACTATAGTGAATTAGTCATGCAATCAGCATTTATAGGTCAATGAAGCAGTAAAGCCTCAAACTAACATGTCATTCTGAAAACTGACTCTGAAATAGTAACTGTATATGAAATAAAGTGAATGTATTACTTAGTCATAACTTAAACGAATATATCTGAGCTGCAAATATAGCTGTACACAGCATCCATAGTGAACAAAAATGCAGGCCGATTCAAATTGTGCATTGCAATAACCAATGCACAAACACGTTGTTTTGCTTGGGAGCATCTTATTTGATGCTGTTTCATTAGGGATGGATGGATACATTGATCATACATTTAGGAAAGTATGGCAAATCTGTTGGAACATAGTTTTACTTCTGTTTATGTGATCATAAATTCATAATCTCTATCTTTTGTAGGAGGGCTGCACTGCTTTACATCTGGCATGTGAAAGAGGGCATCTTGATATTGTTAAGAAGTTGCTGGAATTTAAGGCACCTATCAATATTAAAGACAAGGTATTTCTTGTTGTTTAATATGATTATTCCAAATACTTTCATGTGTAAAAAGAATCAGAACAATTAAATCTCCAGTATACTTGGATGGATCAGTTGGCAACATCACTTCACCAATCACTTCGCTTTACATTATTTGCAACATCAGTTAAATTTAAAATGCAACATGCCATGGAATTGAAATGTGCCACATTTAATACCTTCATTTAGATGAAGTAAAATTGGGTATTGTTAAAGATTGCTGTACATCTATCTCCTACTGGTGTTTTACCCTACACATAGGACTGTTTAATTATACAAATAGTATGACATCTTTCACAGCTTAGTTGCTTATAATTGAATTGTACAAAATTATCATAACTTATACTTTGTCAAATATGTTACAAGACAGTTTCTCTTGCTAAAATCATTATATGGTGAACTGGTGCAGCTTTTTGGATTTTGGAAGGAATTACTGGATCATCAGAATTACTAATAATTGCAGTTAAATACACTTGATGTCATGCTTCGTGCGGATAGGCATTATTTTACACACTCGCATGGAAATAATTATGTATCCCTGCCGGAATCTAATTGAAGTTAAACTGTATTATACCTATTTTCACATGTAAAATGTCAAGAAATTAATGTGTATACTGCATTATGAAACACATAGCCTATATCCAGGATTGAAAGAGACATAATAAACTAAATCAGTAAGGGGCCCCTGTCTCTATGTGTAGGTATGGCCCTGCTGCATTTTTATAATGATTATGAATATGATTGCTACGTAATATACCTTATAAAAAGGTGTATTAGGTTATTCATACAAGAGTCAGTTATCAACTGTGGTTAGATTTGATATTAAATAAATCCAGGTGATTTATTGTGGTATCCCTCCATGGTCCTTTGTATGAATAGCCCATTGCATACTTGGGATGTTGTGGATTATTATTATTATTTTCTCTTACAATGTAAACGGATTAAAGTTTGAAGTAAATCCAGAGGCACTAGCAATACAACATACTGGTCACACAATAACCAGGTGCATATTATGGGGCTCAGGAATCTCCTCAGTTCCACATGCTAATGTAATTATTACAGAAGTACTTGGCTGAGGGGCTCTGTGACCCGCCCCCCACCACCTGCCCATATTCTACATAGGGAGTATCTCTCTGATACAGATATCTTTATTTTCGATCCACATGTTCAAGGTCATGTGAATTTATCTTAATGTTACTTAATATTGACTGTTATATGTTAATGGCATGTGAACTTTTAGGAAGAGCGAACCGCTCTGCACACGGCAAGCCGTTATGGTCAAACTACTATTGTGAAGTTACTGCTTGAATGTCAGGCAGACACCAACGTAGCTGATAAGGTAAGCATCTTGTTGCATTTTCAGTACATAGCTACATTTGTTACCTTTTTCGCTCAAGAATGGTGATACTGCTATTGGAATTGCACATAGGAATAATCATAGTGATGTGGTTAACACTCTGGAAGCTCATGTAAGGTTTCATTACATGTACTCATTGTAATCTTTTCCAGAATCAGAAACGATAATTAAAGCTCTTTCATTCATTCAAGCTGACTTACAGAACATCATGATTGTACTTATTCTTTTAAACGTTAATGACATTTTTTCTCTCCAAAACCTTTAAACTCACTCTTAAATGCACTGCATTTCTCATTTTCAGGATAAATCAACCCCTCTCCATACTGCAATTCGATGCAAAGATTTATGCAAAGTGAATGAACTTATAACAAACAAAAATGTTGACATCAATGCTCCTGAAAGAGTATGTGTTTTTATTACATGTTTCTGAGTTAATTGGGACACACGCTACTGTTTAAAATATAAATGTAATATACACTGAGTACTATGTTTTATGTGTAGTCGTTGCAGTTACATTGGCTACATTTTATCAGTTTGGGTGCACAGCTCTTCACTACGCAAGTCGTCAAGGTCACACAGAAATTGTCAAACTATTAAAAAATAGTGGAGCAGATGTTGATTTTGCAAGAACGGTAAATTCTCTACCCAATCATTAATGTGCATTCAGTGCACGAGGGCATGCAATGAATGAATGAAACATTTCTACTGCACTATATTATTTAAGTAGGTATCCATAGTACACTATTTTGGCTACAGTGTAGCTTTCAGCTCACTGTAAGCAATCTGTGAATATGTGTCTTGCAGCAATTAATTGTTGTATTCTATATCAGGATGGTTGGACTGCTCTACAAAGTGCATCTTCTTTAGGATATACTGATGTTGTTCGTGAACTTCTTTGCAAGAGCAAATCAATAAATAGCAAAAATCAGGTGCCAATTTTTTTACATATGTTTTACTTTCCTACTGTACATGTGCTATGAAAGACTAATTAATTCGGTTAAGGAACACGGTTCTCATTGCAAATTTTTCATGATCACATTGCAATGTGTCAGATGTTATTTATTATTAACATCCTGGCATTGCACTGTCATTTATGTTGCATTCTATAATTGTACCTTGTATGCATGTGTAAAATAACCTGACTAGGTTCGTTTAAGAAAATATATTTCTTGCAGAACAATTCATGGTGTAATAAGACTCTCCGAAGGTATTAAAATGTTTACGCCAAATGATCCAGTTATGTGTAGTTGTTAATTTATTTTTGAAGGTTTGAAATGAATAAAATTTTTTAATGAATTAAAATCAATTTGTGGATGTACATTGCTTAAGTTTATTTTTTCTAATTTATTTATTTAGACATTTTATTTCTTTAGTACCTTTTTCCCCATGCATTTTTGTTTTGAGTTTGTCAGGAAGGTACATTATCACATTTGTTACACTTGCATAATAAATTCTTTGTTGGATGAATAATTGAACAGACATTCTTTCATCATACATCTACATATAAAACAGAGTCCAAACACAAATACATAGATACAAATATTATTCTGACTAAAAGCCACAGTTGTATTCTGTTCCTTTATCTCAGGACGGTATGACAGCACTGCATTATGCTTGCAAGTATGGCCATCACGAGATAGTTCAACTTCTTATTGAAAATAAAGCCAATATTCTAATAGAAGATATTGTAAGTGTAGAGAGTCTTTAATTATCCTCCCACATAATTATTCTTAGAAGTACATTTTTTTAGCTCGATAATGCATTAAACCAACTTGATTATATCTACATGTGTAATTGTATGGAAAATATTGATATTCACTGCCATTTACTTTTTCTTTTCTATCCCATTCTCAGTTTATTGTTTAGATTGTATGCTAAAAATGTTCTTTTTCTACACAATAGCATGATACTCTGTAACGTTTATCATGGCTCTATCAATGTATGGTTGAATAGATAACAAAATTAAATATTTGCACACAATCTGATAGTCATACAGTCATATGTAGGACAAGCAAAGGTATTATATTAGTCACCTGAAACATTACTCTTTTTAACTCAATTGTAGCCTATTTGATGAACAAACAGAATGTCTGATTTAAAACAGAGCTTGATTACAATTCGATTTGAAAGTGAGGTAAAATTACACTGAGCATTATTTGTTGAAATACCACACCTGTGTCTTATAATCTGAGGTACGCATATAGAGCCAGTCATTGAAAAATAAAGTCTATGATTAATTATAAAAAACTACATCCTACAGTATAAAATAAAGGTACGGAATTGTGTACAAGGTAAAGACATTTTGGTACACACAGATAAATTGTCCGCAAACACAATTATTTTAGCAATCATCACATTCTATTTATGCTTAGAGTTAGAGAAGTGAGTACGGCTTGGAATTTTAGGATATATGAATTCCAAGTGAAGAAAGCAAGAAAACATTTGTCATTAGTACAAGCAGTATCACCCTGTAAAAAAATTAATAAAAAAAGTTGTCATAGAATTTACTCAAGAAAGTTACATAAAACCATGCTTCATTTTTAAGCAAATGTAAAATGCACTATCATAGAAAGGTGTAAAGTAGAATTTGTTCTTGTTTTTGTATTTTTGTGCCTGTGTTTGTTCTGTTTATGTCATGGTGCTGAAAATCAAATGAGAAGATATCTGTATCAATAAATTCGAAATCTTTTTTCCAGGCATTTTTATTTTTAGAAACAGTGACCCAAATTGTATTCATTATTATGAAAAATACAACCCCTCCCAAACACTTGTATGTTCTTTTAGAGCTGAAATGGTGTTGTTAAAGAAATATGAAAATGGGAACATCAAAATTTGAATGAATTATGTTCTGCTTGCCAGTACTTCTTTACATGTATCAACTTTTAGGGAGGAAAAACAGCTCTTCATCATGCAAGCTATTCTGGTAAACATGAAATTATGAAGCTACTTTTGCAACATCAACCAGATCTCATTGATTACCCTGATCATGTATGTGTCGGTACTTTTAATGAAATAGCACACTTGTACGTTTGAATTACAGCTTCACCATCCCCTTGTGTTAGTTATACTACTTAATTCTTGATTTTTACAATGAGCTATTACAAGCATGTATCAGATGTAGTCTCCTGAAATGTCCATGGTTGCCTGAAATCTTCCCCTTGTACTCTGTGTGGTCCACCTATTATTTAACTCTGAAAGATGCATTCTTCAACAGCTTTGTCACTTTTAGGTGTAGTATCATTAGCTAGACATCTGTCAACACAAGGCATTTCCTGATGCGATTAAAAGCTGTATATAATGCAGCTGCACACTGAACCTTACTACTGCATGCAGTTTCTATCTTATCAAACCAAGCAATGCTCTGCATGGTCCTAGCTGTTGTGCCTGTGACTATGACTTCAATAAAAGCGGTATCAGAACAGAGGCACAAACACAAGATTTGTTGCGCAGATGTAGGGGGGAAAAGGTACATTTTGTTGTATTTAATATTAGACAAGCATTTAGCTCGATATAGACACAAAAAATCAAACTATGAATAATGCACTTCACAGTGCATGTACAAATGTATTCCGATTAATTTATCACTTAGCATCGCTAAGTGAGTGTGCACAAAGGAACTCATTTTTGTCATTATTATTTGCTCCATGCATGTATTAATATTGGTAAATGAAATACATATATTCATCCTGGTTTCTATGCCTTTTTATTCTTCATCCCTATGTTTAGCATGGATATACAGCTATGCAAGTTGCCATCACATGTAATCACTTGAACATTGTGAAATTTCTGAAAGAACTTGGAGCAACTATGAGTCGTTATTGTTCAGTAAGAGATAGCCCATAGTAAACATTGCAGTAATGTTTTCTCTTTTTCTAAAAGAATGGTATAACACCATTGCACCATGCAATAATTTTAGGTCGTGAAGAGATTGCAAAATATCTTATTGAAACTGGAAGTGCAGATGTAAACAGAGGAACAATGCTTGTAAGTTAAGGTACATTGTTCCTTATTATACAGAACTATTAATAAAATGCAACAATCTAACCAATTTTAATAACCTTATCAGGTGAAAGTGAATGCATCAATCAATTTTATCTGACTTATATACAGAATACATTTGGTACATGTTTTAACAGCTTCCAAATTATCAGAAAATGCGGTGTTCACTGCAACTGGAAATATTCCAATAGCTCAATACTGAACCACATACATGCAACATATGTCGAATAGCAAACATGTCATTTGAATTAACAATATGATAGTGTCTATTTTGACAAACACCGATGGTTTTGGGGCCAGTACATGTCCCATTAAGGCTACGATACATTGGTAGTTTATTCGACCCTTCAACTTCAGGAACGTACAAACCGTTCACAAGTGCGTCCTTTTGCTCATCTTTAACCTTGTTAAAGTTGCTCTCGAGACATAACTCAGCCAGTCTTCTGTGGAGGAGTTGTACTTTCCTACCTTGACAAGATTGCCTGACATGATCGCATCCCACACCTTGTCGCCACTGTAGAATCCTTAAGTATTAATATAAATCAGCAAGACACTCACATGCCAATTCATGTACACACTGCACATTCTGCACATTACATTACATAGGGTGGTACTACAATGTCCAATACACTGCACATGTGACCTCAACCACTCTTATAGAAAGCACCTTCACGGGGCCTGGTAATAATCATCGCTCATGGTTTGGGTGCTATATTTCTGGATACCTTTTTCGCATGAAGGCCGGAGCAATTCCAATACAGTTTGAGGACAAAAAGATCTCCAAGTACACCTATATCACCTCGAACCCTTGTCTCATGCCCCAGTTTGTCCCAGCTGCCATCGAACAGCAGGTGTCTTTGGTGCCTATGCCCAGTTCCTCCTAAACGTGTTAAGTCACCACCTGTAATGCGATTAAACTGAGAGCATGTCATTCTCTTTCCTGTGAGTACTCTAAGTGAACAGAGAGAGCCTTATAAGGGATGTGATAAAGTGAGGGTCAATCGTTGCAATCACAGCTACCGATAAGCATGCGCATGCTAGCAGGTAGCAACACCAACTTTCACACACAAACTCTATTAATTTGCTCTAAACGACTTGGATTATGCACACAATCACATTCCCTCCCCTCTGAGTTCTCTCCCTCCCTCTCCTTCACAACCCTTTCCTGTGTTCCCCTCTCCTCCATCCCTCCCTCTCCCTCTATAGTTAATAGTTATCTCCACCCCACCCAGTGTCGATCTTTGTACCATCACCCACATGCTCCTTTTATGTTGTTGGATTATTTAATTCAGAAAGGATTATTAGTAGGTGTGGTGATTACAACAGTATGAAAGAAGGGGAAGTATTGAACACTGCCAAAAATAATGAGTAATAATAATGGAAGAAATAAAATTGCTTGCTTGTCAATGGGTTTCAGGGCTTCGAAAGTAAATTAAAACTCCAAGAGGCTTTTCGCCAGATCTAGACCTGCAACTTACAGGCAGCATTGCCCCTCTAGCTGCCAACTCCCCCCCCCCCCCCCCCCCCCTCCTCCCTATTCCCTTCCTACCAATCACTCGCATGGCTGCATGTTGTTTGCATGAACTGTGTAAAACCCAAAATCATATTGCACTGGGTGCTCCTGCATGTGGCATATATACACATGTAAATCAAATTCTCTATATCTGCACACTGCAAGAATCTGCACAGGACTGACTGTTATAGAACTTAATTCACAAAGCATTTTGCTTGCAGTAATAATCAGTGAGAATATCAAGACTATTATCTGTTTCTTTTCATTTTTAAGTGACTTATACATTTTTCTCCAGGAGAACATGACAGCATTGCATATTGCTTGTAGTAATGGTCAATTACCGATTGTGAATCTATTGATAATGAGAGGTGCACAACAAGACAAAAAAGACACAGTGAGTTACCCAATTAGTTGTATGTTATGCATCTGTATAATAAGTGATATGCTGTAAACAGCACATTAACTTCTTTCTCCTTTTTTTTGAGAAAGCATAATAACTGTTTAGAGTAATGTCAAGGACTGTCAGTCCAATTTTATGTTCTTTTAGCTGTCTCCAGGTTTCATCAAATTCTTTTATTGTGCACAAAGTGTCTGATTCTTGTAGCCCAAGAGGATGCCGTTTTTTGGACTTCGATTAATGTGTAATAATCTAAGCCTTTTCTCTTCTTTCTTTTACTTATGTTCTGTTATGTTTTTCATTACTATTGCCTGACTCTTGTATTATTTCAGCATGGACTTACAGCATTGCATCATGCAGCAAAGTCTGGAAATTGCAATGTTGTTCAATGTATTCTGACTAATAACATAGGAATGATTAATGAAAATAGCACAGTGAGTGTATAATAATTCATTTGTACATTATTTTTGTGTAATGTAAATTTTCGAATCACTTTTGTGATGCAATAAACTAATCACTTTTAATGATTAAATTTAGAGGTTTATCACAACCAACCAGACACATGAGACAGTTTATGGTCTATTAATGATTAGATATAGCACATATGTCTCACCCATTATTGGCAGTTGTTTCAATAGTTTCCCTACTGTCATATGTACATGTATTTGTATTAAGAAATCATGTTGGTAGCAACGTTGTTTAGAGTACTGCTGTAACCTTAGCAAAAATTTAATCATGTACCATACGCATTTGTGATGCAGTGAATCTGAACTGTTGTCTTGTGATAATGTGATAAAAATTTATATCTAAAAAGAATTTGTTTCTATAATATCACCAATCTGACACAGAATTTTAGAATTTTGTTTGCGAATCTGCGCTAAAATAGGTAAGATCTAGTTCCTTCTAGAAACTTCTAACCAGTTTGCCAAAGTGAAGCTCCCCAGTCGCACCTAGCGTATACTTGGCATGCCTCAGAGAATCTCACTTTGGAAACTTGGTTAGAAATTTTTAGAAGGAACTAAACCGTACCTATTTATTTTTAGAAGGAACTAGATCTTACCTATTTCTGCCCGAGCTAAAATGCCATCTCCATGCTGTTGGATTTCATTTCTGATGCACAGTTACTAAGTGGCATTATTCTGAATGTCTGTACAATCATGTCCAGGACATTAGCATCTGTGTACATAACTATAGGCACTGAATATATAATAGTAATTTATAGTCCTTCTGCAAAATTTTGTGCATTTGGTAAAAAATCATATTCCTGTGTCTTGAAACTCTGTATCATTGAATACAAGATTATTATTAATCTCAAAGGGAATAATCTACATGTGTTTAGCAAATAGATGTTATGGTTATGTGGCATGTATTTTCTGCTGTGCATGAATGGAGAGTAATAATTGCACATTCTGAAATGCAATTTTACATTTCAGAAAATGAACACTGCACTTCATTTGGCTTCTATGAATGGAGATTGGGCTGTTGCTGTTTTTAAGATTTTAATCAATGCAAATGCTGACGTGAACAGTGCAAATGTGAGTTATGACATCAACACAGCTTGTGATTCTTTGTGTACCAGCTCACAGGGTATACACCCAATGTGATAGAATAATTTGGTATTATATGATCTTCCTATCTCTACATTGTGCAGTGCAGCCAAATCAACTAGTTTCAGTTGACAAGCCATCACAAAGAGCAATATGACCTTGCAAATGTTGAAATGTAGATAACAAGTCATTCATTAAAAGATTTGTGAAGAAATGGCCTCAGCTCGTTGTGATGAAGAGCTGCATGCCCACTGCATCTTTAGGACATTCCAATATCTAAAACCTTTTTTTAGTTTTTAAGAAAGTCCTGTATAAAATGAACTAAACATCTGATATAAGACACTGAATATTAGCTATACAATTCAATGCAAGCATGGCCCATATTTACTATTCAGGAAGTAAAACTTTACAGATCATTAAAAAAAAGATTGCATTAGAATGAAGGCTCAGTCTCTGTGTTATAGGCAATCAAATTATCAACCTTGCAAGGACAATTTTGCAGAGGGCATTGCATATAGATATAAAACATCCTTGACTAAAAGGATTTTTATCATTTTGGTGAAAACCTTTCACAATGTTATATATTTTGCCATATGATGCCAATATTTGCTCTTGCAAATGCTCCACTTGTTGCAATTGTTATTTTACAGCTGAAATTTATTTGAAAGAACAAAATATCATCGTGGGTTAAAAATTGTGTGCAATGGAATAATGATTGTTCTTATATGCAGGATGATGGTGATACTCCTCTTCACATTGCCAGTGCTAGAGGATTTTCTCGTACTGTTAAGGAATTGTTCCAATCAAATAATGTTAGGGTTGATGCAACGAACAAAGTATGTTAAAGATATATTCATTTCTGTATATAGCACTCACATTTTATATGTACTCAGTATATAAGATGACAATGAGGCAAGATGTCCCTTATTAGAATTAAGTTATTCATACCATCGCTATCATAATAATATGAATCTTTATTTAATTAATGGGAGATAGGGGACGTTACAAAATAGGTCATATTATACACTATGCTAAAAATCTGATGAGACAGAGGTTCTGCTTGATCCATTTATCTCATGCCATTGTCACACCTATTGGATATGATATAAATCATAGATAGTGTTTAGTTGACAGACAAATTTTACCCTCCTTACAAAAATTAGCCCACAAATTATTATTAGGCAGCTAAGGTAGTATTTCATTATAACCAACATATGGGTTTCATAGCCATTTTTTAAAGAACATGTGTACATTTTCTAAAAGCTGAGAACACCCACCAGCCCTCATACAACTATGAACATTTGTATCTTTTAACCTCTTGAACATAAAAGACCAGTTTTATAACTCCATCAACAACTCTAGAATTTGGGTAGCGGCTGGTGACCCAACCATTCCCCTTTTCTTTAAATTTGTTAACCACTTCCCCAGCACTAGCAGTGCAAATTCAAAGTAGAATGTAATCATTTGACAGTGCTATGTCAATGTGATATTTATATCAGGAATTAAAACAGATGATTACTTATTATGGTTTCCTTGTAATATAGATTGGATAACATGTTGTTCTTTGAGGTTCACTTTTTCTAAAGTACTGCTGGTCAACAACTGTTTAGCTACACAATCGTGCCTTCAGTAATGCTAAATGTAACTAACTCTTAATCAACATACCAAATGTGGTATATACTGTTGGGAAACTTAGAGTGAAATAGAATAATGAAATAGACTTACAGAAGAAGTGCATAGTGATTTGTATTTATTTATTATTAAAGAAAGAATACACATAGTAAAATGTGATGTCCTCAAAATTTCCTTCTTACTCCAAACATGTTTTTTATTCCCACTAGCACTGTATGCAACAGATATGGGAGTATGAGTGAATCAAATTCATTGATTTATAATTATATTGCATCCAGACCAAGAAATCATAATCATATGGTATTGCAAGCATACAGTTGTTACACCATCAAAAATCGAAGCTATACACATATAATGCATGTATTCTTTTGGTATACATGCCTGATGTATGTAAGGTGTACAACTATGCGTATGAATACTAGATACGCAGCTGTTCATTTAACACTAGAATGCACATGTGGTATAGCAATGTGTATAACGCGAGTATCATGTGTATTCGTGTGTGTATAACAGGAGTATAGAAGTTATAGTACACCGCAGAATGCGGTGCAGAATGTTGTGTTATGTACCCTTTCTTGACTTAGGTTGGTGATACAGCAAGTCATGTTGCAAGCAAAAACCATCATGTTTCAATTGAAATGGCCATTTTGAAGAAAACATCTATGGCAAACGTAATTTTCGCAATTTGTAGAATGCCTGTTGCTGTTGGGTGTGTGAGTATATACATGTATCTGTTTACACATACAGACATATTCACATGTACAAATTCATGCACTCATGTACCTCATGGAAAAATACATTCCGCACACTGTATGTATGCCTGTAATCTATACCAGTATAAATGCATGTATGCATCATTATATTTGTAATCCATGTGTGCCAGTCTCCACATTGAATTATTGTGCTATTTGGAATATACACTGTAGCCACCACTACGTTGAATTAAATCATAAGCTGTACTAGTATAGAATTATAATATATATATATATTTAAATAATAGTTTTCACTGTGTTGAGAGTTTATGCTGTTTTTGTATGTGAGGTACATGTACTAATGAAATTTGTATTTCTTCAAAAGTGGTGTTGTATACTAAACAAAACTCCCAATATTTGAAAAGCTAGAAAGAGGGCTGGAATAATTTTCCCAGCCATTTACCTATACTTAATCATATTATACTGTGCAGATTAAACATCTTCATTGATGGCTTCTTAACAACATTGGCACAAGCATTTCAGCAAGATTTTATGAATTTGGAATCCAGTTACAAGTGCCTGAAAATATATTGCGATGGATTGTGCAGAGATGTGCTCATGAGTCATATAACGTATCCTTTTATCAAGTTGTAAATGAGTGGATTACACGAGTAACAATTCCAGTTACATGGGGAAACTTGATTGAGGCACTTGAAGCAATTGGTGAACAGAAACTGGCTGATGACATCAAAGCTTCTGCGCATGCTAAGGAGTATATTTCCTGATGGATGCAAAAGGTTCTAGAAGTACCGTACAGATAAACTGCTGCAAACTAGATAAAGCATTTATGTATAAGGTTTTTGTATGTTTGAGGACACTGAATAGTGAAAAACATTATGTAAATTATATAATTATTTTTACAAAGATAGTGTGATATTTTTATTTGTATTACGCATGTGTATGGTTATTCTTGGCTGCAGCTGTTACCCTGATATTAACACTGATGAGCATTCTATATATTTTTGGTGACGAGAGCTCTTTAAATATGGTTATGTATGGGACCATTTTTGAGATGGATAGAATCGGAGATGAGTGGAACTCCTGCAGCGATGAGGTTGGGCTACTACTTCGTAGCAAATGACTATCAAATCAAGAAAAGAAACGCACCTTTTTTGGCAGTGCGGTAGGCCACTGTAGAAACATACTATTACAGAGTACACCTGCAGTTATGCATCCTGCTCTAAATTGAAACTGTTGACGATACCCTCGTAGTATAATCTCCACTTCATTTGACTGTTCCTCTGTGCATTTGTTTGCATTGTTTGTAGTGCAGTGAGGAAGTAGCCATTATGTCATCAACATGCATTATATATATATTTTCCCAACAATGTAGTGAAAACAGTTGGAGAATTTTAACCTGAAACCATTTGCAAAGGGTTTCACCATTGATGCATTACCTGATCTGGTTTTAGTAACACTTAGGCTTCTCAATAAATCTTGAATTTCATGCACCCTGTATAGAAATGTCAGCTGTGTGCTCATTTCACCACTGCCAATGTGCTTTTAAGAGCCTGGAACTTGTTAAGTCTTTATCCGTTATGGACAATAAGTTAATATCTGTGAAAATTATCCAATGTGAGACCTTCTATGTAATCATTTTAGCATTCCAGTAGCGCACTATAGCTTTCTATTGCAAAAAGAAGTGTTAGTTGCAACACGTGTGCAAGTCTCACCAATACAGCCCTGACATATGCCACTTGTCTCTGGTATTAATCATGGTTGTAAAGGCTCTAATATTGTAAATTTTAGTGAATGTAGACTATAATAAGCATGAATGCACTGCATATAAACATACTCTTCAGTATTACATGCACTACATCTGTAGTCATTAACAGATCAGGCGTTTCTCCTAGCTTGAACCGGCCACATACACACTGTTGTGAGCTCCGTGGTGTACGGACTTGGAGAGAATTGAGTACGTCATACAATGTAAGTCTAGTTCCCTCGGAACCATAACTCGCTTTGCATTTCATACGCATCGGCTCCTTAATCCAATCAATCAATATGTTCATTGACGAATAGACAAAAGTGTGAATCAATAATTATACGCACCCCTCCCTCCTCACACGTATACATGTACTAACATACATATATGAAGTCAAAGAAGAAGTGTAAATAAATAAACATTACGATGGATTTTTAGGCAACCTAGTCTATGGTGCTTCTCAAATAGCATTGCATCCGCACATCAAGAAACAATTCACTTTCATTGTACTACATGTAACTGCTATTATAACAAGGTCTATACACTAGACCAAAACAGATTGATCACTTTAAATGTACTATAGCTTGACCAACCTAAACATTTATATGAAGTGCCGTCAAACAAGAATGTACTGAGTTTCAGTTGTTATTTGATCGTGTTCTTACATTGGGATAATAAATCGGATATTGAAGCACGTGCACATTTTAAAAGACCACATGCATGCATTCTACGCGTGCATGGTAGAAAAGGAAGCATTGAAACAAGTGTCAGAGAGAATCGTGCCGGAGGTGACATATATACAAGTTGTGCTGCCTTGATTCGATCATTGTTTGGTATGCAGTGTATATGAAAAGCGTGAAACTCAAAGCGGGACTGAAGTAAGTACATGTATTCTATTTGTTTGACGTTCATTTTGTCCATATCGTGATGCTGGTGCGAATGCAGCTGCGATGCGTGCACTGCATGTGCATGCAGGTATAGATGCATGTTCTGCTTTCTATGAGCAAAGGTGCAGCGGAAAAGAGGCGTGCATCTTCACCATTACGTGGCGTTCAATGAGTTTAGTAGCATGACTCTCGTGCATACGTGCATGCAAAAACAATATTTAAGCGGGACTAGCCATGAAAATTCTAATTTCATGAACAATTACATATACACACCAGCTCTAGGCTGTAGTAATAAACAAGTTTTACCCCCCCCCCCCCCCCCCCCCCCCCCCCCCCCCCCCCCCCCCCCCCCCCACTCTTTAGCTACAGTCGCAGTAAATTAATGATTATGAGATGAAGTACGACTGATGTCTGAAATATATAGATCACCATCGTAATACGTAGTCACGCGAAATGTAGTCTGTCCATGCGTACAAGTATGTACAGAAGGGGCAATTTTAATTTCACATATCGAGATGCAGCACGTGCACAGGTACAGTTTGCATGCAACTTTGGCTGATTTGGGCCTTTTCTGCTGCAGTACTACTCTTGCGGTTAACTCCAAGCGTGTGCAGAAATGCTGGTACCAAATATACAATGCAACACCGCATGCATGTGTGGAAATTGATCGACACCGCCCATATTGTGTATGCACTCGAATGACTTCAATCAGCACAAAAATCAGTTCCGTTATCGAAATAATTCATAGTACTAAATGTTCGTATGTGCCGCGTTTATTCTTGTAGGCATATGCGTCGCGCTTGCTTCGTCGGGCAAATTATATCGAGTGTTTGTTAGACGAGAATCGGGCTATTTTAATTAAGGATTTAATAACTCCGACTATCTAGACTAAAATCCGCCATTCAAGCACAGTACATCATATTTCTGTGGTTTTTATGTTATATGCGGATCATAATGACTGGTATGAATTGCGCATGAAAAAGTGAAGCATTGTTGTGAACAGGAAGATGTTTGGAAGATCAGTGACAGTAGTCAGCATGTGCCGTTCTATTCAACAGTGTACAACTGACCGTACAACACGTTCATTCACATCACTTATTCACGAATGAATGCATTCGGTGAAGAATAATGACAGCATTCACATCCCGTATTGTTCGACGTACATAATAGCGAAGCAATTGAAGTGATTTAGAGTGCCTATATAAAGAAGGCTGTGAACTGTCCGTAATTGAACACCATCGTTTCGAAGCATAATACCAAAGAAGGAAGAAGTAGAAAATGAGAAGCATTATACTCTTCAGCTTGGCAAGTTTGGCAATGGCTGTCCAGTACGAGTTCGTAGAAGAGTGGCACCTGTGGAAGGGCCAGCATAATAAGAGATACGCTTCCGAATTGGAGGAACTGGAGAGACATGCCATTTGGTTGTCCAACAAGAAATATGTTGATGAGCACAATGCGCGTGCTGATGCCTTTGGATACACGCTAGCCATGAACCACCTTGGAGACCTGGTTAGTTGGCTGGTGATATTTAATTTTAAAATGCACTGATATTTAATTTTAAAATGCACCGATACGTATTGCTGTTCATCTCCCCCCCCCCCCCCCCCCCCTCCCCCCCTCCTCCCCCCCTCCCCCTTCCTCCCTCGAATAGAGCGCCGAAGAATATGTGGAGCAGTACCTGACTAATGCACGAGGAAGCAATGAGCGTCGGGAGATGAAGGCGTTTCTAGCTCCGAAAGGTGTCCAGTATGCTGAATCCATCGATTGGAGGACAAAGGGCGCAGTTACCAGTGTTAAGTATCAGGTGAGTACAGAGCAACGTGTGTGCAGTGACACAGTTATACGTAAGCCGTCTCTCGTGTAACGCCTTATTACACAGGGTCAGTGTGGTGCTAGCTATGCCTTCGCAGCTACTGGGGCTCTAGAGGGCGCCAGCGCGTTGGCCAACGATAAGCAGGTCACTCTCAGTGAGCAGAACATCATAGACTGTTCTGGTTAGTTTAATGTTGTGCAGACTTGCGTTCAGTATAATGATAGAGGTACAGCAGCAAACTGTGTTTTGTATATAGATATTTTGGGTACACAGTTAGGAGATAGCTTCTATTGTGGATAGCAGTAAACTCCCGAAGCCGTTCGATGGGGTCAATAAAAGAAAATCAGCTTCTAGGCTGCGTGCAGTGGACAGTACCCTTGCGAATGAAATATCGACATGCACCGGTTTATGCCTCTATAGCTATCCTTTTGATATCACTGAGATACACTTTTATCATTCAGTTGTTTTTGGCGCGGAGTGCAAAATAATGGTTTGCTGTGTCATGCAGTTACGCATAAACCTTATGAATTGCTTGGTTTGTGTAGTGCCCTATGGGAACCACGGGTGCAGCGGAGGAGACACTTACACTGCCTTCAAATACGTCATCGACAATGGTGGACTTGACACAGAGAGCAGCTACAGCTTTAAAGGAAAGGTAATTGGGTTGGCTCCACATGTGGTCGGCTTTGAGGTTTATACTGCATGCATATGTAATTTGAATCCGCGCAGCAATCGTCGTGTCAATATAACAATAAAACTTCTGGTGCCTCCGCTACTGGGGTGGTCAGTGTTGCGTATGGCAGCGAAAATGACCTCTTGGCTGCCGTGGCTACCGTTGGACCTGTTGCCGTCGCCGTAGATGCTAACACCAATGCATTCAGGGTTAGTACATTTACATTACCATTGAAACCCTAATCGCTACTCAAATGTATTATTGCTTATAACACAGTTCTATCAAAGTGGAGTATTCGACTCCTCAAGCTGTTCTAGTACAAAGCTTAATCATGCCATGTTGGTGACCGGGTACGGATCGTATAATGGAAAGGACTACTGGCTTGTGAAGAACAGGTGGGCAGTCATAATTGGTAATCTGAAGTTGCACATTAATGTGGCTTATTTTATCCAGTTGGAGCAAGAACTGGGGAGACAGTGGTTACATATTGATGGTCAGAAACAAGTACAACCAATGTGGGATTGCTTCGGATGCTCTTTTCCCAATGTTGTAGTCCTCAATTCAAACAGAATTCAGTGTTATTAGGTCATGTATAATATCTTGCAATTTAGAATCAATTATTTGCTCCTGCAATATACTAATTCGATCAGAAATAATATTATTACTCAGTAAATAATTTTAGGTAACGCTCATATAGCTCCAAAAAGGGGGTAAACACGCTGCCAGTTTAGTTGCACCCCGAAAATACAATGTACAAAGTTCCTCCCTCCACTCCCAATCCGATTATTGTTTTATTTTATAATTATAATTATAGCTACCTTGTAAAATTATAATCTGATACATTTATATGATTGCAATTTATAACATTTGCCAAACCATACAATAACTATAAGTCGCATATGTAATGTACTGGGGACTCTTTCACGCGGAGTTCTATATCTCCATGAGGTCCTTGATCTCCATCATCACAAAGTACTGATCTCTGGCAAGGATGGGTATGAAGAGAAAGTGAAGAAATATGAGAAGGGAGGGGAAGGAGGTATGAGAAGGGGAGGAAGGAGGTGTGTTAGTAATTGCCCTATATCCATGCCCTATCAGATCATTGTAGACTCCTCATTCATTCTTGCATGTATAGACAATGAATCAGTTGCCATGATAAATGACACAATCACAGCAATAGATAGAAACGTGGTCACATTCTCCTCCAAATCATTGATCTCTTAGATTTTTCCTATTCTCCTACATGCATGCTCTCTCTTTAACACTGTGGGAGATTTGAAGGTGTGAAATAGATACGGAAATTACGACTACACTGTAAATATTCAGTACGTACTCTATGGCAGTGAATTAAACTTAAATCCATTAGAGTATTGCTGAAAGATGAAAGGGGTGGAACTTTCATTTCGATATTGAATGTCTTAGGCCAATGGATCGTTGTATAGTTTTTTTTTCAGACCAATCCCGTAAGGATTATTTAACATCATATAACTTACACAGTCCTATACTACTAGACGTACCAAGGATAGATGTATAAATCAGTGCAACACATTTTAAACTGAATGTTTAATTCAGTTCGTGCATCAGTTCATGGTCTTTGCGCTTATAATTGACACAAGTAACTAAAAACATTCTCTACGAGAAAGTTGGTTGCATATAGAATTTGAAGGCAATTGTGATGTAAAAAGCGAATCAGAAGGAAAAATGTAATAGTCCTATATTTAGCACACAAACAACATGCCCTCCAATGTACTTTCACCGCCACCATCACGAGCTCCTCCATCCATGGGGATTAGGTCTCTCACGTCGTTTTCAGTTAGTTCCATGGGTGACCGAAGTGGTGTGAGCACGGCTATAGGAATTACTTATTATAGGCTTGATTGTAAATTGCATGTGATGGAAGATAAGAGGGCTGGACATGAGCTGTTTGAAGTGGAACTAATATTCTAGTGTGCTAGGAAAAGGATGGACCGGAGCTTCTTTGGAGCATGCCCGTGCTGATTCTAAAACATCGTCTCGAATTTGGAGGTATTTCGCACGTCATGTCACTTCATTCTTTCTCTGACATGAAGGCATTTCGAGAATAAAAACTTCACTAACAAAAAGGTTTCACACCAAACGACGATTGAAGGACCAAAGAGTTTTTTCTAGTTGGTCACTATTACGATATCGGAAGTTTCGCTAGAAACTTCCTTACAGAATTTGACGCGACCCGTTTCTAACAAGACTCCCGATGATCGGATCGTTTAGCTTGTTGTTTCTTCGGCCCCCCCCATGCCAGTGCTTGGCTCTCGGTTGCTCCCTCTGTTTGGCTAAATCTGCATCTACACTCCCCGGAATTCCAAACTGCTGTCAGATGGTGCTGGGTCTGGACACTTCATTTGCCTCAGTGTGCCCATTTTGCCCAGGGGTTGCTCTCGACTCCCTTAGTCACCCATGCTGTGTCCTGCAGACATGGTGGTGACACAGTCATCAGACACAACAAATTGCGTGACATCATTGCAGATTTATGTTGCTAGGCACACCTGTCTGTCAGGGTGGAAGCAGGACATGGTATGTGTCCGTGATAACAATCACTCTCCTCCAGCTGACGTCCTTGTGGAGGGTTGGGAGAGAGGCCAACCTGTTGTCCTAGACATCACAGTCACATCTCCCCTCACTCCAGTCTCCTTGAAAGAGTCAAGTAGATTTGCAGGTGTGGCAGCCCTGTCTGCAGAAATGAGGAAGCATGCTGCCAATGCCCCAAAGTGTCGAGAATTGGGATGGATGTGTATACCAATGGCAGTTGAAACGTATGGTAACTGGGGGAGGGAGGCCCAACACATGTTCTCACGACTGGCTTATATAGCTATCCATCTTTCCTGCCCCAAGTCCACCCTCAAATGAATACACATGACAAAGTTAAACTACAATCTAACTATTAACACTATAGCTACAAGGAAATCAATACACTAGAGATGGATTGGGCTAAGGCCTCTTCCCAGGATGGCTCTTGCCACAGCTCTCACCAAGCAGACGTTTAGGCGGCCATATATGTCAGCCAGAATTCTATATAATGCATATATGTGGTACAATAAAAAATAAATAAATAATAATAATCTCCTTAGCTGTGGAAACGTATGGCAATTGGGGGAAGGAGGCTCAAAGAGTTTTTTTCACGGCTCGCTTCTCTGCTTTCTCTGGCAGGCCATCCCCAAACCCAAAATGTTGTCTGAAATCTATAGCCGCCTCAACATGTCCCTGGTGAGGTCTGTGGCAATGGCCATCATGGGAAGGGAAGCTGTCCAAGGGTAGGTTAGTGGAACTGTAGGTTGATTAGTTGTGTTTGTAAGTAGAACTGTAGTTTCATTAAAATAAATAGTATAGCAATAATGTGTCTGTATTGTACATGTATGTATTCATGTATATCATCAATGATAATAATAATAATAATAACTCTTGGTAGACATCTATGGGAGGCTAAACGTAACCCTGGTGAGGTGCAATGCCAGAGCTCTCCTAAGCAGAGCATGCAATTTGTTTTAGTTACTCTATATATGTATATAGTGTATTAGTCATAAGAATAACGATGTAGCCTGATATACATTTACTCCTGTATGTAATCATGTTTTCTATTAATAATTAAATTCTATAGAATAATGAAATACAGGATACAAGAATACACTAATGAGAATAAATGCACTATTATTATTATTATTACATGTACTATAATAATACACAATCAACACATATACTGGTCTAAATAAATGCACCTTAATTATAGTAAAGTCACCTATAACTATAAATCCACACTCACACCTCAACCCCCCTCCTCCAAATGAACCCTTGCACGGGAGACCAATGCTCTTGCGTTAGCTCTCACGAGGGAAAGGCTCAGCCTCTGGTACAATGTGGTAGTAGCCTGCGATCTGCTGCATCCCATTTGGATCGCTAGACGAGCCGCCAGACGTTTAAAAGATTCCTGGGCTTCCATGCCCCAGCATCCATATGACTCCACAGCTAGTGGAATACATACCCATCCCAGCTCCTTACATTTCCCATCATTAGCAGCATGCTTCCTAACCTCGGCAACCTGAGCAGATGACCCACACTTCACGCCCGCTTCCGTCAAAGTGGTTGGATTAAGCGGAGAAGTGATGGTGAGGTCAAATGCAGCAGGTTTGCCAAGGTGCCAGTTTTTAACCAAAACGTCTGCAGGACGAGAGTTAAGCCTGTCATGACCTTGACCACTTCCCACTTCTACCTGACCACCTAGACAGGCTCTGTGGCAAAACTCCACAAAAACATCCCGTAGGCTGTTGTGACGTAAGACTACATCCCCCTTGTGTTTGCACGTCAGTGCATGGTGACCAAGCAGGTCCAGCCTGTGGTCAGGGCAGTGAGGACAGCAAGAACCAAACGAAACATCCATTCCTAACCACCATTTCACAGCAATCTGGAATTCATTTGGCTCCAGATGCAAGTTAAGGCCTGGGGAGGGGACAACAGTAAGCCACGAAGCAGCATGACGAGATGAAATTGATAGCAAGCGAGCTCTATTGGCAGGAGAAGAGATGTGAAACAGCTGCCGAAACTGCTGGTCTTCAATTTTTCTGGACAGGGAGTGCTGGCGCATGTTAGAGGTGGCTAATGTTTCCAGAGTTATTGCATCCTCCGCTGGTACTAACCCATTAAAGAGTTCGATTGGCTCCACTAAAAGATTCCACTTGTCACAGCCAGAACTGCTGATGGAGGTAAGGTATGCTGCAACACAATGGGATGACAAGCTATGGAGGCCAAGCCCACCCCTACTAAGGCTAAGCTGTGCTTGCATCCACTCCACATCAGCAGCATCTACTGCTGTGCATTCAGCAAAGCATTGGCGTACGTCCTTGTCAAACAGCGCCAAGCCCTCTGCAATGTGTGAAGGAGGTGCGGAGCGAGCCAAATGGACTAACGTGCAGAACGCCGCACACTGCTGTAACAGAAGGAAAGCTACCTGAGGATCCTCCGCTCCTACTTCTGCCAACTGGGATAATAGTACTGCTGCATCAGCTCGTTTTTGTGCCACGAACTTAGCACAAAAAATGAGATCCCCATTTGGAGCACCCAGAATCACAAGGTTGGGTACTCGTGACACTTCATCTCAGGAGGAAAAGAAGACAGGTCTCCACATCCAAACAACTCACATTTAGATACATTGACGAAAAGCCCCAAAGATGGACCCATCTCTTGAATGAGAGTCAAAGCCCGATTAACCGCTTGTGAGTGCCCCAACAAAACCCCATCATCCAGGTACCAACCGTTAAAAAGTAGAGGCAGACACTCCCTGTCCTGTGCGATATATGACACAACCTTGTGTAGAACTAAGGAAAGAGAAGTGGACCCAGCGGATCCTCTTGCTGGACACCAACCTCCAAACTCAACTGTCCAAGCGGGTGCCATAAAGTTGGTTGTGAGCCATAGCACCATCCTACCCAGGGAAGAAGTTCTGGGAAATGGACTGCACATTCCTCCAGGAGAGCCTGACGAGACACACAGTTAAATGCATTGGACATATCCACCTTACAGACAGTAAAGTTATCATCTATCCAATGCTCCTTGATGCAGCTCCTAACCCCATGAATGACCTTTTCTGCCCCAGCTGTGCATGCGACTCCGTATTGCAAAGGAGCAAAGAAATCGGTGGCTTTGGGCTTAGTGATGATACAAAGACACTTCCCTGTTAAGCGTCTCAAGGCCTCTCCAACTGCAATAGGGCGAATATCCAATGGGCGACCCTCCTTGTTCTTCACCAATGCAGTGAGAGATCCACCAGCCAGAAACTTTGATACTGAAATTGGAGCTCTGCCACTGGCCGGGATGTCTACTACACTACGCAAAGAGGAGCAGAGAGGAACTGATAGATGGATTTGAGCAGAATCAAGTAGATGCTGAATGTGAAGCCCTGATGGCCCACATGCTGTACCCTTGGGAAATGAATGAAGAACTGATAAGATGTTAAAGCCCTGTGGCAACACACGAGTGACAGGAGGATTGGAAGATATAGGTAGAGAAGGCTGAGCTCCCTTAGGGTGTTTCTGTTGAAGTGAATTCCAAACCTCTTGGGTATTAGGAGCTATGCCTGGAGAAACCAGGGCCTGACAAGCTTTCCCTAATAACCCCTCTCTACCCAGACCTATAGCTGAAGAGATCTTCTTTTTGGATACGTCTATTGGAGAATTTTGTTTGTGAGGAGGGATGACAGGACGCCTTTTAATTCTATTCCATATGCCGCCAATGTCCCCTTGAGACCACAAGCCGCATAGCTGCTCTATTGATGGATGCTTGCAGTGGCGCCCACCCCGCTTAGAAGCTCGCAGCACACATTTGGGGAGCATAAAAAGTTTCAACCATGCCTCCTCTGAGTTCTCAAAGCAGATTGACCTCAGGACATCTGACAGGACACGTGCACTGCCGGCCTGGCCTTGTGTGGAATGTAGCGGATTGTTGGACATTGTAGTTCGCATACCTCCTCCCATGAAGGAAGTGCAGGGAGAGGATTTTCGGAAGGACATGAGACACCTAGGGAGCTATGAGGGAAACTACGACAACCTGAAACAACAATCGTGGAGCACTTATCCAAATGAGATGTAAAACGGGACACTGCTACAAGGCAGAAACAGTTTGTGCAGACAGTAAGGTTCTGCTCCTGTAACCACCAGGTAGGTACTTCACCAGGAAAAAACCCTTTAGCGTGGAGGTTCATGTGACTTCGCCACATAGTTGGTGCAATGAACTCCTGGCATCCATCAACTATACACTGCTTCCTGTGAGTGCTGACTAGATGAGGCTCTGGGAGACACCCAGATAGTGGGGATGAAGCATTCGAGGTCGTGACTGGACTACGGGTTCAAGGGATGCACATTGACGTGGAAGATCAGAAAACGCTTGCCTAGATGTCGAGGGTGGTTGATATGGGCCTGGAAAGGGTAGACCTTGTAACGTAGAAGAGGATAACGGAACTATCTGGGAGGGCGGCGAAGGTGATTGCGGTTGAGTGGGAAGCAGCTGTGGCATTATGACAGCTGGAGGTGTAAGTGGCAAAGGTTCTTGCGCGGTGGTGGATGACTGTGAATCCGATTGCGTTAGGACATTCACACTGTGGTCAGGTAGGGGAGAAACTGGTTGCGATGTAGTCAAATCAAGGTCGCAGTTACGTGCATGTAGTGACGGAGCGTCTAAATTGCAACACCGATTCCGCTTCGAAGGCTGACAGCTTGAACAAGGGCGGCCTGCTTTAACGCACGCACAGGACTTGCATCGGGCACTGACTCCATTGCAAGCGCAACACCTTGTTCCACCCAGTTTAAAAAGCTTTACAGAGAAGTTGAACTGGTATACAAAACAATTGTTACCGCCATTTTATTATGGAATAATACTGTCTTCAGCTTCCCCGGTGAACAAGGCTCGCATGCTCTCAGTTTCTTCTCCCCATGCCAGTTCTTGGATTACTGCTATCCCTTCTACGAGGTTGAAAATGCACCTTGAATCAGCAGAGTTCCAAATGGCCATTAGGTGGTGGCTCGGTCTCAAAACTTCAGACGCCTCTCCCTGCCCCTTCTGCCCTGATCTGGTTCTTGATCCTCTGGGTCACCACGCGACTTCTTGCAGGCATGGGGGAGATGTGGTGATCAGACACAACCACCTTCGTGACATTGTTGCTAACTTCTGTCGCCAAGCCCACCTCTCAGTAAGAGTGGAAGCTGGGTATGGGCTCTCTAGTGACCACTCTAACACTCGCCCAGCGGATGTCCTGGTTCAGGGTTGGGACAGAGGATCTCCTGCTGCCCTGGACATCACTGTAACATCTCCCCTCACCCCTGCCACCTTGAGAGACGCCAGTTCCACTGCTGGGGCAGCAGCCTATGCTGCAGAATGCAGGAAACACACTGCAAATGATGCTAAGTGCCAGGAGCTGGGCTGGGCCTGCATCCCCCTAGCAGTGGAGACCTTTGGTAACTGGGGCATGGAAGCTCAGGGTGTCTTTTCCCGCCTCGCTTCTGCACTCGGGATGCACCAAGGAACTTCAAAGTCTTGGGCCCTCCACACCATCTACAGCCGCCTTAATATGTCCCTGGTGCGTTCAGTGGCTAGATCCATTCTAGGTAGAAGCTATGCAGTTTAGAACATCTATAGGTGTTTTTTGTGGACAATATTAATAATAATTCTGTATGAGCATTTATTCCATTCGTGTATTGTCTTGTTTCGTGTATTTCATGTATACAATAAAAAAATAATAATAGCTAGTCCCAAATCCAGTGTCCTAAATGAAATGTATAGTCGCCTCAACATGTCCCTGGTGAGGTCTGTAGCTAGAGCCATCTTAGTGAGGGGGTCTGCAGCATAGGACTCATGCGAGAAGTGTAGGTAATGATAGGTAGAATTGTAGTGCATACAGTGTATGTAATAATAATAATAATAATGTGCTATTTTATAGTATCTTGTATTCCAAAATAAATATAATGTAGGTAGGTGTTCATGTATTCTCTTGATGTAAGTGCATTTGTTTAGGGAGTAAATAATAATATTTGTTAGCGGCATCTAATATAAGTTAGTTATCCTTATAATTATTACAATAATGTAATTGTGTTTGTCCATTTATCCTGCTGTAACTGTATTCAATAATAATAATAATACTTTTGTTTTGTGTATTCCCTGTAATGTTGTTATTTTATTATTGGAAAATAAAACAAAACTGTAATAACAATGAGTTTGGGCCAGAGACAATCATGCTCGGCAGTACTAAATGAACTATATTGCCACCTGTCAGTTGTCTTGATGCGACAGAATGCACAGGCGCTGCTGGCTCGCGCTGCAGGGGCTCGTTGAATATTGTGTATTTATTCGTTTTATGATAATACACGGCCAGGATTTGGAATGCGATACGGATCCGGTTTCGCGAGCGTTACGTCGGTGATAAAATAGTAAAAATACGCCGGTGGTGGGCACCGCCAAAATTATTTGGCGTACAAAACGTGGCGTATCACCGGCGTGTACGCCTTCAATACGCCCCCAATACGTCGGCGTCATAGTTTTGAATGGTTTTTATTGCTCATCTAATTATTTACAAAGCGATAGACATACAATATACATTGAAGCAATATTTGTTATTGTTCCAGTTGTGTTCAAAGACTGTTGTGTTCACACTAATCAGTTCCCTTTCCACTTGTGTAGGTTGGTCCTTTTCCAGCCATCCGCAGCGTGAATCACACTGATGAGCAACAGAACTGCATGCTTCAGACATGCTGCAGGAATAAGACGAATTACATTTGTCCTCAAAAGCAGAAGTCAATCGAAGCTGTTGAAAACAGGTTTCTGTTGGGCATCCACAATGGGCTCCATGTACACAGAAGGTTCCAATTTCGGCTTGAAATGAGCCACAAAAAGTTCCTGTTTCTAGCTGGAAGTGAGAAATTTATATAAACAATTGTAAACAAGTATTACAACTTACTGAATATCGCTTCTCTACAGTGTAAACTACATGGTCACACAGATTGATAACTTTGCCATCTGCCCCAACGATAGCCTTTGCAAAATGGCCAATCGTTGAAAGGGTTAAACCAGGTGGCAATAGCAGATTGAAATCTTTGAGGTCATAATTACCCAGGTCCGAGCATTCAACACAATAGACCCCAACTCTGAAGAACCCACATGCTGTAAAATGATAATAGTATCAATGCAGGAGCAGAACTTACATATATATACTGACCTTTCATAATGTACCAGGTTGATGAATTGGCTTGTCGTGCTGCACAGATGTTCCTCCAAGATAGCGTTGCACTCCCATCGAGCGATAAAGTGCTATGAGATCATCTCCACACCTGAGAAGTAAAAAATACATGGATATGTAAATAGTTGTAAAAGGTTTGCAAACCTTTCAGAAGGGGAATAGCTACTTCCTGCAAATGCAAACCTGATGCTCTCCCAAATCGCAAAGCTATTAGCAATAACTTTGCTAGGGGCTTGCCTGTTACTGTGAATATTCCTGCATCTTATTAGCGAATTGTAGCTCTCACATCTTAGGATAAAAATTAAAATAAACGCAGAAATTTTACATGGAAATCCACAAACCTTTCGGTGTTATAACAAGATGTCAGACCAAGCATTCGCATATGTTCAGGAAGATGAAGAAGCAAGTGGATTTTGGACTTCCTCCGTAAAGTAGGAAAATGCCGTGTACTACAGCAGTAGCAACAAAATTCTGAACAATGGTTTCATAATAACCCATACTCTCTGGATTGACTCTGTCACAGTAAGCGAATTTAAGCACCTGCATGAAGTGTTATATAAAGAATTAGGAAATATTGTATAAATGCTCAGGTGCTTACCTTTGATAAAGCTAGCCACACTTCAATCTCAGCAGGAGCCAGGAATGGTGAAAGGACAAAGAGAGCCATCTGTGCCAGTGCCTTAAATTCCTACCAACAAAAGACTTGTAATACTTTGCAATGTTTCTTGAGATTCTACTGGTGAAGCCAGATGATGGAAATGCAGACAAAAGAGCAGACAGCTGAGTGCGTTGTTTTTGCAACTTAGCCATCGTCGCCCGCAGAAGATACTTGTATGGTCCTAGAAGAAGTGTGTGTAAAACTTCAAGTGGAGTACCCCTAGCAGAAATAAGGATATAAATATACTGAATGATATGCATACTATGAAGATTCATTGGGAGGTGAAGAAGAACATCAGTAATACCATGCTGTTTCTGCAGATCTTGCTTCTGTATCTTTGTCTAAGCAGATTTTATACGCTGGATTTGAGATAGAGTTGTACATTTTCGTCTACTGCTACAAACAATATGAAGGTAGAGGTCCTAACATCAGCCTTGGAAAGCAATGTAAAACATTTGAAAAAAAAAGTATGTACATGCACATATTCCTTACAATTGCATATTCTGCAGAACATATTAGAGGTAGCCGCCATGTGACTGCACAACTGTGAAGCACGAGGATTGTCACAGAGGAAGCACAAAATAGGTTTAGTTTGATATTAGTAGACTCCAAATGCCTACTGTAGTTGGACTGACAAACCCTGGAACTCGAAACTTCATACACAATGACACGGATGGCACAGAAGGATGCAAGAGTATACAATACAAACTCTAAGTTTATTTGTCCGTGTAATATATGTGAATAATACAGGATATGATGCCATCTAAGTAGTGTTGAACTAACCATTGGCCGTGGACTGTGTGCTAATAGGTATGCCATTGCCGCCACATTGGACTTAAATGGTTTGTAATTTCCTTTGCTGTCAATAGTGGACATCAGCCTCATGATTTCTTCATAAAGACATACTAAGAACAATTTATATGTAGGTCAAGTATGGGCATAACAAATGCAACGTATTGATTACCTTCATCAGGATCCATTTCGTCATTTTCATCACTGCTTGCTGCCTCATTCAGTTGTTCAAACCCAGCATCGATACAAAGTTTGCTAGGACCAGCAATGGTACTTTTGTAATCGCTATGTGACCGCAGGACGCTACTAGTGCACTGTGTATCTACATGCAGCTCCGGGCGCGTGATCAGCTTCATCAACAGGCGGGTCGGGGATGTTGTACAGTACTGTAGTCAACAGGCACTTGAAGATAGTTCCTCACAGTCAATGTTAAAGAGGTGCTCTCTGGTCTTTAAATGCTTATCGTACTTCGATTTAAAGGTGAATCCTTTCTTGCAGGCGAGTGCCGCCATTTCAATTCTTTGACGTCAGAAGGTCACGTGAGTGAGAAACGCCAATAGCACCACGACCAAGGAGCCAAAGTAAGACTGCTGCTGTCACAGCCCTGCAATTTGGTGCATCACCATTACCATTGACAAGGAGAGCGTCGAAGAAACTGCCTTCCGAATAATGGCGGCTTATTATTATACAATACTCCTCTGTTCCAAGCGTACCCTGGATGTAAATAGGACGCGTTACGCCTACGTAAAGATCACACCAGTTACAGTCATGTAAATCATTAACGTAACACTTCTGCTGCAATGCCGCCTCCTATACACCATTATAAATGACGCCGTAACGCTGGCGTAGATAATACGCCGGCTTTACGGTAACGTAAATTCCTGGCCGTGTAATGGTGAATAAATGTACCTGTTATTACAGTTAAAATAAAATAATAATAATAATTTCCTCATCGTCGCAGCTACACCGTCAACTAACACATTCACAGCATTCACAGCAGCTGCCCGCAATGCCTCGTCATCATTCACAGCAGCTGGTCACAATCCCTACGTCTCCTCGACCGCATTCACCACCCGCATTGTCGCAGCGATCCCCGCCGAACCATTCTTCCCCACCTCTTCTACAGCCACCACTGTCATCCACATATCTTCAACAGGAGCTGCATTTTCCCGCGTTCCCCCAACAAGCTCCTACCCAGTCCAATTACGAGGTTTCAGTACCTTCTACATCACACCAGGCTTTTCCTTCCTCCACCTCACACCAGGATCTCCCCTCAGGACCTTCCTCCTCCCCACACCAGGCCTCTTCTGCAGGACCTTCCTCCTCCTCTACCTCACAACAGGGTACTTTATCAGGTCCTTCCTCCTCACTCCAAGCTTCTTCTTCAGGACTTTCAACCATCAGGAAGCAATGCATTGTTGAGGGTTGCCCTGCACATATAGCTCCATCCATGTGGCACAACCACATGACCCTCCACGCCACAGGTGCCCTCCCTGGGATTGTACCATCTAAGTGGCTGAGTGAGCACAATTTGTTTGTTTGCCCTAGCTGCTCCCAGCGGTTTCAAATTCCCGACATGCTTCTCACCTGCGCCAATGCTCCCAGAGGTGCATTGCTCCAGTCTCCTTACAGCAGCCTGTTTCCATCCCCTGTTCAGATGATAGCCAAGATCTTCCTACATTTGACCAGGTGTGCCAATTGAACCACCCTACCTTACGTTACATTCCAGCTAAAGCCAGGCCAGCATTTGCAAGAGCCCTTTCATCATCCTTAAGAGATGTCTTACAAAAGAACACTGAAGATGCATGGCTGAAGCTCTTCATGCTTCCAAAGTGTGTTCTCCCATCCTTGAGGCACAAAGGGAATCACAATCCACACAAATCAATAGAGTCTCTCTGCAACATGTGGTTGAATAATGATCTGACTACCCTTTGGATGATGGCAAAAAGTCGGGAAAGCAACCAGAATGTCTCAATGGAGACCACATCTTGTAGAAATTACAGAAAGGTAATTAGTTCTGCAGTTTCTCTCGGCCGTTCAGGAATGACAGGTAAAGCCTGTCGGATGCTGTTATCTGGTGACATCGCACCAAATAATGACACAACCTGGCGCTTATTGCAGGCCAAGCATCCATCTTGCCCACCCCCAGTGACCCCAGATGTTACTTCTGAGCCTATCACACTAAGTCCTTCCTTTAACATACTCCCAATCTTGAGATCCTTCCCTAAAGGAACCTCTCCAGGCCCTTCAGGTCTTTCTGTTCAACACCTTTTGGATACCATATCTGTTCCTCTTCACACACCAATAGGCACCTCCCTTAAGGGTATTGTGAACCTTCTAGCCTCTGGAAAGGTCCCTGTGCATGTGTCAGCATATTTGGCAGGCGGCAAACTGATAGCACTAGATAAGAGCAAGGAAGGTAGCCCACCAGATGTTAGGCCCATAGCAGTAGGAGAAACATTGCCTAGGCTTACAGGGAAATGTATCTGCACCATCCTAAGGAACAAGTTCTCTTCATTCTTTGAACCCTCACAATTTGGGGTTGCATGTAAAGCAGGTGCAGAGAAGATCGTACACAGCTTGAGGAGGTGCATTGAAGACAATTGGTTGAATGGCGACTTCGTAGTTTTCAAGGTGGACATGTTGAACGCCTTTAAAATGGTATCTAGGCAGGCAGTCTTGGATGAGTGTGCTACATTCTTCCCTGAGCTTCTACCATGGGTCTTGTGGTGCTATGGGTCTCATAGTTCATTGGGGCATCCTATGGGCCAGGTAACTTCGCAGTCAGGAGTACAGCAAGGTGATCCACTGGGCCCTATGCTGTTTGCCCTGGTCCTCCATAAGCTTGTTACCAGCATAGAGGTAGATGACGACTGTCTCCACCTCATACTGGAAGCTTGGTATCTTGATGATGGAGTCCTTGCAGGGGAGAGGTCTGCAGTAATACGTGCACTGCACCTTATTGAAGAGCTTGGTCCATACTTGGGGCTTCACATAAACTTTTCCAAGTGTGAACTTTTCAGCAGGAATGGGAACTCACATTTTCCTCCAGTGGTGGAGTCATCTCTCCTTCCAAACATGGACATTCTAGGGGTCCCCATTGGCGATTTTGTGCACTGTTCTCGCTTCATTGCAGAGAAATGTGCAACCCCCAAAACCCTGCTTAAAGCTCTTGTGGACGTCTCTGCAGTTGACCTTCATGTGGCCTTTTCAATTCTCCGCATGTGCGGTAGTTATTGTAAGTTAGTACATCTAGCCAGAGCCACTCCTCCAAGCCATTGTGCTGACTATCTGAAGCTCTTTGATGAAGAGGTAAGGTTGTGCTTCACCTCCTGCATTGCAGTAGATGTCCCTGATCTTAGTTGGCAGCAAGCACAACTTAGTCCAAGTCTGGGTGGGCTTGGCTTTCGCTCACTTGCTCTGCACTCTTCTGCTGCTTTCATAGCCTCCTTTGCTTCATCAGGATTTTGTAGTCCAGACAACATCCACATGCTCCATGCTGTGACACGCTTCAATGCGCAAGTTCACCCTCTAGAGTCAACCACAGCTGAGGCGGTTCTAGCCTGCCCCCCTCTGCAGAGAGCTCTGTCTAAGAAGCTGGATAATCATGCTTTCCAATCTCTGCTATCTTCCTCCTCCCAAGTAAATAAGGCTCGAATCCTTTCGGTTTCTGCCCCTCATGCAGGTTCTTGGATTTCAGCAACCCCATCTACTGGTCTGGATATGCATCTGGACTCAGCTGAATGCCAGGTAGCTCTTAGATGGTGGTTAGGTCTTGACACGTCAGGCGGCTCCCCGTGCCCTCTTTGTCCCGACACTGCCCTTGACCCCCTAGGTCACCATGCAGCCACTTGCAGACGTGGTGGTGATGTGGTTGCACGGCACAACCGCTTGCGAGATATCTTTGCCAACTTCTGCCGTCGGGCCCACCTTTCTGTGCAGGTCGAAGTAGGGTATGGATTAGCTAGGGACCATATCAACTCCCGTCCTGCAGATATCCTGGTTCAGGGATGGGACAGGGGAAAGCCAGCAGCCTTTGACGTTACAGTCACTTCACCCCTTACTCCCGTATCCCTGAACAATGCCAGTGCATCAGTGGGGGCAGCAGCATATGCTGCTGAATGCAGAAAGCATGCAGCCAATGACACCAGGTGCCAGGAGTTGGGATGGTTATGTATCCCCTTAGCTGTGGAAACGTATGACAATTGGGGGAAGGAGGCTCAGAGTGTTTTTTTCCCGGCTCGCTTCTCTGCTTTCCATCAGCCAGGCCATCCCCAAACCCAAAATGTTATCTGAAATCTATAGCCGCCTCAACATGTCCCTGGTGAGGTCTGTGGCAAGGGCCATCATGGGAAGGGAAGCTGTCCAAGGGTAGGTTAGTGGAACTGTAGGTTGATTAGATGTGTCTGTAAGCAGAACTGTAGATTCATTAAAATAAATAGAATAGCAATAATGTGTCTGTATTGTACATATATGTATTATAAATAATAATAATAATAATAATAATAATAATAATAATAATAATAATAATGCTCTGTGTTGCAAGTTGGGAGGTGATGTTGTCTCTCATCACAACAGGTTGAGAGACATCATCAATGATTTTTGTCACTCTGTGTGTCTTGCTCCACAGCTAGAGATGGGTGGGTGGTCTAGGGATCATACTCGTCCAGCTGATGTTCTTGTTCCAAACTGAGTCCTGGGTAAGCCAGCAGCTTTTGACCTGTCTGTCACATCAACGCTAAATGCACAAATTTTTCAAGAAGCATGTGTGACAGCAGGTTCAGCTGTTTTGGCTGCCCAGATCCGCAAGCACCGAGTGAATGACGAAAGGTGCAGGGATCTAGGCTGGGCATGTATCCCTCTTGTGGTGGAGACGTACGGATGTTGGGGTACTGAGGCTATTCACGCATTGTCAAGACTTGCCACCCATTTGTCCACTAGGCAGGGACGTCCCAAGTCACTCGTGAGCAATGAAATCTTTGGAAGACTCAGTTAGGCCCTTGTGAGAGCATATTCCCGAGCCATCCTATCCCGCTCTCTGTAAACTGTTCGTGTGAGGTAAAGTACTGTAGGTAGTAGCATATCAATAAAAATTTCCATTTGTGTATTCTCTTGTATATTACATTATTGCAATATTCTTTATAATTAAATAATAATAACTGCTTCATTGCTGAGAAATGTGCAATGCCCAAGATCTTGCTTAAGGCTCTTGTGGATGTCTCTACAGTTGACCTTCACTTGGCCTTTTCGCTTCTTCGTATGTGGTGGAAGTTACTGTAAGTTATTACATCTAGCCAGAGCCACTCCTCCAAGCCATTGTGCTGACTATCTTAAGCTCTTTGATGAGGAGGTAAGGCTATGCTTCACCTCCTGCATTGCAGTGGACGTCCCTGACCCAAATTGGCAGCAAGCACAACTCAGTCAAAGTTTTGGTGGGCTTGACTTTCGGTCCCTTGCTTTGCACTGTTCTGCTGCGTTTATAGCTTCCCTTGCTTCATCAGGATTTGGTAGTGCCGATAACATACTCATGCTTCAGGCTGTGACCCGCTTCAATACTCAGGTTCCCCCTGATGAGTCAATCACAGCCGAGGAGGTTCTGGTCAACCTGCCTCCACAAAGAGCTCTGTCTAAGAGCTGGATATGCATGCTTTCCAATCACTGCTATCTTCCTCCTCTCCAGTGAATAAGGCTTGGATCCTTTCTGTTTCTGCCCCTCATGCGGGTTCTTGGATTTCAGTCATCCCTTCTACTGGTCTGGATCTGCACCTTAACTCTGCTGAATGTCAGATAGCACTTAGACGGTGGTTTGGTCTTGACACCTCTGGAGGTTCCCGTGTCCACATTGTCCTGATATTGCCCTTGACCTTTAGGTCATCATGCAGCCTCCTGCAGACATGGTGGTGATGTGGTTGCAAGGCACAATCACTTGCAGGATATCTTTGCTAACTTCTGCCGCCGGGCCCATCTTTCTGTGAGGATTGAAGTGGGGTATGGTTTAGCTAGGGACCATGTTAACTCTTGCCCTGCGGATGTCCTTGTTCAGGGATGGGACAGAGGAAAGCCTGCGGCCTTTGACGTTACTGTTGCTTCACCCCTTACACCAGTAACCCTCAACAATGCCAGTACATCTGTGGGAGCAGCAGCCTATGCTGCTGAACTTAGAAAGCATGTGGCCAATGCCAAGAGTTGGGGTGGACATATATCCCCCTAGCCGTAGAAACATACGGTAACTGGGGGATGGAGGCTCAGAGTGTTTTTTCCCGTCTCGCCTTTCTACTTGCCATCGGCCAGGCCATTCCCAAACCCAAAATGATGGCCACCTCAACATGTCACTGGTGAGGTCAGTGGCCATCATGGGGAGAGAACATGTCCGGATAAGTTAGTAGAACTGTAGGTTTGTTAGCGGCATCTAATGTAAGTTAGTTATCCTTATTATTAATAAAATAATAAAAATAATAACCCTCTATGGACGACTAAGCATAACCTGTGTCCAAGTCAATGTCAGGGCACTGTTGTCCAGAGCCATTTCTCTGGATGGTTTTTAAAGCTGAACAATACATGTAGACTTAGTTAGTGGTGTTCTGATGTGCTATAATGTCATGTGTATGTATTAATAATAATAATAATATTGTACATGTATTTATTCCATTTGTGTATTCCCTTGTATCTTGTAATTTTAAACTTTAATAATGCAAATAATAATAATAAAATATAATAATAATAATAATAATACTTTTGTGTATTCCCTGTAATGTTGTTATATTAATCATTATAAAATTATATGTATAATTGAAATTATTATTACTATTGATATTACAAGCATACACAGAAAACACAGCAGCAGTATTAGTTATTACATAACATTAAACTAAACACCTAGGAGCTTCATGTATGTACTACATGTAGGCCTGCAGTTCTACTCTAAACTTGCATAAGTTAACCTGGAACACTGCATCCTCTGGACAGGATTGCCCTAGCTACTGACCTCACTAATGAGATATTCAACCGCCCATAAATCTCTGTCAAGACCGTTGCCTTAGGGCAGTGCAGGGAGATCGAGAGGATGGAAGCTAGTCTAGCGAAGGTGTTCTGGGCTTCTTTGCCCCAGTTCCCATAAGATTCCACTGCCAAAGGAACACATACCCACCCCAGCTCCTGACACTTTGGGTCATCGGAAGAGTGCTTTCGGCACTCTGCTTTGTGAGCTGCAACACCTGCGGAATTACACGAGTCATGCAAAGTAGCAGGAGTGGGGAGGTAACAGTAACATCGAAGGCTGCTGGTTTTGCCCTATCCCAAGCACTGACTAGTACATCAGCTGGACGGGAATTACTCTGGACTCTCGAAAGGCCTTGACCAACCTCCACTCTTACAGATAGGTGAGCACGGTGACAAAACTCAGCAAAGATGTTTCGCAGGCGATTGTCTGATGACAACATTCCCACCATGTCTGCATGACACTGCATGATGTCCAAGAGGATCCAAAGTAATATTGGGGCAGAATGGGCACACTGATTGTATAGAAGAGTTCATACCTAGCCACCACATCACTGCGATTTGAAACTCGGCTGGATCAAGATGCAAGCCCAACCCTAATGAGGGGTTTACTGAAAGCCACGAACTAGCATGAGGAGCAGAGAGGTAGAGAGAAGTCGTGCCTTATTGGCAGAAGAGGAAGTCATCAAGATAGACTGAAAAAGATGGTCATCCAACTTCTTGCACAAGGCATGCTGGAGAGAGGAGAGGACAAAACAGACTCCACTGTGATGGCCTCTTTAGGGGACACAAGAGCATTGAACTTCGAAATAGCGCTCAACAAATGGAGATTACTGGCACTACCAAAACCTGAAGAAGACAAAGATGAGATGAAGGCAGCACATGAGTGGTAAGATAAAGAACGAAAGCCAAGTCCTCCAAAGCTGAGGCTAAGTTGTGCTTGCTTCCATCATCATGATCATCTGGGATGTCAGCTGCTATGCAGGTAGAGAAACAACGTCTTACCTCCCCATCAAAGAACTTCAGGGACTCACATGAGAGGCTAGGAGGAGTGGTTCTGGCTAAATGCACTAATTTACAATAACTACCACAAATGCGAAGAAGAGAAACTGCAACATGAAGGTCAGTTTCAGCCACCTCTATAGAGCACCTTTGCCTTGAAACAATTCTCAGCTATGAAGTGAGAGCAATGCAAATAGTCACCTATTGGTACCCCAAGGATCTCTAAGTTACACGAAAGAGATTACTTCACAACAGGTGGAAACAAATGGTTGCCTTGGGGACTGAAAACTTCGCATTTAGAGAAATTGATGACAAGACCAATGTGAGGTCCTAGTTCTTCAATAAGTTGCAAAGCACGTAGGACTGCAGATCTTTTACCTGCAAGCACACCGTCATCAAAGTACCATGCCTGAAGCAGAAGTTGTAAATTCATCATCCACATCAATGGTGGAAATGAGCTTCTGAAGAACTAGAGCAAACAGCATTGGCCCAAGCGGGTCCCTTTGTTGAACACCGGATTGTGAACTTAAATGGCCCATAGGATACCACAATTCTGGGTGATAGCCATAACACCAAGACACCCAGGGCAGGATTTCAGGGAAAAAAGCTGAGCATTCATCAAGGACTTGCCTAGAAACAAGGTTGAATGCATTTGTCATATCCACTTTAAATACAACAAAATCCTCCTCCTGCATCCAATGCTCTTCAATACAATTTCGTAAACTATGGACAATCTTCTCAGCCCCTGCCCTGCAGGCCACTCCAAACTGTAGTGGCTGGAAAAAACTTGATATCTTCTCCTTGAGAGAGGCACAAATGCCCTTTCAGCCAACCTTCTCAGGGATTCTCCCACAACAATTGGTCTGATCGATATCTGGAGGAGAACCTTCCTTATTCTTGTGTAGGGCTATTAGTCTACCACCAGCCATGAATTTAGACACTGCTTGAGGAGCCTTTCCTGACACCAAGAGGTTCACCACTTCTCTAAGGGAGGAAGTGATCGGAGTTTGGAGTGGGACTGATATTGCATCTAAGATATGTTGAATACGAAGCCCAGACGGCCCTGCCGCAGTGTCTTTGGGGAAGGATCTCAAGACAGCTCCAATGTCAAAGCTTGAATCAAGTGAAATAGAGCCTGAATGAACACTTGGGATGATGGGAATTTCAGATGCTGAATTCTTAGCCTTCAATAACTGCCAAGTTATATCATTGTTAGGCGCAATGCCACTAGACAGCTGGGTCCAGCAGGATTTCCCCAACATTCCGCATCTGCCAAAGGATACAGCCATGTCAACTGGTTTGCTAGGAGTGTTCAGATTCTTCACAGGTGTATCCCTCAGCTTATTAGCCCGACCTTTAGCCAAATTCCAAAGACAAGTCAAGTCATTTTTGGCCCACAGGTTACACTATTGGCTGCAGCTTTTCGTGGCGCCCAACATGCTTTGTGGAAGGCAGTACACACTTAGGAAGCATAAATAATTTGAGCCATGCTTCCTCCGTATTTTCACTAATCACACACCTCAAAGCTGATGACAGTGCTTTAGCAAAGGCCAGTCTTGACTTAGATGGAATGAAGGGAGATTTAAATGGCTGACTTCTTCAAAGGTGGGAAGGGCCACAGATGGTTGAATGTTGAAGGACAAATCATTGGAATTAGAAGGTTCGTTTGCTATCTGAGATAGTGTGACCTCGACACCTGAGCACTTCCTAGAGTGAGAAATCATCCTTGAGTTAGCAACTGGCTGGGAGCAGTGGGGGCATCTATACAAGTCATTTCCTCTAGCCACGAGATAGGAACCTCACCTGGTAGGATGCCTTGAGCATGGAGGGACATGTGGGCCCGCCACATGGAGGGAGCAATAAAACCTAAACACCCCTCCACAATGCAGTGCTTCTTAGATCGAGCTCTAGAGGATATCAGCATTGGCATCTGAGTGACTAGAAGATTGCCCCAACAGCGCCAAGGGTAGAGAAGGGGACTGGAAAGAACTACCGACGGTTGGATCCGGTTTTTGTTGAGCCACTTGAGTATCAACTGTGGCTCTGATTGACTAGCAATGAACACCAGCTGGGAATGCGATGATTCAATGGGTAGCGACTGTGATGGACTAAAGTCTGCGATGGACAACAGCGGCAGCGGAGAAGAAAGTAAGGGGGGAAGCAGAGGTAGTGGCGATTCGGAAGGTGTTAAGGACGAAGGCTGGGAAGTTGTGGCGGAGGGCCGATGTTCGCCGCAGGAGGCTGGCAATCGATGAATTCCCGCAGTGACCTCGTTTACCCGCGTGACAACTAGTACAAATTCTTAACGCACTCACACGAACGGCAGCAAGCATTTGCGCAACTACACCTACAGCACGGCATTATAATATTATATAATGAGGAGACGGTTACATTGGAAGCTATCAGTGAGACACCATACCTCCAAAATGTGCTTTCTAACAAATTTGAAGACAGCCTGTTTGCATAGCTTTTTTTCTAAATCATCATTGTCTGACAGAGCTCGCCTTTGATCAGTTTCATCTCCCCCATGCTGTAGCATGGCTTTCCACTGCTCCTTCGGGTCTCAATCTACAGTTAGAGCCTTCAGAATTCCAAGCAGCCATAGAATGGTGGCTCGGTGTTGATATCTCGGGCTCTCAGGGTGCCACATGTCCTCACTGTTCAGCTAGCTCATTCTTTGGACCCTTTAGGCTACCATGCTTTGACATACATGTAAGCATGGGGGGTGATGTGGTCATTCGTCACAACAGGCTCCGGGATGTATTTGCAGAGTCATGTAGGAGAGCTTTGCATAAGTGTTCAGGTGGAGGTTGGGTATGGCTCTGCATCTGAGGAGCGCCACACGCGACCAGCTGATGTCCTGGCAGCAAACTATATGATGGGAAAGCCTGCTGCATTTGACTTTACTGTCACATCACCGCTAACCTCAAGTAATTTACCAGAAGCGAGTGTGACAGCAGGGTCTGCAGCCTTTGCAGCTGAGGAGAGGAAGCATAAGGCCAACGATTCCAAATGTGCAGAACTGGGTTGGGTATGCATCCCAATACCTATGGGTGTTGGGACACTGAAGCAAAGTGGGCACTATCGCAGCTAGCCTCTCGCTTGGCCACATGTCAGAACTGCCCAAAGTCTGCAGTTGTCACAGCCCTATATCAGAGACTGAGCATGACCCTTGTCAGGGCAAATGTGAGGGCTCTTCTTTCAAAGGCCATCTCAGATGCAGGCTACTGAAATATTATTCAGTCTAGGTGGTAGGTTAGTTAATGCTAAGTGCTTGTTTATCTGTATTGTTATAATGATATAAATGTATGTAAATTCTAAATAATAATAATAATAATAATAACACTCGTCTAGCGATTCCCATGGGATAAACCTAGTCTCAGGCAAGAAGGCCTTGTCAAGTAACCCTCTTAAATGGTGATTTTCAATTTTTCGAGACAGGGACCTCTGGTACTGCAAAGTATCCCGATGGTCCATCATTAAAGGAGACAGGTTCATTAAAGTACTTTCAAGAAAGAGAGCAGGCACTAGAAACACTTACACTTAAGGATAGGCAGCTGAAAAATGATAGAAAGGCTATGGACCCCAAGACCCTCTCTACATAGGCGAATTGGGCTTGTAGCCATGCTACATTAGGCATGTCTGTTACAGTACATTCTGAAAAACAGTGACGGACATCATTATCAAAGAATTGCAGTGCCTCACCAATAAAGGCTGGAGGGGTTGATCAAGCAAGTGCACCAACTTGCAGAAGCTAAGCAAGAGCAGATCCACCTGAGGATCAACAGCACCTACATCCATCAATTGTATATGAGCAATTTGAAGCATCCAAAAATGTGTGTGCAACAAACTTGGCACAATAGATTAAATCTCCAATTGGATCCTTAGAATCTCAAAGTTAGGAACACTGGAGTTTTTCATTTGAGGTGAAAATGAGCTGAGGTCACCCAAGCTAAACAATTCACATTTTCTGCTTTGATGAAAAGACCAATTAAGTGGAGAACCCAGCTCCTGGATGATTGAAAGTACATTAGCTATAGCTGGCTTAGGCCCTGCAACAGCTGGCTTAGGCCCTGCAACTACACCATCTTACGCCTTGAAGGAGGGTTAGTCTTTCCGTACCTCTTTGGCGCAAAAGCGTTTTTCCACGACTTGAACAACCAAAAAGCTGAAAATATAGCTGATTCGTAAAGGAAACTAAAGGTACTATTTAATACTAGTAGTGATTTGTAGCCACGTTTTTTTTTTTTACCCCGATATGAGGTACACAAAAATGGGTACGGAGAGTATTGTTTACTGTGGGATTGCGGCTACATTGCTTAATTGAGTGTTCCTTCATAGTTGAGAATAACTGCTGGATCTTACATGTATCTTGCATGCATAGTTTGATAGAACCGGGCATGTATCAATTCGGCCCCCTGTTCTCCTAAGAGGGTAAAATTCCTTTGCCCGCGGGATTAGATAGTCCTCTAGATGCTCTAAAGTTTGCCACACTGCAAAAAAAAAAAGTGTGAAGGTCACCCGTTGTGTGGTGTGACGGCTGGCAGCACTCCAAATCAGGTGTGACCTTCACACCGAATATATAAACGGGTGAAATCACTCTTGATTTCATACCGTCTAATGGGTGATTTTATTCCATCGCAAAGCCAGTATTAATAACCAGAATTATAATGATATAAAGTCAAACAAAAATAATAACACAGTATGAAAAAGAATGTTAATAACACAAAATAGCAAGTGTTCCTTCATGGAGGCTGTATGACAGGCCTGTGTCCCACACACATCCATGTTGCTGTTCAGTCGATCTTCAAATCATTCTTTTTCTGTATTAATAAATAACACTGAAATCAAAATCGGCTGGAATTTAACTGGTTACACATGAATGGGTCTGTATGAATTTAATATTAATACACCTACCACCCAAACGAACATACACTTGGACATAATGTCCAATGATGGTTTCTGCCATGCTCCTGAATGATGGCATGGAACCAGCTAGTCCAAAGTGGCAGGTTTACTAATAGCAACAACAGCACAGTGCACTTAATACTTGACCACACCCACCTTGCCCATCCTGGCTGTATGGACAGCTGCAAATGTCCTCACAAGGTTATAGCCATCAACCTGGTGGGGCTTGAACGTCATGATATGAGACGTGCAAAATGAAGTTTGTTTGACTACTTTTCTTTTTTTAGCTGCTACTATAATCAAGACAAATTCAAGATAATGCATGGCTTCTGCACCCTTTTGGGTTTTATTCAAGTTTGTGTTGTTTGACGTCACAGGTCTGTTCATACACGATTGGGAATTGGAATTGCCATCCTGTGGTTGTCGCAAAAGAGACGTAGGTACCTCCAGTGGCGTTAGTTTCATAATCTCTCTATACTTGAGTTTTGAACCACTTGTAATGTGCCAAATGCACTCTTGCATTTCGTATTCATCTGCGAGTTGGTATCAAAGTGGCTTGTGAAATGTGTAATCTTGCAACAAATGCACCAACCACAGATCTAAATGCAAGAGTTTGTAACCAAGTAGGACTATATCCAACTGTCTTGAAAGATTTTTAAAAGCCCAAGGCTACGTTACAGTCGCATGCACATGCCATTATAGGTGTCTTTATTCAATAATCCTACCAGAATGACGAAGTTATGGGCACCTAGAAGAGATCGCCAGGGAATGATTTATCCTATTCCATCTTTTTGTGATGCATCATTGCCTTCCAACACATTAGTTCTTGATCCAATCATTTCCACCACTAACTGACTAGAGATTCAGACTGGCTTGGTGTAGCGTGCACTTACAGGTACCAAGAAGTATTACCAATACGACCTGCTGTGGCTGCCAGGCGCACTACTAGTGCCTGTCGTTCTCAGTTCACGATTTCAACCCATGACCAGAAGGTGAATCGATACAGAGTCATCCCAAAGACTCTAGCCCTCCATGCGAGTTACATAAAAGACCAGTGACATCAAAAGCCCAAAAACTTTAATATATCATGGTGCCCAACATTATCGACTTCAGACCATTACATAAAAATGCAGAAACACCATATGAAGCTGGAATCTTCAAACTAGGCTCAACCCAAGAGGTACTATGTAATTAAATATTTGTAAAAATAGTGAAAAAAATCATGATAGTTATTGATAAGGTCATAAAAGTTTAGAAGTTAGTCTTGTGATGCAATAATTCTGGTTTTACAGAGACCCTTGCATTTCAATTTTTATGATGTATTTTTCTAGCTCCCAAATACAAAAGGTCCAAACAAGACACACACACACACACACACACACACACACACACACAACACACACACAACACACACCGAGCCTTAATACAGGATTTTTAATTGATAGGATCACTTTTAAAATCCACAAGCACACAACACACAGACATTAGGTGAAGTCTAATTCATGTGATCCAATAATTAGGTTTAATAGCTTTCAATTCGAGACCCATTGATTTTAACTCTAGAGTTGAACTAGCATTATTAGGAGGTAACCCACCTCTCCACAAAAACACACAAGCTGCATGCGTATGACAAGAATGAATATAACCCCCCACTCATCACTCCTTGTATCATATCTTTTTTGATTGTCGCCCAAGGTCTCCCTGACAAGAATTAACTTTGCTTTGATATAATCTGCAGCTGGAAATAGAGTGAGCAAAATTCACTAATTTTACTCAAATACTCACACACAGATCTTCTCAACACACACGCACACACACACACACACACACACACACACACACACACACACACACACACACACACACACACACAGAGCTTCATACAGAATAGTTAATTGATAGGGTCACTGTTAAAATCCACAAGCACATAATACACAGACACGCACTCACACATTATGGTCCGCTTTTGTTTCAGTGATGGCTCCTGCACATGATTCATGTTCCAAAGGTCAGCTTGTAGTTCACTACACACATGCTGAAGAAACATGAAGCAGTCTGTCAATGAGCATTATTGAAATTGTACTCGAGAATTAGTCTCGTACAGCAGTGGATGGATTACATCACCGCTACGTGAAAAGTGGGTCTGGGAAAATGCTCGTCTACTCGTTCTTGAGGTTATTTTGTTTCAAACGTGACGTCAAATAGCTCTCTAATGCGGTGTTACGCCAGCACCTACCAATATCCTTTTAATTATTGCTATATGAATCGCTGCAAAGTGTGCGTTGCTCCCGTTTTGGAATGCAAAGAGAGAAGGTGTCTTGACAGCCCTCAGTCGTAACATTGTCGAGCTGTATTAGTTGGCTTAGCTTGCGATGTTGGGATAACAACGAACGATGCGGCGAAAGAGTACGGGTCTGGATTCGTATGCAAGAAGTGCTTCAATCTAGCTGCTACATACTTTACATTGAAGGAGAAATACTTTACATTGAAGGAGAAATTAAGAAATAAGTTGCAAGAGACGTTTCGTCCCAGAACAAACGATGGTGCATCAGTATCGATATCTCCAGGTCGACAAGGCACTAAGCGTTCAGCTGACAGCCGTCCACAAGGGTCTAGTAGTGCAGTAAAGGTATTGGCATACTTATGAGACTATATATGGGTCAGTTTCCGCGAAAATGACCCATCGCTATATATAAAAAGTTATAAAAATCATTCACGTTTGAATCGCTATAACTTCCGAACGGTACACGCCATTGACTTCTTATTTTCAACACTTCATACTACACCATTTCTCTACGGTGAAATACTTTGTGGGGTCTTGCACTTGCTCCGTGCCCGTATTGCAACGTCCGATACCCCACAGGGTATGAACCCGTCATAACTTTCAGCAGGAGTAATCAAATCGCTTCAAATTCGGTTTGTAGGTAGAGGGGTCCTATAGCTATTGATTTGTACTGTTCGTTAATTTTCACTCTATCCGTTGCGGAGATACAGGTGTGCAAAGGTAATGCACATTGCCTGCTCGATTTGCCCAGGCAACCCTAGTTCCATTCGCCCATTCCGCATGAATAATAATAACTTCCTTGTTCCGCCCAATCTCCGCCTTAAACTAAGCTATATAGCCGTTCGCAACTCAGTGTCTGTTTGTTTTTTGTTGTTTTGTTTTCTTTTCTGAGGCTATACGAGTCAAAGAAGATGAGTTATCACTTCGTACCGAATTAACGGATCCAAGAGAATGGTTGTCAGCTAGCGCCTGATGGTTGTCGCCGCCTCCCACGTTGCGGACGCCAGGGTTCTTATTTCTCACACTGTTTTCGCAAATCGTACATGTCCATGAATGTACACACCTGTGTGCGCGCGCACGCACACACACACACACACACACACACACACACACACACACACACACACACACACACACACACACACACACACACACACACACACACACACACAGACTGGGCTTGTACCACTTGCAGTGACATTGGTTCTTATTTCTCACACTGTTTTCACAAATAGTACATGTGCATGAATGTACACACCTGTGCACACACACACACACACTCTCACACAGAGGGCTTGTACCACTTGCAGTGACATGGGTTCTTATTTCTCACACAAAGTGTACATGTGCATGAATGTACATGCTTGTGCACACACACGACACACACATACATGCACACACACACACACACACACACACACTCACACAGACTGGGCTTGTACCACTTGCAGTGACTTTGGGCTCTTATTTCTCACACTGTATTCACAAAGCATGTACATGTGCAAGAACACACTTGCACATTATTATGTAAATAGCCCGTACACCATATTCGTCACACATACACACACACACACTCACATGTGCACACACACACGCACATGCACACACACTTGTGCACACACATTGTTATGTACACAGCCTGTACACCATATATTTGTCACACATACAGCACATACACATAAAGTACACTTGCATTGTTACGGAAATGGAATTTTATGCACAACACATACATACATTCATGTACAGTACACTTGTACGCACGCATACTAATGAAAAACAATAAGCATGTCTACACACACTCACACACACATGTACATTGCACGTAAGGTCTATTCTAAACTTGTTCTTGTCACGCTCACTCGGCTACACTGCAAGGATGCTATAACTTAGCTCACATAGCACGTGAACATGCACTACGCACTTGCATTGTTACCTGCCACACACCTACCTACTGTATCTTTGCACACACAAACACGTCCACACCACACACACACACACACACACACACACACACACACACACATGGGCTTGTACAACTTGCAGGGTTTTTTTTTTCACACTGTTTTCGCAAATCGAACATGTCCATGAATGTACACACACACACACACACACACACACACACGCGCACAGACTGGGCTTGTACCACTTGCAGTGAAATTGGTTCTTATTTCTCACACTGTTTTCACAAAGTATACATGTGCATGAATTGTACACGCCTGTGCACACACACGACACACACATACATGGACACACACACACACACACACACACACTCACACAGACTGGGCTTGTACCACTTGCAGTGACTTTGAGCTCTTATTTCTCACACTGTATTCGCAAAGCATGTACATGTGCAAGAAAATACTTGCACATTCTTATGTAAATAGCCCCGTACACCATATTCGTCACTTTTCGTAATGGACCTGAAGCGATATGCCCCCCCCCCCCCACTTTTCGTAATGGACCTGAAGCGAATTGCCCCCCCCCCCCCACTTTCCCCCCCCCCCCCCACTTTTCATAATGGACCTGAAGCGAATTGCCCCCCCCCCCCCCCACCCACTTTTCGTAATGGACCTGAAGCGAATTGCCCCCCCCCCCCCCCCACCCCACTTTTCGTAATGGACCTGAAGCGAATTGCCCCCCCCCCCCCCCCCCCCCCCCCCCCCCACTTTTCGTAATGGACCTGAAGCGAATTGCCCCGTATATCGGACCTGAAGTGGACTACCCACCCCCACTTTTCGTAATGGACCTGAAGCGAATTGCCCCGTATATCGGACCTGAAGTGGACTACCCACCCCCACTTTTCGTAATGGACCTGAAGCGAATTGCCCCGTATATCGGACCTGAAGTGGACTACCCACCCCCCCTTTTCGTATCGGGCAGCCCACCTCGGCCACCGCCCACTAGTTAAGTCCACATTTGTTTTCCGAACCCCCCCCCCTCCCCCCATTTCCTGACCTGGCTACGGGCCTGCACATGCATGTGCACACACACACATACACACACACACACTCACAGATTGGGCTTGTACCACTTGCAGTGACTTTGGGCTCTTATTTCTCACACTGTCTTTACAAAGCGTACATGTGCATGAATATAGACACATGTGCACACACACACATGCACACACACACACACACAGAGACTGGGCTTGTACCACTTGCAGAGTTTTTACAAAGCGTACATGTGCATGAATGAACACACATACACACATGTGCGCACACACACAGTACCACTTGTAGTGACTTTGGGTTCTTATTTCTCACACTGTCACTGTTTTCACAAAGCACGTACATGTGCATGAATGTACACACTTGTACACACAATGTTATGTACACAGCCTGTACACCACATATTTGTCACACATACAGCACATACACATACAGTACACTTGCATTGTTACGGAAATGGAATCTTGTGCACAACACATACATACACTCATGTACAGTACACTTGTACGCACGCATACTAATGAAAAACATTAAGCATGTCTACACTCACTCACACACACATGTACATTGCACGTAAGGTCTATTCTAAACTTGTTCTCTGCACCTGCACATGCATTATATTCCATTTAACTGCTTTATGCATGTATTTGATTTCTATACCCTGTCCCTTTGCTCCTTGCGTGTGGAGCTCCCTTATGGCTGGTTCTCTGTACATAGACACTCACATCACCCTTCTCGGAGATGTGAAAAAAAACTGTCTTATTGGGCACAACCCTTACTAAACTTCTTTTGCCCTCACGGACACACACACACACTGTAAAATACATCACTCACTAATGATGATGGCACACACACACACACACACACACACACAACTCATAGATACAATTGTAGTCCTGACATGAAGGAAAGGCTTCATGTTATTGCACCTAAGCTATCAGTAGAGATTGTGGTAAGACAGGGCCTGTGGTGCGTTTACACAGAACTGACAGAAGGAAGTTAGTAACAATATTCATTATCCAGCTGTATAGACAAACGTACTGTGTACCCCTTTCTAGGATGGTCAATCTGAGCACTGGTTCAGAGTGCTAGATGAGTGTACTGAGGGAATAGTATTGCAGCAAAGTAATTTGGTAGACAGTACTGTAACACTGCATCTACATCTAGTTGTTAGAAACAAGAGATGGAATTCACTACAAGTGGAGCAAGAGGCAGAAAGAACGATTAGCTAGGTTTTTAAAGAATTGTGAAAGCATTGTTTCACAAGGTGTTGTGAGTCTCATGTTGCATGATACATGTATGTATAGAGAACCAGTCAAAAGCTCAGTCCCATACAGAAATTGAGAATAGAATCAGTGTCCTCTTAAACATGCATACAGTACGAGCAGTTCGATGGAATAGAATGCAAGTGCATGTGCAGAGAACAGGTTCAGACCTTGCATGCAATGTACATTAGTTTGTGTGTGTGTGTGTGTATGTATGTGTGTGTATGTGTGCAAGTTTATGTATAGAGGACCAATCCAATGGGGACAAACACGATGTATGTACATCGTATGGGACATGCAGCTACATTGCACATGTACCTATGTGCAGTCAAAGGAGGATCTGCAGAGAACCAGTCATGTGGGAACTCCACACGCATGAAGAGTTACCAAAGGAATACAGTTTCATTTACACAATGTGTGCACGTTCATAAATAAGTAGCCAAACTCTTTACAAACTTGTGGTACAACTGAGTGGACGTAGCATAAAGAACAAAGAGAAGTTTAGCAAGGTTATGCCAGATGAGAAAGGGTGATGTGAGTACGTACGAGCTTAAAAACCTTCACACGTCATGTTGCATAGTTTTATTCTTTGCCATGTGTATAACTGTGTGTGTGTGTGTGTGTGTGTGTGTGTGTGTGTGTGTGTGTGTGTGTGTGTGTGTGTGTGTGTGTGTGTGTGTGTGTGTGTGTGTGTGTGTGTGTGTGTGTGTGTGTGTGTGTGTGTGTGTGTGTGTGTGTGTGTGTGTGTGTGTGTGTGTGTGTGTGTGTGTGTGTGTGTGTGTGTGTGTGTGGGCCAATTGCAGTAGCCTCAATGAGAGTTCCAGGCTGGGGGAAATTGTAGAAGCGGTGAAGGCATTAGAATCAGCAGTGAAGAAGACACGAAGGAAGACATTATAAACTTACCACTCAGGTATAATGTTTGTGTGTGTATATGGTAACCGCATGTCCCATACGATGTACATACATCGTGTTTGTCCCCATTGGATTGGTTCTCTATACATACACTTGCAACCTATGTGCAGTCAAAGTAAGATCTACAGAGAAAACCAGTCACGTGGGAACTCCACATGCATGAAGAGAATACAACACCTTGTGAAACAATTCTTTCGCAATTCTTTAAAAACCTAGCTAACATATGGTGTACAGGCTGTGTACATAACATTGTGTGTGCACAAGTGTGTAAATTCATGCACATGTACACTTTGTGAAAACAGTGTGAAAATGAGAACCCAATTGATGTCACTGCAAGTGGTACGAGCCTGTGTGTGCGTGCATGAGTGGTGTGTGTGTGTGTGTGTGTGTGTGTGTGTGGGACGAATATGGTGTACAGGCTATTTACATAACAATTAAGTGTGTACATTCATGCACATATACGTGCTTTGTGAAAACAGTGACAGTGTGAGAAATAAGAACCCAAAGTCATTACAAGTGGCTGTGTATGTGTGTTCATTCATGCACATGTACAGGTTGTAAAAACTCTGCAAGCGATACAAGCCCAGTCTCTGTGTGTGTGTGTGTGTGCATGTGTGTGTGCACATGTGTATACATTCATGCACATGCACGCTTTGTAAAGACAGTGTGAGAAATAAGAACCCAAAGTCACTGCAAGTGGTACAAGCCCAGTCTGTGTGTGTGTGTGTGTGTGCACATGTGTGTACATTCATGCACATGTACGCTTTGTAAAGACAGTGAGAAATAAGAACCCAAAGTCACTGCAAGTGGTACAAGCCCAGTCTGTGTGAGTGTGTGTGTGTGCTCGTATGTGTGTGTCATGTATGTGTGCACAGGCGTGTACAATTCATGCACATGTATACTTTGTGAAAACAGTGTGAGAAATAAGAACCAATGTCACTGCAAGTGGTGCAAGCCCAGTATGTGTGTGTGTGTGTGTGTGTGTGTGTGTGTGCGCGCGCGCATACAGGTGTGTACATTCATGGACATGTTCGATTTGCGAAAACAGTGTGAGAAATAAGAACCCTGCAAGTTGTACAAGCCCATGTGTGTGTGTGTGGCGTGGATGTGTTTGTGTGTGCAAAGATACAGTCGGTAGGTGTTGTGATACGTATAAATTGACGTAATTTTCTTGTAGTTATTAATACAAGTTTAGTTATTAGTGTTTCTCCTGGTAACCTAACTGTGTACGCGTATACCTGAGTTGGTGATTTTGTATAGCTCTGTGATATTTATCAAACTGATCAATACAACAGGTTATGGGCCCAGTCAACGTCTAATCGCTGCGCGAGCGATTATATAGAGTTAGACGTAAGTGAAGAGGTTCAACTGTAACGTTCTGTTGGTTGTTGTATTTTGAGAATAAACGTCAGCTAGAGAAGAATGGTTTCGGAAGTCGACAGTTGCAAGTGGTCGATAGACAAGCTGGATTCCAGTAATTGGATGACGTGGAAATTCCAAATGAAGCACCTTCTGTTGTCAAAGGGTCTGTGGGGGATTGTAGATGGATCGGAAAGGTTGGCTGAAGACGCATCAGTCCAACAACAAGCGGAGTTTAGGAAGAGAGCACAGACCGCTTTTTCTACTTTGGTATTGTCGATCAGTTCGTCGCAACTATACTTGATCACCTCTTGTGAAGAACCGGCGCCTGCGTGGGTGGCTCTTAGAAATCATTTTGAGCGCGACACACTTGTAAACAAGCTGATGCTGAAGAAGCAATATTTCAGAATGGAGATGAAGGAAGGTAGTTCTATTGAAGCTCACATTAAAGCGATGAAGGAGCTCACAGATAAGTTAGCTGCTATTAAAGCACCAATCTCTGAGGAAGATCAAGTTGTAACTCTCCTGGGAAGTCTACCTTCTAGCTACTCAACTCTTGTAACAGCGTTGGAGGCAAGAGATGCTGTCAGCTTGAGTTATGTCCAACAGGCACTCATCCAGAAGGAGCAGAGAATGAATGTGGTGGACAGTAAATCAGATGCTGGACAAAGTGCAGTGTTTGATGAAAAAACAGGACGGGCATTTGTAGGGAAGCAGTCTCAACAATGTCAAAAGGGAAGGCAACAGAAGGTGTGTTACCTATGTGGAGAGACAGGTCACATACGCTGGAATCGTCCAGAGAATCATCAAGAGAGATCACTGTCAAAGCCCAAGCATATAGCCAAGCCTGTTAAGACCATGGAGGAGGATTCTGAATTGGCTTGTGGAGCATCGTCTAAGTCATACAACAAAGAAAATTGGATAGTAGATTCTGGAGCATCTAGTCATATGACTCAGACACAAGAATTCATGGTGAACTATGAAGAGTTTGGTACACCACAGAAGGTATGTCTTGGAGACGGTCGTACTTTAGAGGCCTTTGGAAAGGGAAAGGTCATAGTCACAATGGTCTTTAAAAGGTGTGAGCGGAAAAAGGTTACTATGTATGATGTTTTGTACGTTCCGAAGTTGGCATGTAATCTGTTTTCTGTTAGAGCAGCTGCTGCAAAAGGCAATACTGTAAAGTTTGACGACTCTGGGTGTTGTATATGGGATAGAAGAGGAAATTTGCTGGGCACAGGGTCACTGGTGGAAAAGCTGTACTATTTGGATTGTGAAACAACCATAAGTCAAGAGAAGGTGTCCATTGCATCAGGATTCCCAGTCAACAACAAGATTAATCTCTGGCACCAACGACTTGGACATCTAAATGAACATCAATTGAAGGAGATGGCTAGTCAAGATCTGGTGAAAGGACTACGCATTCCGTGCAATACTAGAATGTTATTTTTTGAAAAGTGCGTTGAAGGAAAGATGGCCAGAAAACCTTTCCAATCAGTGGGAGAGATTCGAACAACAAGGAAACTACAGCTCGTACATAGTGATGTGTGTGGACCAATGCCTACGGAGTCGATTGGTGGCAGTCGATATTTTGTGACTTTTGTTGATGACTACTCACGGTTTTGCATATTTCATGAAAAGGAAGTCAGAAGCCTTTGACAAATTTAAGGAGTTCGAGCGGTGTTCCACTAATGAGTGTGGACTCTCCATAGGCATTTTTCAATCGGATAATGGTGGGGAGTATATCTCTAAGGAATTTGAAAAATTCTTGTTGGACAAAGGAATACACCATGAACTGTCAGCACCATACTCACCTGCTCAGAATGGAGTTGCTGAAAGGATCAATCGAACTTTAATGGAGTCTGCACGTACAATGATGGCCCAAGCTGGACTGTCAGACAAATACTGGGCAGAGGCAGTAGTGACAGGTACATATTTACGGAATCGTGTGCCTACTAGATCCTTCAAAGAAAAGACCACACCATTTGAGAAATGGTACGAAAAAAAACCTGATCTTAGTCATCTAAGAGTGTTTGGGTGTATGGCGTATGCTTATATCCCTGACGCTAACAGGAAGGATAAACTCAGCAAGAAGGCTGAGAAGTTGCGATTCATTGGCTACAGTTTTCAAACTAAGGCGTATCGTCTGATTAATGATGATACTGGAAAGATTATTGTTCGTCGAGATGTTATTTTCAATGAATCTGATTTTCAGTATGATTCAACAACTGGTACTGTAGGTGCAGAGGGAATTACTTTCAAAAGAGATGAAGTAGTAATTCAAGAGATACCTAAAGAAGTGGAATGGCCTGAACAAGTTCAAGAAGAAGTGGAGCTAGAGCAGGAGCAACAGGAGCAGGAAGATGCTGAACAAAGTCGCTATCCTAGGAGAATGAGAATTGCACCAACCAGGTATGGAATTGATGAATACGTTGGTACTGTTCTGATGACACAATTAGAGGAACCACAAAGCATCACAGAGGCACTGGAGAGTGATTTATCAGAGCAATGGAGAGAAGCAGCAGATTCAGAGAATCAGTCGCTTATGCAGAATGAGACATGGGAACGTGTGGAATTACCTAAAGGACGCAAACCTGTTGGATGCAAGTGGGTATTCAAGGCAAAACGAGGAAGCGATGGCAAAGTTCAACGATTTAAAGCTCGACTTGTGGCAAAAGGATTTACTCAAAAACATGGAATAGACTATGACGAAACTTTTTCACCTGTTGTTCGTTTTACATCTGTTCGTACATTACTAGCATTTGCTGTTCAAAATGGCATCAAGAAAGGAGAGGAACATTTGGTTTGCAAACTCAAGAAGTCAATCTATGGATTGAAACAGTCTGGAACAAGGTTTTCAATGAGTACATGACATCTCTTAGCTACGAACAATGTGCAGCTGATCCTTGTGTGTTAGTCAGGACTGAAGGAACAGAAACCACAATAATTGCTGTGTATGTTGATGACTTAATCATCATTGCAAAGAATCCAGAAACAATGGAAAGGATTAAAGGCAGTCTGACTGAGCGATTCAAGATGAATAATCTTGGAAAACTTCACTACTGTCTGGGGATCAACATTGAGTACGATGAAAACAAAAGGTGTTTATGGATGCATCAAAGGCCATATATTCAATCGTTGTTGGAAAGGTATCAACTATCAGAAGCAAAATCATCTTGTACTCCAGCTGATATCAATGTGAAACTAGTCAAGGATGATGGAGCTGCTAAATTAGCTGATTCAGTGTGCTACCAATCAATGGTAGGGAGTTTGCTTTATGCAGCTATTGCTACCAGACCTGACATAGCCCAAGCAGTGGGAGCTGTGTCTAAGTTTAATTCCTGTCCTACAGAAACTCATCTAACAGGAGTAAAGCGTATTCTTCGTTATCTTAAAGGAACAATTAATCTTGGACTGAAATTCGAGAAAACGGCTGATAGCAGTATTATTGGATTCTCAGATGCTGATTGGGCAGGAGATTTGGACAATCGTCACTCCACTTCAGGTAATTTATTTGTAATGTCTGGAGGAGCTATCAGCTGGCTTAGCAAGAAACAACCAGTAGTTGCACTGTCAACCACTGAGGCAGAGTATGTGGCACTTGGGGCAGCCACGCAAGAGGTTGTTTGGTTAAGGAGACTATTATCGGATATCAAAGCCTCACCAAAAATGCCAACTATCATCAGTGAGGATAACCAAGGCACTATTGCTATTGCAAGAAATCCAGTGTATCATGCACGTACAAAACACATTGACATTAAATACCACTATGTTCGTGAGGCCTTGATGGATGGAGTCATTGATTTGGTGTACTGCCCTACACAGCAGATGACGGCAGACATACTGACAAAACCGCTATCACGTGATCAATTTGAAACTCTTCGGCACGAAATGGGACTGAAGGATATACCACAGTAGTGACAAGTCGATTTAAGTGGGAGTGTTGTGATACGTATAAATTGACGTAGTTTTCTTGTAGTTATTAATACAAGTTTAGTTATTAGTGTTTCTCCTGGTAACCTAACTGTGTACACGTATACCTGAGTTGGTGATTTTGTATAGCTCTGTGATATTTATCAAACTGATCAATACAACAGTAGGTGTGTGGCAGGTAACAATGCAAGTGCGTAGTGCATGTTCACGTGCTATGTGAGCTAAGTTATAGCATCCTTGCAGTGTAGCCGAGTGGGCGTGACAGGAATGAAGTTAAGCAAGCAAATGTGGGAAAGCTTTATAATACACTACTAGGTACCGAACGGTGATGCGAGTGATTAGGAAAATAAAATCCTTACGCGCGTCCGCGACGTGGGAGGCGGCGACAACCATCGGCGCTAGCTGACAACCATTCACTTGGATCCGTTAATTCGGTACGATCGTCATACGAAGTGATAACTCATCTTCTTTGACCCGTATAGCCTCAGAAAAGAAAACAAAACAACAAAAAAACAAACAGACACTGAGTTGCGAACGGCTATATAGCTTAATTTAAGGCGGAGATTGGGCGGAACAAGGAAGTTATTATTATTCATGCGGAATGGGAGAATGGAACTAGGGTTGCCTGGGCAAATCGAGCAGGAAATGTGCATTAACTTTGCACACCTGTATCTCCGCAACGGATAGAGTGAAAATTAAAATCAATAGCTATAGGACCCCTCTACCTACAAACCGACGCGATTTGATTACTCCTGCCGAAAGTTATGACAGTTTAAAACCCTGTGGGGTATCGGACGTTGCAATACGGGCACGGAGCAAGTGCAAGACACCAAAAAGTTTTTTACCGTAGAGAAATGGTGTAGTATGAAGTGTTGAAAATAGGAAGTCAATGGCGTGTACCGTTCGGAAGTTATAGCGATTCAAACGTGAATGATTTTTATAACGTTTTTATATATATAGCGATGGGTCATTTTCGTGGAAACTGACCCATATAGTACATATGTTTATTATACATGCATAATTATATTGTAGGTTGCTGTGACCTATGAAGGTGGACTTGAGAAAAGATATGCCCTGTCACCATCAAGAGAAGCGATAGGCAGGTCGTTAGGTCGCAACTCAAAACACGCTTTAGCAAAGCACTTACTGCAATCTGCAGTTATGAAGAAGCATCTTGTAAGGAGGATGCAGATGATGATACGAGCTGAAATGAAGAGCATTCTCAGAGTGTGTACATGTACCGTGAAAGGTGCAAGCCGCGAGGATATGGCCTCCCATTCTTCTGATAGACACTACACTTCTCTCAAAAGTGTAGCCCCTGTTCTCATTGGAATTCTAGAGGCCTGCATCCACAAAAACAGCTTCAAACGAGATGACATAATTGCTTCATGCATTGCAATACTAGCTAAATCTCATGGCAAACATACTGTTGTACACCTTCTTCATTCACTAATTCTCTACTCTGGACATGCTGGGAAAATGGTAAATGCAGACAACTAATTGAAATTTCATGCATGCATTGTAATACTTTTATGAATGCATATAGGTTTACTCAAGGTTGCAGAAAGCTGGTGTGTGCTCGTCTAGTGTCAGTACTCGAGCACTGGTTGACATTCTTGGTACTAACCATGATGCTGTTGTAAAGGAATGGGTTGCTGCACTCAATGCATTTACGCCAACTAGTCAGGTAAGGAAGATATTTGTTATTTTTTATTGCATAAGTCAGTTTATTGTCTGTGTTTTCTAGGGCTACATCTCTGGTGCCCCAATACTTGATACCTCAATGTCTATTGACCAGTCAGACTCACAATCCGGGACATCTACAGCATTTGACTTTGGTTCACCAATGTGTACATCTACCCCACCTGCTTCAGAATTTTCTTCACCATCAAGCATTGAGAAACCAGCTGAGGATGTTTCTCCTTTGAGCCCAGACATTTCTCTTCTAACTACATCATGTAGTAATGAAAACATAAGTGAATCATTAGATGGCAATCCAATTGTACCAAGTGGTAAGCATTACTGTTTTTGTCCTACATATTGCCATTTAGTTATGATTTACATTAGTATTTCATTTCACATATAGAGCACACTAGTCCATGTCACAATGCAATTATTTCTGATGGTGAAGAGGATTTGGAGTGGCCTGGATTTAAACTAGTTGGGGACAACATTGATAAGAACATTAAACCTCGTCACATGAGATTCAGCAGTCAAACTACATCACTGCACTATTTTCATTTGTATGTTGTAAAGGACAGAATCAATTTTAAACATCTTAGTGGCAGTGCCACAATGATTTCCCACAGTGACATTGATTTAAGTTTATTTTCCCCCTCAGCAGAAGACAATGAACATTTAGTTACAAACTTTGAAACTTTTATGATGAGAATGTTTGTGCAACACATACCTGGTCTTCAGCATTTATTACCTGCTTTGAACCATCACATTCCACACATATATTCACTGAATATGGCTCTTACGTCACATGTGGTACGTTACCCTCAATAATGGTGCAAATATGCAACAGTCTAGCCCATTTTGTCTATGCCTAACACAGGTTCCTTTGGGAGTGATTTTAAAGAACGAGAATGTGCTCAATGAAATGATAGACATTGTCGATGTACTGCACAAGTACATTCCAAAGACCACCAGTACTCAGACCTTCAATCACTGTGCAAGGGATGGAAGAGCAAAAGCTATCACAGTTAACATTGACCATTTCAACCACATCCTAGTTGGTGGAGACCAGCTTACAGTTTCTAGGTTTCATGGCAGTCAGGGAATACTGCACAACTGCGACAATGGAGGTGAACGTGGTGAGGGACTTATTCCTGTCATTGAAGATTGGCATACCAAGATGTGTTATATGAAGGTATGTGTACTGTAGTGTTAGGTGTGCACTACATAAGCAGGCATGAGAAAGGAGGCCATATACAATCTGTGATGTATTGTGGTGTAGATCTAACAGTTAAGTCATACCAAGATGTGTTAGATGTGCACTACATAAGCAGGCATGAGAAAGGGATTATTGTGGTGTAGCAGTTTATATAATATACCTATGAATTTATTTTATATAGGTGATATGGGGAAGGCTCTACAAGTCTAGCTCAGCAATGGAGGGAGGGACACTATTTCAGCTACGGAACATCATCAACCGGAGGAATGTTGTGTCAGATGTCACCAAAAATCTCACAGCTTGTGAGGAGTTCATGGAATTAGTCACAGTAGCTCATGTTATATCAGCTGCAATTCATTCAGAAGGAGTAAGAGACATAAAAGAGCTATCAACAAAGATCTTATCCTGTGATGACCAATTGGCAGCTGTAACTAGTATTGTAAAGACACTGTGAAGCCAGAAGGTCTGTGTTGCTTTCTCCACAGTGTCAAAAAGAAACACTGGTACAACTGACCATGTTTTGGAGTATGCTAAAGAAACTATGTCTCCTGGATTGCTCCTGCTTGAATTCAAAGATGCAATTCGAGAAGGTGATGGCACCAGAATACTCCAATGTTGGAAATACTTCTTTATTATATTTCGAGCTACACGGCATAAAAACTACTGTATTGAGGCATTTAACCTTTTCATGCAATATTACTACACCTTGCCTCCAAGATATGCTGAACAAATGTTGTGGGGACGATTCATTAATAGTGAAGGTGGACAAGGACGCAACATATCGGCTGATCTACATATGGAGCATCTCAACCATATTGTAAAGGATGCAGTGGGTCATCTAGGTGCTAATAAAACGCCACAAGCAATCATGAGAGCAAGCAAAGCTTTAGGTGCTCTGAAGGAAATTCTTTTGATAAAAGTAATAAGGTCTGGTCCTTTGGCAACCACACTCGAAGATCAGACACTGAAGACCTAGTAAAGGTCATTACTGAACTTACACAATGTGAGGTGTTTAAATACATATGCGGCAGAAGGCATTCTACATTTCCATCCATGCATTGCAATAAACTTCTGAAGGTTAACCAGAGAAAGTTAGATTTGTGGATGAAGAAACGTATATTGGAATTACTTAACGTCTCCCCACTGTCTCGCTAGACTAGAATTTGCTATGTCAGTGCTGCTGTCAATCATATAAATGATGTACAATTAAAATGCATGTAATTACAGTAAAATGCATGTAATTACAGTAAAATGCTACTTAAAGAGGAAATGATTTACAATTACAGCTATTGCAATTACAGTCAAATGCACAAACATCACAGCAACTACATCCCATCACATTCTCATATGTACAATCAAAGTAGGACATCAGCATTTTTCTTCGGCACGTATCTTTACCACTGCAGTAGCGTTCCATATCTTGGCAGATGTCATGCGCCCTAAAATCCGATCTACTCCAAAATAGCTATGCATTTGCTGCATGGCCATTCCTACCAGCTCTTCCACATTCCTGTACATATGACTCAATGTCTGAAGATGGTCCCCAGTGAATAACTTGGCAAACATCAGCACTGACAATCAATGCCCATACCAAATGCAATAGTGCATATCACTATTCTAAGTGTGGCATCACTTTTACTGAATGAGGCTATGATCGAATCCTGTACTGACTTACGTGTTGAGCCTGTGTACATGTCAACAAGTCGAAACATAGCTATATTCGGTGCTCCTGCTGGCTCTGTAAATTTCTCTTTCATTGAGGAAAGGAAAAAGCGATACAGTTGTGCACATTCCTCACATCTTCTGCAAAAGATAATCACTCGTGGTAGTTTGTCTCTTAAGGTACTTAATTTCACAACCAGTGGTGCAAAAACTACTTCTATATTGACTTTCTGTCTCAGTGCGTAAGAAATGTTACTCTTATCTGGTGATACTGCAACGACGACAGGGTTAACTAGACCCAAAATTGCAATTACTTGGTCTCTTGTAGTGGTAGTGGCAGTAGCTGTCATTGCCATCAGTGCCGGATTTAGGGGGGGGCAAACGGGGCGGCTGCCCAGGGCCCACGGCTTTTTGAGGGGGCCCCACCGTTCTCATAATAATGATATTCATGTTTTTTTGGTTTATAATAACTCATACTAAAATTACTAATTAGTGTTAATTGAGCGAATTAACATGCATATGGAGCCGGAGCAAGAGACCGAGAATAGAAGTGCGCGAAGTGGAGCATCGAAACGAAAGAAGCGGAAAGAACAACTTGATGAATGGAATAAGCTACAAAGCAAACTGCCAAGGCTTTTGTCCTTTGGATTTCATGTTCAAAATGAGCCAAACCACAGTACCCTCCAGGGAGTCCAGGCTGGTAACCTCGAAACCGCAGTGGCAGAACATCAGTGCGTAGACGTAGTCGACAACGTGCATGACAGTATGAATGAAACGGAACCAAGTGCAACCATGCTGCCAACATCTTCTGATCCTTGTTCCAGCAGCCAATCGTCACGACCAAACGGACCAATCGATGAATGCGTACCAATTTCAATGCTGCAGGCGCCACTTGACGTATGCATTAGCGTTCATTCTTGTGATACTTCTTGTTCCAGCAGCCAATCATCACAATCATACTCCTTAGAAACTACAGCCACGGCCAACACTGTCAATGATCCAGCAAAGTGGACAGTTACTGATAACCTTCGAGAGTATTGGGCGCTGCATGGGCCCACAAGATGCCACAACAATGATGGAAGGTATACTGCTTCCAAAAGAAAGGATGCTGGTGGCCTAAGCCGTATGGTTACTGAGAATATGTTCAAACGTATTCTTCAAAATGGTGACACAGTGAGTAGAGAGTGGTTGATCTATTCCCCATCCATAGGATGCTTGTTCTGTTTCGTGTGCAAGCTATTTGGTAAAAGTAAATCTGCATTGGCTGATAAGGGATTTGATGACTGGAAGCATGCAGGTGTCAGACTGAGTGAACACGAGCACTCATCAGAACATACATCTGCTATGCTTGCATTCTGTAGCAGAAGGAAGAATATTGAAAGAATTGACTCGTCTTTGCAAATTCAGTTTGATAATGAAGTGAAATATTGGCGCAATGTATTGAAGCGTGTTGTGCATGTAATCACTTTCCTATCTGAACGTGGACTCGCTTTCCGTGGGGACAATGAGATCTTTGGATCACAACACAATGGAAATTATCTTGGAATTTTAGAACTTATTTCTAATTTTGATCCATTTCTGTCTGATCACATAGCTAGATTTGGAAATGCAGGAAGTGGGACTCCATCATATTTGTCTTCAACCATTTGCGAAGAAATAGTCCAACTAATGGGGAAGAAAGTATTGCATGTTATTCTTGAAGATATAAGGAAAGCAAAATATTTTTCTATAAGTATTGATAGCACACCAGATTTGGCTAAAATTGACCAACTTACTATCATAATTCGTTTTGTTGACCTAAACGGAACACCAGTTGAACGCTTCTTAAGTTTCATTCCCATCACCAGTCATACAGGGAGAAGTCTTGCTGATGTAGTTTTGTTGTTTTGTGAAGAACACAGTATTGATTTTTCTAACTGTAGAGGACAGTCTTATGACAATGCATCAAATATGTCCGGAATATACAAAGGAGTGCAAACGTTGCTGAGCTCTGAAAATCCCCATGCAATATACATTCCTTGTGCTGGTCATTCTCTGAATTTAGTTGGAAACAAGGCAGCTGACTGCTGCATTGAAGCCATCTCATTTTTTGGTACTTTGACGGGAATCTATAACTTTTTTTCATCCTCCACTTACAGGTGGGACATTTTGCACCAATATATAGGAAAGAAGGGAATTGTTGTAAAAAGGCTTTCTGATACCAGATGGTCTGCAAGGCATGATGCAACAAAGGCTTTTCAAAATGGGTATTTTGAAATACAGAATGCACTTGATGCTCTAAGTGACGATTCTGAGCACCAGCAGCCTGATGGCATGCATTTAGCTAAAGTATATAGTGAAGGAATGGATCATTTAGAAACAGTATTATTAACGGATTTGTGGAATACAGTTCTAGAGAGGTTTAACAAAACCAATAAGTCTGTTCAAGCTGAAAAAATTGAACTTGGAACAGTTGTAACATTACTGGAGGCTTTGAGCACCTTTCTTATATCTCTTAGGTCTAAATTTGATGAGTTTGAAAGACGAGCAATAGATGTAGCACATGTCAAAATATATAAAGATGTAAACCAGCGCAAAAGGCGACAAACAGCACAGCATCAGGACATCAATTCTACTACGCTGCATGGAAGGGATAAATTTCGAGTAGAGACATTCTTCAGAATAATTGACACTTTGATTACAGAGTGTAAAGAAAGGACTGCTGCCTACTTAATAGTAAACTTACGATTTAGATTCCTGACTGAATTTCATGACATGTCAGTGGCTGCAGTTGAAGAGGAATCAAAAGCCTTTGTGTCTATTTATGGGTCAGATGTAGATGATTCTTTCCCAAATGAAATGATGCATTTCATAGAATTTATTGGAAAAGAAAAAAACAATGCTCAGCAGATGCTAAGTACAATTTTGAAAACAAATGTGATCTCCACTTTTCCAAATGTCACAACTGCTTTGCGAATTTACCTTTCACTGATGTGCACCAACTGTTCTGGTGAAAGGTCATTCTCTCGATTGGCACTTTTAAAAAACAAATTAAGAACAACTATGAGCGAAGATCGTCTGAACTATCTTGCAATAATGAGTATAGAATCTGATATAACCAAACAACTAGATTATTCAGATGTGATAAATGAATTTGCTAATGCAAAGTCTAGGAAACGCTGTTTTCAGAAATAGATTACGTTCCTAAACTTCCTAATTTCATATTGTGTGTGATACTACCAGTCCATTGCCTGCAAGTGTATGAAGTGTTTGTGTAATTGTTACATTAATTGTGTATTATTTCAGTATGCATGTCTGATGGGTTAAATAGTGGGGGGGGGGGGGGCCACCAAGTATAATTGCCCAGGGCCCACGACTGTCTAAATCCGGCGCTGATTGCCATAATGTGGATGTTTGAAGGAATTAGGCTTCTGACTTCACCCAAGTTTCTGAACTCCTGCCTGAAGTATTCACCCCTGAAAAGATGCAACTAAGCCTCATTTGATGATGCAGTGCGCTTCATCTACGATGAAGGCAACCAAATTCTTCCTATAAACACGTGTTCTTAGCATCTCCCTCCACGTTGCATTCAGCATCAGAAGCTCTGGACCAATAAAGACGACTTGCACTTCCCCTAGTACGACTTGTTCCTTCTGCAAAACATCGTCCATTTTGGAACTAAGGTAGGCAGCCTTTAATCCTTTACCGGTTAGAGCTGCAACCTATGTAATTTACATACAGTGTATATAAATAATGAAATATATACCACTCAGTCACAAGAGGCTGAGCGGCATGCAATCTGCGTACCTGGTCTTTCATTAAGGCAATCAAAGGTGATACAACTATAACGATGCTACCGACACGGTGGTAGAGGTCGTCGTAAATGAATGGCAGTACAGAGTAACAAAACGACTTTCCACTCCCAGTCGGAAGGCTGATGAACACGTCGCTTCCTTCTATGAAGCTTTTTACAGCTTTGTGCTGGTTTGGACGAATTGCTGTGTAGCCCAATCTTGCCCCGGCACGTAGGATAACAGCATCAGATTTGTCGCTTGCCATAATTAGCTATAAGTGTTATTGGCAGCATCAAACGTGACGTCACGGGTGCTCTGCATTCTGATTGTGCGCCTTATACGAGGCGCACTCAGAACGAGTAGACTTGAAATTTTCCCAGACCCACTTTTCACGTAGCGGTGATGTAATCCATCCGCTTCTGTGAAAATCTGGGTCTGGGTACGAGACTACTCGAGAATCCAGTATTATTTGTTGTGCCCTTCTACATTAACTTGCAAAGGTGGGTAGAAGCAATTTCAGTGTCCAACCTAACATCAGAAAGGAGAGTTGATTGAATATTTTCTCGATTGCTATTCTTCATTCTGACCAAGGAAGAATTAACGCCTATACGTTTCAAACTACCGTACACCCTCTTACTAGGTCTACATAGTAAGCATAAAACGCTCTACACACTCACGCAAACGGAAAAACTCCCCTAACGTCAAACGATTCCAATACACGCGCACCAATATCAACAGCAAAGACAGATGTCCTATTTAAAACAAGCTAGTGCTAAATGATAAGTACTTCTGAGTTCGCAGAGACGATCTCTACTGCCTAAAGGTATACACAAGAACAATCTTTCACAACTTACTCGCTCTCCAGCGCCCACTGTAACTATCGCGTCTAGGCCAGTGTGGAATACAGTTAATAACTCACTCGTGTGATGATCGATAAGAACTATAAACTACATGTAGACCATATACCAGAGGTAATATGACCAATAACAATAACTACGGGATTTGGCAGAAGTCTGATTTCACCCGCCCCCTTGTACGTTGGAAGGGGGCTGGGTTTCCCCGCCCCTTGTGTAAGGGGGGAGGGGGTGTGCGGCGTGTGGACACGCCCTATCCCCAAAGTATAGGAACAATTGGTTCCGTCACACACCCCCAAAATATTATAATATAGTATACGTATATATAGAAAATACGCACAATTGACACAAGCGCATGTCTGTCACGGCCGTGGCATGATCTGACAGCCTCCTGCAATGGTGTTTGTTAATTTCGCCAATTGCGACCCTGGCATTCGAATGTACAACATAAAGGCATCGCTGTTCCAGCGCCCAAGGGTTCGAATCGTTGCCTCTTCCATGCCTGCCATCGCCGCAGCTGTAGCTGCACCAATCCTAAAACTGTGACCGGCATAAAGCGACTGGTCGACACCCACTGCGGATAGTGCTCTTTTTAATTCCGCGACATATCGGACCTTGCATAGTGGTTTGCCCTGCTGGTCACAGAAAAACTGGCCGTGAAGGGTTCCTCGTTTGGTCATGTAAGCAAGCACTGCTGCTACTGGGCAGAGTGAGTTACTTGTGCGCCCAACAAAGACATAAGCGCCACGGCCCATCTGGTCACATTTAGACACACGAAGAAATACTCTTAGCATAGTTGGGGCGGATGCATTATCAATTGCCACATCCCCCCACGATAATCGAAGATGAGTGGACTCCCCTTCACTCGCACTCGAAGCTATCAGCAGCTCTCCTAGCCTGAAGAAGCCAAAAAAGCACAATGCTGCCACCGCCCACAACAAATACTTGTCGACACCTACACGCTGATCCCAATGTTGACGAAGTTTCTCCAAAATAGCCGTGGTGATTGGGAGTCTAATACGCCTTTTTGCTGTCTGGTCGTGTCCCTGCAACCTTTGTATTCCAGCCTGCACCTGCTTAAGCATTGGCATCGATGACTGGTCTCTAGGATCAGGCAGCCCTAACGAGATTTGCATGCTGCGTACCGCGGCCAGGTAAGTTTTGATTGTTGTACTACATAGCTTTTCATCAGCTAGCCATGCCGCGAAACAGCAAAGTAGTTTTTCAGATACAGGGAATGGGCAATGCACTGAGTGGCTCTCACAAAAACGGAGAAAACGCTGTGCTCCTGAGCTATATGTGCGTTGCGTGGTGATGGCTAAGCCGCTCTGAAAGTATCTTCGAACAGACTGCTCCACCTCGGCGAGAGGAAATCCAATTCCTGCGATACAAGCAGCTCCAGCAGAGTTGGTGGGACTGGGGACGGCAGTGGGTGTGCCCCGGTTACCTTCGCAAAGAAGGAGGGTAAATGATTTCGCGATAGATCGTCAGCACAGTCATTCTGGTAACCAGGAATATGTACACACCGCAACTGGAAATCAAATCTGGCCTCAACAAAAAACAGACAGCGCAACAAATGCATAATGTGCTGCTGTCGGCACGATCGGAATTGGACTGCTGAAACGGCTACGACGTTGTCACAGTGGCAAGTGACAACCAAGCCCTTCCAGCACTGGCCCCATATAGCAGCTGCCAAAATAATGGGTATTAGCTCTTTAACAGCAATGGGAATGGCACTCATTCTACTGCCCCACTTCACCTGAAACCACTTTGGTCCGCACCAAGCCCCGCAGCCCCATGAACCAGAGGCGTCAGTCGAGAACTGTGTGCCCCGGCCTTGATCGGACTGTTGAATAAGACCGACACCATTCCAGGAAGCTGTGAACAGCCGCCACCATGCAAGATCAGATCTGAAATGACGATTCAGTCGTATGCAGTGGTGGGGTTGACTTGACATAGACAGGAGATCTATCATTCTCCTCAGGAACGATCGCCCGGGCCTCACGACCTTACATGCATGGTTAAGGAGGCCGATTAAGGACTGTAGCTCCCTTTGAACGCACACCTTCCTGTCTCCCCAGCTGTGCAATGTGGACAGAAGTCGCCGCAGCTTATCAGCGGGGAGGCGCAGCGTGCCTGACACGGAGTCCACCTCAATACCTAGAAATGTAATGCAGGTAGCTGGACCTGCACACTCGTCGGCTGCAAGCGGGACGCCCAACTCAGAGCAGACCTGCTTTAAGGCAGCCAGGTCGTCAACGCATTGATTGGATCCTGCACGGCCAAGGATTATAAAATCGTCAAGATAATGGTATAGACAGCGCCGGATTTAGACAGTCGTGGGCCCTGGGCAATTATACTTGGTGGCCCCCCCCCCCCCCCACTATTTAACCCATCAGACATGCATACTGAAATAATACACAATTAATGTAACAATTACACAAACACTTCATACACTTGCAGGCAATGGACTGGTAGTATCACACACAATATGAAATTAGGAAGTTTAGGAACGTAATCTATTTCTGAAAACAGCGTTTCCTAGACTTTGCATTAGCAAATTCATTTATCACATCTGAATAATCTAGTTGTTTGGTTATATCAGATTCTATACTCATTATTGCAAGATAGTTCAGACGATCTTCGCTCATAGTTGTTCTTAATTTGTTTTTTAAAAGTGCCAATCGAGAGAATGACCTTTCACCAGAACAGTTGGTGCACATCAGTGAAAGGTAAATTCGCAAAGCAGTTGTGACATTTGGAAAAGTGGAGATCACATTTGTTTTCAAAATTGTACTTAGCATCTGCTGAGCATTGTTTTTTTCTTTTCCAATAAATTCTATGAAATGCATCATTTCATTTGGGAAAGAATCATCTACATCTGACCCATAAATAGACACAAAGGCTTTTGATTCCTCTTCAACTGCAGCCACTGACATGTCATGAAATTCAGTCAGGAATCTAAATCGTAAGTTTACTATTAAGTAGGCAGCAGTCCTTTCTTTACACTCTGTAATCAAAGTGTCAATTATTCTGAAGAATGTCTCTACTCGAAATTTATCCCTTCCATGCAGCGTAGTAGAATTGATGTCCTGATGCTGTGCTGTTTGTCGCCTTTTGCGCTGGTTTACATCTTTATATATTTTGACATGTGCTACATCTATTGCTCGTCTTTCAAACTCATCAAATTTAGACCTAAGAGATATAAGAAAGGTGCTCAAAGCCTCCAGTAATGTTACAACTGTTCCAAGTTCAATTTTTTCAGCTTGAACAGACTTATTGGTTTTGTTAAACCTCTCTAGAACTGTATTCCACAAATCCGTTAATAATACTGTTTCTAAATGATCCATTCCTTCACTATATACTTTAGCTAAATGCATGCCATCAGGCTGCTGGTGCTCAGAATCGTCACTTAGAGCATCAAGTGCATTCTGTATTTCAAAATACCCATTTTGAAAAGCCTTTGTTGCATCATGCCTTGCAGACCATCTGGTATCAGAAAGCCTTTTTACAACAATTCCCTTCTTTCCTATATATTGGTGCAAAATGTCCCACCTGTAAGTGGAGGATGAAAAAAGTTATAGATTCCCGTCAAAGTACCAAAAAATGAGATGGCTTCAATGCAGCAGTCAGCTGCCTTGTTTCCAACTAAATTCAGAGAATGACCAGCACAAGGAATGTATATTGCATGGGGATTTTCAGAGCTCAGCAACGTTTGCACTCCTTTGTATATTCCGGACATATTTGATGCATTGTCATAAGACTGTCCTCTACAGTTAGAAAAATCAATACTGTGTTCTTCACAAAACAACAAAACTACATCAGCAAGACTTCTCCCTGTATGACTGGTGATGGGAATGAAACTTAAGAAGCGTTCAACTGGTGTTCCGTTTAGGTCAACAAAACGAATTATGATAGTAAGTTGGTCAATTTTAGCCAAATCTGGTGTGCTATCAATACTTATAGAAAAATATTTTGCTTTCCTTATATCTTCAAGAATAACATGCAATACTTTCTTCCCCATTAGTTGGACTATTTCTTCGCAAATGGTTGAAGACAAATATGATGGAGTCCCACTTCCTGCATTTCCAAATCTAGCTATGTGATCAGACAGAAATGGATCAAAATTAGAAATAAGTTCTAAAATTCCAAGATAATTTCCATTGTGTTGTGATCCAAAGATCTCATTGTCCCCACGGAAAGCGAGTCCACGTTCAGATAGGAAAGTGATTACATGCACAACACGCTTCAATACATTGCGCCAATATTTCACTTCATTATCAAACTGAATTTGCAAAGACGAGTCAATTCTTTCAATATTCTTCCTTCTGCTACAGAATGCAAGCATAGCAGATGTATGTTCTGATGAGTGCTCGTGTTCACTCAGTCTGACACCTGCATGCTTCCAGTCATCAAATCCCTTATCAGCCAATGCAGATTTACTTTTACCAAATAGCTTGCACACGAAACAGAACAAGCATCCTATGGATGGGGAATAGATCAACCACTCTCTACTCACTGTGTCACCATTTTGAAGAATACGTTTGAACATATTCTCAGTAACCATACGGCTTAGGCCACCAGCATCCTTTCTTTTGGAAGCAGTATACCTTCCATCATTGTTGTGGCATCTTGTGGGCCCATGCAGCGCCCAATACTCTCGAAGGTTATCAGTAACTGTCCACTTTGCTGGATCATTGACAGTGTTGGCCGTGGCTGTAGTTTCTAAGGAGTATGATTGTGATGATTGGCTGCTGGAACAAGAAGTATCACAAGAATGAACGCTAATGCATACGTCAAGTGGCGCCTGCAGCATTGAAATTGGTACGCATTCATCGATTGGTCCGTTTGGTCGTGACGATTGGCTGCTGGAACAAGGATCAGAAGATGTTGGCAGCATGGTTGCACTTGGTTCCGTTTCATTCATACTGTCATGCACGTTGTCGACTACGTCTACGCACTGATGTTCTGCCACTGCGGTTTCGAGGTTACCAGCCTGGACTCCCTGGAGGGTACTGTGGTTTGGCTCATTTTGAACATGAAATCCAAAGGACAAAAGCCTTGGCAGTTTGCTTTGTAGCTTATTCCATTCATCAAGTTGTTCTTTCCGCTTCTTTCGTTTCGATGCTCCACTTCGCGCACTTCTATTCTCGGTCTCTTGCTCCGGCTCCATATGCATGTTAATTCGCTCAATTAACACTAATTAGTAATTTTAGTATGAGTTATTATAAACCAAAAAAACATGAATATCATTATTATGAGAACGGTGGGGCCCCCTCAAAAAGCCGTGGGCCCTGGGCAGCCGCCCCGTTTGCCCCCCCCTAAATCCGGCACTGGGTATAGATAGTTTATCCCTTTGCGCTGCAGTATCCACTCTAGCCCATCCGCGACAGCATTGAAAATTTTAGGGGCTGATCGCAATCCAAAAGGCAGCATAGTGTCGCAGAACACCTCGCCATTCCATTCAATACCGAGCAGGAGCCTGTCTTGTGGGTGCACCGGGAGCAACCGATAGGCCGCCTCGATGTCAATCTTTGCCATCATTGCACCTGTGCCAAGTAGTGACACGGTGTGGGCCACCGTCTCTATCGACAAGTACGTAAGCGAGCATAATATGGGGTCGATACCCTCGTTGACGCTACCATTGGGTGGGAATGACAGATCTGTAATAACACGCCATTTGCCTGGGATATGGCCTTTTGGAACCACACTACACCGATTCACCTGTATCCGGGTGTCGTGGAACGGACCCATGATGCGACCCAGGGATCGTTCCTTATTTAGGAACGCCGCAATGACTTCGGAATGAAGAGAGGCCGATGGCATATTTGCGCGAGCTGACTTCGTTGGCTGATTGCGGTCAAAACCAATGCGAAAGCCGCGAGATAGCCCGGTGCAGACATATCGTTCGAAGTCTTTGTCTGGATGCTCCGACAGCGCTGCCCTCAACGCTGGTGTGTGCAATGGAGTTACAACACTGCTGAGGACAGCTGGGAGGATGAGTTCAGTGCTAGGGACTTTGGACTATAGTTCCATGAGGTCCTTCATGTAGGTGTATTGGTGTTGCCTGACCGTCTCTATCCGATTAAAACAAAATATAATAATATAAAACATTGGCTGTTTCGAAAGCCGGCATGCAGCATGTAGGTATCCCTTTATGTAAAAGGTCACGCCATTGCGGCGGAGCTGCTAACTAGTTGAGACCGATGTGCATTATCGCATGTTCATGTTATACGAGCTAACTATAAACACATGATTCAATTATAGTTAATGCATTATGACGATCGTCAGTACGTAGCGCGACCCCGCCCACGAACTGGAGAGCGGGATCTGCCGGATTGACCGAGCCTGGGGCACTCTGCTGCCGGATGAGGTTGATCGCACATCACTCACGCATGGCGATACTTACACTGCCTCACGAAGCAGCGATTTTCATTGAACTTTCTGCATGTCTCAATTGCAGACTGTCGTTGTGGTTGAGCCTGCTGTTGAAACTGCCACGGAGGGCAAAACACCGCCGTATCGGGGCACACCGCACTGATGTGATGTTCGCTAAGGCAATGCACGCATCGATGGACAATGCGGGCATGACCGACAAACACCTCGTTGTAGAGGGTCGCGTCTTCTGCAGCCCATAGCAATCTATGCGCCGGGTTTGGCTGCGCTAGCGCCTGACGGCGATACATCCTGTCGTACGCCACCCATCCTGTCCCTTCAAAGTTCCTGGCCGACCTCATGACCCTCCGCATATATGCGAACAAGTCTGGGGCCGACGCAGGGTATTTCCGCGCCAGGACTGAGGCCATTAGTGTATAACACTCCGCCCATATCGCGATGTCCCCGATCACAGCTCTGCGAGTCACTGGTTTGAATGACTGCCCGTCAGAGGTCGGCTGCTCTGAGCCCCATGACTCAGGAAGAAGGTCAGTCATTTCGACAAATTGCAGCCCTCATATCGAGAAATTGGCGGTCAAAAGGAATACGCGGTATTCGGTCATTGCGTAATTCAATGTCCATAGATAATGTATGGACGCATTCAGAAAACTGCAGCTAACTGCAGAAAAAAAACAAATATTGACTAGCTGCTCTCGGATTTGCAATGTGGGGACTAGTTGACATATTTTGTGTAGTTTTTCGCAACTTAAGTACCTATATCCGCACTTCCACATTAATTATGCAAGGTTTCCAATGTCCATTCATTTTTTCTTATTTCCTTATTCAGTCATCAATAGTTTCCAAACCAAATGACATTTTCCTTACCTGCTCACGGATTACATGAGAGTAATCAATGAACTTATTTATCATTATTTTTTCAGAGCTTAGGGCCTTCAAATCGCACTTCCCTTGAATGGTTAGTGAGATACACCCCACATTCAATGTGCCTACCACGATCATCACGTGCCACCCTATCGTCAGTCAGCCGTGCCCAGACCTGGTTGTTTTTTTGATGTTGTATTAATGACCAATATGTACTGACTTAGCATGACCCCTTGTAAGAGTGGGCACTAATTGGGATTGTATGTTGCAAAGACGGAGGTGGCGATTACACAGAGGAGTTTGCCACTTATAGAATCGACACAGGAGTACCTGGGCATGACAACCAACCAGTCTTCTTACGGAAGCATCTTGCAAGTCTAAGAGTCCTAGGTTAGCATGAATGTGACACGTACATGATTACAGTAGCTACGCCCGTAATAGGCTAAATGGTTGTGTAACCGGAGCGTTAGTACATATAAGCAGGCCCGTAGCCAGGAAGTTAGGCGGGGAGGGGGGGGGGGGGGGGGGGGGGATCGATTAATACTTCTGAAAGCATTTATCCGGGGGCCCAAATACGAGAGCGGTGGGAGGGGGGGGGGGGGGGGGGGGAAGTCCGAAGTCCGTCAGGTTCCCGTCGCGTTTAGCGGGCCAAATACGAAAAGCGAGACACCTTTGGGCCTAATGCATTTCTATAAGTACCATAACCCCCCCTGGCTATGGGCCTAATAAGAGCTTACACATATAGATCTCTAAACTATCTACATGTATGGTAACGTCTGGTACAAACGGTGGAAGCATCAAATGTACAATAGCAGTCATACACTGGCGGTACGCACTTTATTGACCTTTCCCATTGAAAAGTAATGCCAGATTCAACACTTTTAACTTTGCAACAGTTAGTCCGACTTTAAGTTGAGGTGCATAAGATTTGTGTCAACTATAACATTTGCTCTGCCCCACATGTGTATGTACATGCATGTACATGTATATGGGACAGTTTCCACGAAAACGGCCCATCGTATATAATTATTATATAATACATGACTGTATAAAATGTAATGTTATAAAAATTCTTTGCGTTTGAATCATTATAACTTCCGAATTATTAACGCTATCGACTTCCTATTTTCAACACTTCATGCATTTTGGGGGCCTTGCACTTGACTGTGCAAGTGTAACGACATCACGTGCTGATCTGCTCTAGAACATTCTTTTATGTTATATAAGAAGTTACTTGTATGCATGTAAATGTTCTTCTCATTTACCTATTTCCGGTGTATGCGTTACATTGGTGTCAGAAGTGAGTATACTCATGGAGGCGGCTTTAACAGTTCGGATGAGCGTCCGTCCGCCTGCAAAGTTCACTGAGAAGACGGATTGGAGTCTCTGGATCTCCCGTTTCGAGAGGTATGTTAAAGAGGCGAAGGTACCTGACTCGGAGCGGGTGAAAGAGCTACTACCATTGCTGGAGGATGAACCCCTTAGGCTGGTGGTTCAGTACGGGTTGTCTGAGTCCGCGGACTACGCCGCGGTACACGAGTGTCTACAGTGTCGTTATGGCCACGACGGCACAGAACTGGAATGGCAGGTAAAGTTTCAGGCTCGAGTACAACAGCGGGATGAGTCGCTAGTCGAATACATTGGTGAGTTGCGTATGTTGGCAAGCAGAGCCTTTCCAGGTTGGTCTGAGGAGCAATGCGACGTTCTAATTCGTAACCAATTTATCCAAGGTGTCTCGTCCTCCTCTATCCAAGTACAGCTCTTAAAGGAGATGCCAAAGTCAGTTAAGGATGCAGCGACCCTGGCACGCAGATTGGAAACGGTGGAGATGGCCCATAGGCGTTTACAAACGGAAAGAATTGCGGAAAGACCACTAGCAGTGGCAGCGCCTGTCTCTGCGACTAGTCTGGAGGATAAACTGGACAAGCTGAGTGCACAAGTAAAGAAACTAGCTGACGCGGTAACAATTTTGAGAGAACCGCCGGAACGCGCAGACAGTAGGGTCTCGGGAGTGCGAAATACCCCACGAGAGAAAGCTCGAGAAGTGGTTTGCTGGCATTGCAGGGAACAGGGACACGTAAAAAGGAACTGCCCTCTGTTAAGTAAGCCTTCTTTAAATGGGAACGGGTCGGCGGAAAGGGTCAACCGCCGGCCCCGCATGTATTGACCAAAAACCAGCCAGCTACAGCGGAGGTGGGTAGCATTGAAACAAGCTCCGCTACATGGGCACGAGGACTAGTGGAGGGTCGTAAAACGGACATGTTGCTGGACACAGGCTCCGCAGTGACGATACTCCGCGCCGAAGTGTGGAATGAGTTAAAAGGTGTCGACAGTGGTACACGTGAGTTACAGGTCGTTTCTAAAAGTGTTGTAACAGCTGATGGTAGCAGTCTGGAGATGTTGGGGCAGGTCACCCTTTCAGTAGAAATAGGTGGGTTGGTAGGACTGCATCCAATCTTGGTTGCAAAGAGCCTTACACAAGAGTGTATATTGGGTGCTGATTTCCTTGTTGCTCATGGCTGTGTACTTGACTACACTACCAAGACATTACTTGCTGGTGGCAAGTTAGTTCCCGTGCATTGTAAGGGACAATGCGTGTCACCATGTTATCCTGTAATGTGCAGTGCTGTGTTAATGGAAGACACATGCATACAGGAACAATGTGAGATGCAGGTTCCAGTCAGTCTGACTCTAGGTGAGGGTCTGTGTGCTGTGGCACGTGAAGAGTTCTGTGGTCTGCTGGAACCAGAGCCCCTGTTCATGGAGCGGCATGGACTTGCTGTGGCCCACTCTATCTCTCGAAATAAGAATGGTGTCACAATAATACAGATCATGAATCCAAACCCAACAGCCATAAGAGTTCTCAAAGGAGAGAAGGTGGGAAAGTTTCATTCTGTTGACGAGAGCAAGTGTGTTTGTGTACTGTCAGGCTCCTCCCCAGAAGTAGGTAGCAGATCTCAAGAGAGTCTCGAGAGCATTATTACCAGCCTAGTCTGCGATGCGGAGGATCTCTCGTCAGAAGAACGGAAACAGCTGAAGGAACTGTTGCACCGATTCTCCGACGTCATATCTTTGTCCGATTCAGATATTGGGAGAACGGAAATGATTCAACATCATATCAACACAGAGAATGCAAAACCCGTTAAGCAAGCTCCTCGACGGCTACCCTTTCATCATCTTAAGGAGGTGAAGAAATTAGTTGAGAGCATGCTTGATAACAATGTAATTGAACCTTCGAATGGGCCGTGGGCGTCGCCAATAGTGTTGGTGAAGAAGAAAGACGGTTCGACCAGATTTTGTGTTGATTTCCGTCAGTTAAATTCAGTCACCAGGAAGGACGCACATCCCATTCCAAGGATTGACGAGACTTTGGATGCACTGCATGGAGCATGTTGGTTTTCAACACTTGACCTGGCCAGCGGCTACTGGCAGGTGAAAGTAGCACCGGAGGATCGAGAGAAGACGGCGTTTACTACTCCGTATGGTCTATACCAGTTTTGTGTGATGCCGTTTGGCCTGTGTAATGCACCCAGTACCTTTCAGCGCCTGATGGAACTAGTCCTGGCAGGCCTTCATTGGTCTTCTTGCCTCGTATATTTAGACGACATCATTATCTACAGTCGCACAGTCAAAGAACACCTCACAAGGCTGGAAGAGGTACTTGAGAGGTTACAGGCAGCTGGAATGAAATTGAAGCCTAAAAAGTGCCGACTGCTTCGTCGGAAGGTTAATTACCTGGGCTACATAGTTTCCAGTGGCGGAGTGCAAACGGATCCACTGAAAGTCGAAAGCATTCTCAGCTGGCCCTCGCCGACTACCCAGAAAGAGCTAAGACAGTTTCTCGGTCTTGCCTCTTATTATCGGCGATTTGTGAAAGGCTTCGCCAGCATCGCTGCCCCCCTCAATCACCTGCTGGAAAAGGGTAAGCCATGGGAGTGGACGAAAGTATGTGAACATGCATTTAGTTCCCTGAAGAAAATGCTGACAACTTCCCCGATTTTGGCATACCCAGATTTTGAAATAGAATTTACAGTTGATTGCGATGCTAGTGGAGATGGTCTGGGTGCGGTGTTGTCGCAATGCATTGGGGGTGGTGAAAATGTGATTTCATATGCAAGCAGATCATTAACGAAGCCTGAAAAGAAGTACTGCGCCACCCGGAAAGAAATGCTAGCGTTGGTGTGGGCGGTTGGTCAATTCCGTCCATATCTTTTGGGGAGACCATTTACAGTACGGACTGACCACAGTGCTCTTCAGTGGCTTTACTCATTCAAGGAACCAGAAGGACAAGTGGCCAGGTGGCTGGAATCGCTTGCAGAATACGAATTCACAGTCCAACATCGTCCCGGGAAGAAGCATACTAATGCTGATGCTTTGTCTCGCGTACCCTGCCAGGATGCCCCTGCAGTCAATGCCAACAGCATACCTCTGGACCGCACGGATAGCTGGCTGTCACAGCTGTCTAAACGGGAGATTCGTGAGTTGCAGTCCAGAGACGAGGGTATAGAACAGGTGATAGAGTGGGTAGAGCATCCAAAAACCCAGCCTCAACGTTGTCCACCGAGTGCTAGCCATGTGATGAAGAGCCTCTGGGCCCAGAAGAAGTACCTAGAAGTAATAGATGGAGTGTTGTATCGGCGTTGGGAAGATGCAGGGGGCGGGGGTTTAAATAAATGTTTCCAGTTAGTTATTCCACCCAGTTTGGTACCAACTGTACTTGCTGAGCTTCACGACTCTCCTACGGCAGGCCACTTAGGAGTGGGCAAGGTACTGGAAAAGGTCAGACGTAGATTTTACTGGGTTGGGCAGCGCCGGGATGTGCAGGGATGGTGTGATTCGTGTAATTTGTGTGGGTCGACGAAGTCGCCACCTAAACACCGTCACGCTCCATTGCAAGCGGACGTTTCTACAACCCCTATGCAACGTGTGGCGATGGATATCCTGGGTCCTCTACCGTTGACACCCCGTTCAAATAAGTACGTGTTGGTAATCGGTGATTACTTTACCAAGTGGACGGAAGCGTTTGCTATCCCAGACATGGAGACAGTTACAGTAGCTCGTGTGTTTGTTAATGAGTTTGTTTCCAGGTTTGGGGCACCGACACACCTCCATACAGATCAGGGTAGAAGCTTTGAATCATCCCTAATAAAAGAGCTCTGTCAGCTGATGGGAATTGTCAAGACCAGGACCACGCCCTACCACCCGCAATCAGACGGCATGATTGAGCGTTTCAACAGGACTTTATTGTCGATGTTGAGAATGGCAGCAGTTGATGACGAAAGCAACTGGGACCTGAAGCTACCGTGCCTTATGTTGGCATATCGGACTAGTGTCCATGAGGCTACCAAACATACACCATTTTCCCTGATGTTTGGCAGAGAGGTGCAGCTGCCTATCGATGTCATGTTTGGTTTGCCCACAGGTTCTGGTCAGCCTACTAATGTTCCAGTGTATGTTAAGGAATTACGGAAGTGGTTGAGCGAAGCTTATGAACGTGTACGACAGCACCTTTCTGCTGAGCAGAAAAGACATAAACTGTTGTACGACACAAAGGTTGCAGGTAACCCTTTTGTTAAAGGGGACAAAGTATGGCTACACAATGCAGCAGTACCACGGGGGTATTCTAAGAAGTTGCATAGATTTTGGAAAGGGCCATACACAGTGGTGGATGTGCTAAATAATTGCGTATACAAAATCAAACAAGATGCCAGTCCTCACAAACAGCACACAGTACATTTTGACAGGTTGAAGCCATACTTGCACAGGGTGGAGCATACAGAAGAAGCAGGTCCTTCACAGCAGGGTGATGTACCAGCTAGGGAGACCATCCCACCGCACGATGTGAATGAAGAAATGTATGACTTGGTGGTAGTGCCACAGAACCAGGCTGCGCAGTTAGCACCAGCTGACGAGGAAACTCAACAGCCAGTAGAACATTATCATGAAGACCCAGTAGAGGAAGTTGGTGAGCAGGATGACGGTGATGACACAGAGCCTCATCAAGTTGAACAAGTCCCTCTGCGTCGTTCTAGCCGCAGCAGACAGCCTCCAGAAAGGCTTGGAAGTTGGACTTATTTTTAGCATGACACGTGGACGTGTACTCTTCAAGGAGGGAGCAGTGTAACGACATCACGTGCTGATCTGCTCTAGAACATTCTTTTATGTTATATAAGAAGTTACTTGTATGCATGTAAATGTTCTTCTCATTTACCTATTTCCGGTGTATGCGTTACACAAGTATCGCAACGTCCAATACCCACCGGGTTCAAACCTACCTAAACTTTCGGTAGGAGTAATCAAATCGCTTCAAATTCGGTTTGTAAATAGAGAGGTCCCTACATGCACATTTTCCCGCTTGATATGGCGGGACACAATTTGCCGCGATAGGTACAGGAACCTCTGTACCCACAAACCGAATTTTAAAAGCGATTTGATTACAGGAGAACCGAAAGGTATTTGGCAGGTTTGAACCTAGTGGGGTATCATACATTGCAATACCCCAAAACGTATTTCACCATACAGAAATGGTGTAGTATGAAGTGTTGAGAATAAGAAGTCAATAGCCTTAACTGTTTGGAAGTTATAGTGATTCAAACGCAAGAGAATTTTGAGGGGCAATTTTGTGGAAACTGTCCCATATATATAAATGTGTGTGCATACATGTATGTGTTTTATGTACATGTATATATGTGAAAATTCTATGTTCTTGACCTTCATGTCTTCTCAGCCTTGTAGAGACTCACTGATGGAAGAACCATGTTGGTGATTCAGTGTCAGCTCTCTTGAACTATTCAGTATGCTCCCGCCTGAAAGAGTGCTGCAAGATGTAAAATAGGTCACAGTCAAGTTGAACTTTGATTTAGGAGTATTGGAGTTAATGATACATTAGTGTGTGCTTAATTGTAGTCATTTCAGTACTTCACCATGTTGTGCAGGCCTATTGCTTTCTGGCCACTTAATTATATGTAAGCTTTTGTTTTAAGTAATGAATTGCTTCCGAAGGTGATAAAAAGATCTTGTTAGGACTGATGTTTGTTTTATGGGACACAAATATAAGGCACAATCTCCCTGTCTGAAGTAATATCTGTGGATGCTATCAGAGCCTCACCTGTCCACCAAAGGGTACTGTCAAAGAAACTAGAGGACCACCAGTTCTCATTGTTGTTGAAAGCATCATCACCTGCTGACAAGGCTCAGCTGCTCTCACCTCATGCTGCATCCTGGCTACTGGTCACATCTCCTAGTCTTGACCTGAACTTTGAACCCAATGATCCAATGGTGGCTAGGGATGGACACGGCTAGAGGCTCCTCATGTTCTTTGTGCCCTGGTGCTACTACCTGTAAACAGGGTGGTGATGTTGTCCAGCCATTGAATCACATATATGTAACAATGAGTAAACAAGTACATACATGTACATTGTGGGTGCAAGGGTCAAGCATTTTAATAAAAGATGATGGTGCAGGGACTGATACAGAAAACAAAAGATAGAGGCAGCAAAAACTGTTAGTCATTTTGCAACCACCCCCATGAGGGGTGTGGCCAGTATCAAATTTTTGAGGGGTGACTCTTTCATTGTAAGGGCATCCTGTTCAGCTGATCCTGACAAGAGAGTACATTCAATTTCAGTGATGGATCCAGGATTTCCAGTTTGTGTGGGAGACAAATGACCCATGCCCACGCCCTGCTCCAGCTGGGGTATGGGGGAGTGGCTGTAAGCTCCTCCATAGGGTCTAGGGAAGAGCACATTACATTGTACTTTGACATCAACCCATATTTCAACAAGTCAAAGAGTGTATGGAAGAACTTGTGCCTAAAGTACATGTACACAGATAATGCCCAGGTGTAGCTCCTCCCATGGATGTGAGATAAGATAACCACAGGCATTACCACTTACACACACACCACACACACACACACACACACACACACACACACACACACACACACACACACACACACACACACACACACACACACACACACACACACACACACACACACACACACACACACACACACACACACACACACACCCTCCACAAGAAATCCAATTTTCATGTAAAGGTATCTGCCACACTATCTGCCAATCAAGTGAAGGTCAGTATACACAGCTCACAAGATGCGTATTCATTTTAGCCAGCACAATGGTTGTGTACAGGTTTTGTGGTAGTGGTCAGGCCCCAAGGAACATAAACAACAGTACCTAAGAAGCACTGAGTATACCATATCAAGGCTAATAGTACATGGCTACACTACACCCTTCTCCTACAACTCTCCTCTCTGCTAGTGGAGCATACTGCCCCAAACATTCATGACTCCAAAAAGTCAGTACAGGGAGGATAAATGGCATGTGTAATTTTGCCAGAGATGTCCCTGCTGGTGTACATGTACATGACTACAGAAGGACAGGAGAGAGGGAGTGAGGGAGGGAGGGAGGGGGAGGGAGGGAGGGAGGGAGAAAGTGAGGGAGGGAGGGAGTAGGTGAGACAGGAGAGAAAGAAAGGAAGGAGGAGAGAGGGATAAGAGCAAAGAAAGATGGAACACAAACTAAGTGATTGAAGTGTACACAATGTACCTGGGCAGGCTGGCTGCAGCACTAATGACGCCCAACACTACGTTCCAACTGGAGTGCAGTGCCTGCGGGCGTGACTGGAGGACCTGTCCAACAGATACCGTACTGAGCACAGATCATATACATGTACCATGCACACTGTTATTTGCGCATGTTGCACACAGTAGCAGAGAAGACATACATGGTGATGACATCACATGCATACAATGACATCACACATACATGTACATGTATACACAGTCAGTGACACACACATGCTCACGCACACACAATCACGCACACACACCGAGGTACCATTCAGGAGGGGATAAGACACATGCTGTAAGGGGTTGCAATTCCATATCTGCTCGACGTGCAGGGAAATCCCTCAAATTAGACTTTCATGGTCAGCAGTGGGACAATCGTGGCAGTGATGGCCGCTGCATGCACCGTATCCATGGTGACGTAGAAGGTATTGGAGGCCTGCTCAAACAGTACCACGTACCCCTGGCCATCACATAGGTTACTGCCCAAGGAGGGGGCTGCACCACACTCGCACCGACGTACAAGCTCAACATGACCGATGAGTTCTGAAGCTCACAGTGTGCCACTGACCATCGTTGAAGGTTCTGGTACTGTTGGATCCAACGACAGCTGGTCCAGAGCCCACATCAAATATTAACCATGGCAACCCGCCATGAAGCTTCACCCCCAGGAAGTCAGTCATTACACTGTTGATCTGGTAGAAGAGAATGCCACTGGGGTTGTAGGTATGGAACTGGACTGTGGCCTGGTTAATAAAACCACAAAGGAACATGTGCCCGCTGAATGTAGCCAGGCCCCTACCGTCAAAGGAGGTGCCCACATCTCTGACTGGGACTTAAGGCTGGGGACTCGCTGGGGCAAGGTGTAGGCAGTGATGACATAGTCGGGTTGGAGGGGAGCATTCCATTGGAGGGACTTGGAAGAGGAATTGGTATTGAGGATGAGGGGGGAGCTTGGCCCACAGGTGCTAAGGGTGTGAGAAAGATACAAAGTGGTTGTCAATGACCACTTGGGGCTTTGTTGAGTATAATTGAACACATAACACATAACCCACACACACATCATGTGCACATGGCACACATGCATGCAAATGCTGCTTGTGTCTGCTAAGTGTACAAACTGAATGATGACTGCCATTTTCTTTACGCAAGGCAAGAAGGCCATAAAACATGTACCTACAACACCAAATCATACACATGTACATGTACCTGCAACACAAACAACATCCACACACATACATGTAAACACACACCCACCCACCCACCCACCCACCCACCCACACACACACACACACACACACACACACACACACACGCACACACACACACACACACACACACACACACACACACACACACACAGTCCACATACACAACGTATACGTACCACTATCCAGTGTTGTGACATTGGCAACACCACCAGTCTGACATCCAGCTGTGGTGCATGCTGCTTCCACAAAGCTGTACTGCGTTGACGGCTGCAGGTTATGTACCATGGGACACTGGACGTAGTGAGAAGGACGTTCCCCAGTACAGAAATGTTCAGCTTACACATTGCAGGCTGTGATGATCCCATTGGGTTAAACTACATCACATTGACAGAGGAAGAGGAGAGTGCCAGAAGCTGAGGGCTTGGAACCCCCAATGGTGCTGTGAAAGGGACCAAGATGTGACAACCATACACAAATACACACAGACACACACACATGATAGTGTGCATGTACATGTACATGTATGCGAGTATGTGTGCGAGTGATACATGTGTGAATGTGAGTATGCATGAATACATATGTTCACACACACACACACACACACACACACACACACACACACACACACACACACACACACACACACACACACACACCACACACATGCCTCACACGTCCCTCACATGTGCCTCACATTGATTTTCATTGCAATACAGGGGGTGTGGCACCTACATATACTTAAACAGCATGCGGCGTGAGCGGGGCTACAAATACAAGTCGTGTTCACAGTAAATGGGGGGGGTGGGATATATATAATAATCGGAGATCAAACACTTCCAAAGAGTGGGGTTTCCCCAAGAAAGGTGCCCCCCTATCCCACACATCATACTGGATCAGCAGGCCGTTTGGATTGGACAGTGCAGTCACAGCGTTCAGAGCAGTAACATTGGGAGCAGCCTGGAATGTGGGCATGGCTTGTAATGTCTTCAAGCTGCTGGAGTTGCTTTGGCCACACCCACCGGATGTGCAGGCCTGTACCAGTATGTACGCTGTAAACAGTTGTAGTCCATATACAGTGTATGGTATTGGACAGGGCCCAGGGATTTACCGCTCCCACCCCCTATCCACCCCCTGGTTTGCCCCGAATTTGAATAACCCAGGGAGAAGGCCAACAGTATACCATATCCACATCAACAAGGCCAACAGAATAGGGGGAAGGCCAACTGAATTAGGAGAAGGCCAACAGTATAGGGAGAAGGCCAATAGTATAGGGAGAAAGCCAACAGTATATAGGGAGAAGGCCAACAGTATATAGGGAGAAGGCCAACAGTATAGGGAGAAGGCCAACAGTATAGGGAGAAGACCAACAGTATAGGGAGAAGGCCACCAGTCTAACAATAAAGGAAGAAGACCAACAGTATAGGGAGACGAGCAATTAACGGTTCGGGAGTAAAGGGAGAAGGCTACCACTGGTTACAGTACAGGGAGATGTCCACCATTATAGAGAGATGGCCAACTGTACTAGTATAGGGAGAAGGCCATATCTACTCCTTCCAAGATATGCAGATTGGGCCGAACACTACCCACTGCCGAACATACCCTACGCTACTAAATTCACATGGTATACTCACCATAACACCTGCGTCTCAGAAGATGAAAGCATGAAGGGCATACGTAGTTCGATCACTGCATGCATCATTGTGCCTCGAGTGCAAGTGACGCATAGCCGATAAGTTTTGTGTATCGGTTCAATTCAGTAATTCAAATTGCATTGATAGTTACGTTACAGACATTAAGTTTATAACCGTTAACCACCACTAGCTAGCGTAGCCGACATTTTTAATAATTATAACTTTACACAAGTATTACGTAATGACTACTTCGTTTATGAATAAATTATGCGCGGTAGAAATTAAACTTTTGTCTTGATTGTAGTTTACGAATGGTTCATGGCATATTCTTATAAAGCACAGATTCACAATCAGTCTGATTTATGGTAAATTATAAACGTGTTTAAAATTCAATTTGAAAACAAAACGCAAGATGACCGCCTATGTATGGGCCATTTCTCCATATGTTCAATCCTAGCGACCAGCTTCAACGGTAAGCGTGCCACAGGATTATTGGCAGGTGAACACGTCGTTGGAATGGCTGTCGCAATGGGTACAGCTACAGAGGCAGCGCCGCTGGCCTGAACATCCCCACCCCCCACCGAAAAGGTTGGGATGGCATCTACTATATCAACTGTACTGGCATTGTGCCTAATTGGGAACCTAGGAGGGCAACACCAAATCAAATTAACACTCAATGCTGAATCACGCAAATGAATAACATTTGAACACCCAACGATACAACACGGATGTTTGCGCTCGTAGAAATGTTGGAAAGAAAGTTTTGTAAAGTAATATTGAAACGTACATACGTCATCCCATAGCAACCACCCTGACAACATAATGGCCCTTGGAATTTGCAGCTCTACAAGGTACCAACAAGTTTAACAAACTTGGTTACACTAGTACCTACGACAATGACCTTTGTTCTTTGCACTATAGCAATCACGTGCTCGGTATACATTTCTGCAGTGTGCCCTGGGACTCGAAAGCGGACCGCTTGAAACGGATATGTCGCACTAAGTGCTTTATACTGGACAAACGGCGCAAAAACGGCTAAAACGCCGACTTTCCAGGTAAAGTTGAGTCCTTAAAGAGCCTTTTTCTTCTTTACCGAAACCGAGAACGATAATTCTGTGGGAGTTGTGTGTCACCAAAGTGTGGCATTTTTACGCGCTATATACCGTATCGAGTACATGTATACGAGGGGAACGAAATACAGTTACTGCTTTCTCTTTTTTGGTGGTGTTATGTGCGGTGCAGTGCTAAGAGTTAAAAAGTGTTGCTTAACTATGCACAGTAGTTTTTTCACTTTGTCGTGCATTGTGTTGTATTGGGAGAGCAGGGTATTGAACTTAGCATGAATAGATTCGGCACCCTGCTCTCCAAGGAGACCAAAACCAACATGCATTCTGTTGGCCCACTGTAATGCATGGTCTTCCAGGAGGTGCATTTTGATCGGAGTAGTGGCTTTTGGAAATGCCCTCCTGAAACTCTCCATAAAGCTGGGTATAGCTGCAGCTATAGGAAGCAAAAGTTATAGTAACCCATAGAAACGGCATATATTTTACCTACCAAGTTGACTGGCATTGTATTCATTGATGTAGTTACCATCATATAGTTCATGGCAACGGCCAAATTGTGCCAGTATACTTCTGAAAGTGGTTGCAGTGACCATCACATCACTTAGGATGGATGGAATCTCTCGCAGCGCTGTTGCAACCATTGCACCACAAAGAGCCTCAATGCTTGAGATCTAAAATTGATGCATGAGTATTCTATAGTACATGCATGGCGTAATAGTTTGTATTTTAATTAGGATTCTTGCCTGCAAAGACTTGTGCACATGGTTTCCAACAAATACTCCTCCAAAATACTGTTGCCGTGTCACACCTAACATCTGCAGGGTGCTGTCCAATTCTTTTACAAATGGACCTTCATGAGTTGCAAACCCTTTACTCAGTTCATCTGTAATGTGAGCAATTTCGTCCTCCTGCAATTGTCACCTTTATTAGTTTTTGCTGAATTGCTGTTATACTTACAAGTTTGTCTACTGACTCCCTTTGTTCTTCAGCTTGCTGCAGCAAGTATTGTGTTACCACATTGGACTGCTCACCATATAGCAACACCATGTATGTTGCTAGTTGCTCTGTGGTTTCTTTCGAATGCTTGGCAACTTCAAGTTCTGATTTGGCAGCTTGGAGTCTCTGGAGCTGTGCACTATATATTGTGAAAGTGGAGGAGCTCACTCTCTGGTAATGATACGCAAGTTTGAGGTCCCATTCATGGCATGAAGCTTCAAGCAGATCGAAAAGCTTTGTAAAAATTCCCTGAGTAATGTGCAGACCTGGCAAGCATACCTAATGCAGATGATTGATGATATAAACTTGTATGTGAAGTAATTTGTTTTACTTACTTGATCAAGGGGGATATCCCATATAGGTTCAGATATGCAATTTGAGTAAAACTGTGCATCCTTTCTAGGGAAACCAGCTGCACTGTATTCACTGTAGTTTTCATATATGGACTGTAACGATCGAGTGGGGGAATACCCTCGAACGGAGAGTGGTATCTTCATGTCTTCCTTGTGTATTGTACAAAACAAACAGGGATAACAACCTAAAATGTCAACAAATGCAATCGTGACCTTTTTCATATACATTACTTACCACTTGCTCCTGAGAGACCGTACATTTTGCCATAAAAGTCATAATCCCCACATAGGAAAACCTTCACTGTGAAGTCCCTACATAATTGACACAAATGTGATCCATTGTGTAGTGAACATAAATACTATACCTCCATCTCATCCCTTGCAGCTTGTTAACCTGCAGTTTGTAGCGGTCTAGAGCAACATGGAGATTATATGTGCTATCCCCTGCCATGAAGCAGCAGAATACGCAGGTGTTTAGAACAGAGTTGGGGTTTGGAACATTTACAATCTGAAACGTTGCCTTAAAAATTCCACCACCACGATCTCCTCCAAGTTTCACCCAGATTTCATTCTCAGGGATAAATCCACCATGCCATGTAAGTCTGGCACTGCTGTATTGCATTTTACCATTATTTGATAGATAGATAGATTAATTAATGAGATCATTACCTATCTTGTTCTTCCAGTGTTTGAATAATCTTTTGAATGAGATTCGGTACATACACAAGAGGAGCTCCCCGGATTTCCTCTCCACCAGTAGGCATTTTGAATGAAAATGGTGCCACTTCACCTTCAAGGTTGTCGCCAATCATCTCATCAGTGATCTTCCGCATCGATACTTCACTTGCTAATGAGACTCCAGATTCCTTCAACAATCTGATATCAATTTAATCAAAAATGCAGGTTAGCCTATATTGATTATGTTATATATGCATATATCATGTACCTTCGAAGGACCCGCATTTTGCTCCATGTTATAGAAACAGCAGCTTTAATCTGCAGGCCTTCACCTGGCCCTATGTCCACTATGCCAGCTTCCTTTATCAAAGCCATTTTATCCTCTCTACTAAGCATGGAGCTTGCCTCCTTATGTAAAAGTGCAGAAGGTTCTCCACCACTAATAACATTCCTAATTTTGTGCATCTCTCGACAACGCCCATTGAGTGACTTTGCACATGCAGTTGTGGCTGGAGAATTGGCTTGCACCACACGCATGAATGTGATTGGCTATAAATAAATTCAGTGGCGGTAATGTAATAAATATGTGGCCAAAATGTAATAAAACACTTAACTCTTCCTCCTGTAGGGACCTTGACAACACACTCATCAGGGGGACTGTTAGAGATCACATGCCTAAGAACATCGGCTGCCATATTTACTTCACTTCTTGTAGGTGACCTGGTGCACTGGTGACCAACATATGCACCAGCTCTCATATCCCTGCCACAGGAAGTGCAGTGAACCAAGATGTCATGTAGCAGTGATATTATTAAATCAGATGCTGGCCTCAAGGAAGCTGGAGCCATTGGAATGTCTGAGTAGCAGCATGGGCACAAAACAGTACCTGAGATCTTAAGCCATGCAATGATGCACTCAGCACAAGCTAGAACACTGCACGGCAACTCAATTGGCTGAGACAGGATCTCACAACACAAAGGGCATTCCAGCTTGCTTAGGCAAGACAAGTTGTCAGTTGCTAATGGTGGCTTGGGACAGCCTGGATCAGTTACAGTAGCTGGTGCAACACCCTGAATATATTTGATGATTGCGTTTGGCCAGACTCCAGTTTGCCGAACTGACTTCAACATTCTCCCCCCTTTGCATGTTTTTTGAAAATGCTCACAAATCTGATTATTGTGAATTTCAGCATGCATTAATAAATATGTGAAACTTATTGCTTACAATGCATCCTTCCGCTTTGTGAGCATACCACTGAAAGGGAACGATTGGCTTCTTGGGGACACCTACACTGCGGGCATGGATGACCCTGTCAATAGTCACCTTGCAGGTTTTGCAAACGCTTTCAGGGTGGGTGGCAGGACTATCATCGTTTACTGCTATTGCAACTGCTTGCTGCAGACTTTCAGCAAGGTCCTTACACTTATAAACTGTGTATGTACTTTTGCCATGATGATCGACAACCCGCCTTCCACAAATTCTACAGTGTATGGCAAGCTGCTGGATGTGGTAATCCATTTAGCTGATAGTGTCGGGAAACGTAGCCAATTATTCATAAATATGCAATGACTACACTGCGCGTAAAATTATTGTTCTCACCTTGCGAATAAGATACACTTGTGGACTTATCTCTCCTCTCTAACACCAAGTATGTCTCACCTGTTGGTTTTGCGCGTCTTGCCCGCTGTATGTCAAACTACAATAGTATAATTCTAAAAGGTGCGCACATAGCTATCAAAACAAGCTTGCGCATTATGACCTTGCGTTAGAAAAGTGATGCGCAAGTGTATCATCTGTTAGGAAATTGATAGAATATTTTGGTGCTACATTTAGATATGAATAAATAGTTGTACTCAGCTAGAAACTGTTCTCGAAACGTATGTCACATAACGGTAGCGATAATGAGCTCATTAATCGTTGCTTACAATGAGCGATACCGTATATTCTTTTTAAGACCTTAGTTTCCAATCCGAAACATCCGTGACAAAAGAATTGCTAACGTCCATACGAGAGACAGTTGGTCAACTTGCTACCGTCCGTACGAGACCGCTGGTCAACTTGCTACTATCTGTACGAAGTCGACTAGCTAACGTCCGTACGAGAGACCGCTGGTCAACTTGCTAACGTCTGTACTGGTCAACTTGCTACCGTCTGTACGAGAGACCGCTGGTCAACTTGCTGACGTCCGTACGAGAGACCGCTGGTCAACTTGCTCATGTCCGTACGAGAGACCGCTGGTGAACTTGCTACCGTCTGTACGAGAGACCGCTGGTCAACTTGCTCATGTCCGTACGAGAAACCGCTGGTCGACTCGCTAATGTCTGTATGAGATACCGCTGGTCAACTTGCTAACGTCAGTACGAGAGACCGCTGGTCAACTTGCTAACGTCCGTACGAGAGACCGCTGGTCAACTTGCTACCGTCCGTACGAGAGACCGCTGGTCAACTTGCTACCGTCCGTACGAGAGACCGCTGGTCAACTTGCTACCGTCCGTACGAGACCACCGGTTAAATTTACGTCGCCCGCTGGCCCACCTGCTACAGCCACAAACGACAGACCACGTTGGGTGACTCTTGCGAGTTAAACCAATTGGTCCGTGACTATAAATGAGGAGAGAGAGGTTAATTAGACTCACCATCCAGCGTGGGTTCAACATGTGATGATGGACCCCGGGTGATCCCTCCGATGAAGGAGGCTAACCACTGCTGCTGCTCCCTAGAGAACAACTGCGTACCCTGTGAATTACTACCCGAAGCTTCCTCCATCTTCTCAACTCAATTCGAAAACGTTACACGAGGCAATGATAATTGCTAGCGCATGCGCGTGCACATAGGAAATAGGTGCTACACTCGCAATATTAACCGCGTTTAACTTCATTAAACTTCATATATAGATATTAGGAACAATAGTTAACTAACCTTTGAGATGTATGAGCATGCGCATTGGGATTATATAGTTTGTCCGAGGTACACGTTTTGTGTTTGTGATTTGGGGAATCCGTTTCAATCGCGTGGTTTAGGATTCTACAGTGGCGACAAGGGTGGGATTACTAACAACCATATGACTAGATGGCGGCTGCGGTCGGCAAGATTGGCGAGTTTGATTCGGCTACCGAGGATATCTGGAAAGGCTACAGTGCTACTTGTTGGCGAATGGCGTCGAAGACGACAAGAAGCGAGACACGTTTCTGTGCTGTGTTGGACGGGAAACATTCGGCCTTCTGCGAGCGTTAGTGGCACCCGCGAAGCTCACTGAAAAAACATTCCAGGAACTAACGGCAGCCCTTACAGCTCATTTAACACCCAAGCCCCTTGTGATAGCGGAGCGCTTCCGGTTTCATAAGCGGGAACAGAAAGAAGAGGAGCCTATTAGGGTCTACGCGGCGAGTTTACAAAAGCTAGCAGAGCATTGTGAGTTCGGAGCAGGTCTGGCTGATACTTTACGGGATAGATTGGTGTGTGGTATGAAGAATGAAAAGGTCCAAAGGCGATTGCTTACCATGAAGAATTTGACGTATGCAACAGCCCTGGAGGAGGCAGAAATGGCGGAAAGAGCAGCAAGGGATGCAGCCCAGTTCCACGAATCGGGACCAATCGTTGAGGTGCATCAAGTACCTAAGAAGACAGAACGCTGCTACCGCTGTGAAGGTCAACACAATCCTCAATCTTGCTGGGCTCTAAAGGAAGAATGCCGATATTGTCACAAACCTGGGCACATAGAGCGAACATGTAGGAAGAAACTTAGAGACAACAGGTTCAAGAAGTCATCACACAAGGTGAAGAAAGTGGAGGAAGCCGCATTGCAAGGAGGGGAAAGCGATGGAAGAGGGAATACACGTGATTGGAGCAGAGCAGTGGCAACAGCATGCTCCCGTTTTCGTCACATGTGAGGTGGAGGGGAAATCAATCAAGATGGAATTAGATACTGGAGCAGCAGTTTCACTTTTGCCATACACACTCTACCAAAGGCAGTTCAACCACATACCTCTGAAGATGACAATGGCACGTCTAAAGACATACTCAGGGGAGCCACTGGCTGTGCATGGACAGATCAATGTCAAGGTGAAGAAAGGGGAGACAGAAGTGCAGCTGCCTTTGCTTGTTGTTGATGGTCAGGGGCCACCCCTGATGGGTTGGAACTGGTTGTCTAAGGTACCTATTAATTGGTACAATATCAAGGCGCTAACGGTCGGTAAGGCACCAGAGATGATTGCACAACCACGAATCAAAGCTCTATTAAGGAAATTTCCGCAACTTTTCCGGGAGGAACTGGGGAAAATGGCCAAGATTACAGCCCGCCTTACAAGGAAGGAAGATACATCCCCTGTCTTCATGAAGGCTCGACCTGTGCCTTATAGTCTAAGGCATAAGGTGGAAACAGAGTTAGAACGAATGGTTGAGATTGGTGCTCTTACCCCTGTCTCTTGGAGTGAGTGGGCCTCACCCATTGTGGTTGTCCCTAAGCCTGATGGATCTGTACGGATATGTGGGGATTTCAGAGTGACTGTAAATCCTTCTCTTAAGGTAGACCAGTATCCTCTTCCTCGAGTAGAAGACATTTTGGCCACATTGCAGGACAGTACCACCTTCAGTAAGATCGATCTGCAATCTGCATATCTACAAATGGAATTGGAAGGATCTAAGGAAGTCACAACTATCAACACGCAGAAGGGCCTCTATCGTTTCAATCGCTTATCTTTTGGTATTGCCTCGGCTCCAGCCCTTGGTCCATGGCAACGTGCCATGGACCAAGTGCTTATGGGAATTCCAAAAACTCAATGTCTACTCGATGACATTATTGTGGCAGGGTCCTCCGTGGAAGAACACTTGACATTGTTGGAGCAAGTTCTAGATCGATTAGCTCAATACAATCTCACATTGAACAAGAAGAAATGTAAGTTCCTCCAGCCAGAGATCACCTATTGCGGGTTCCGGGTGGATGGAACTGGACTGCATAAAACACCAGAGAAGGTCCGGGCAGTGGTGGACGCCCCTCAACCAGACAACATCACACAATTGAGAGCTTTCTTGGGCATGGTCAACTACTATCACCGGTTCCTGCCCAACCTCTCACATAAGTTAGCACCTCTACATCGGCTGTTGCAAAAGGGGGTGAAGTGGGAATGGACGGAGGACTGCACTCAGGCTTTCCAGGACGTTAAGCTGTTGATGGCATCGGAGACAGTCCTAACCCATTTCAAACCAGCCTTAGCCGTGACCTTAGCCTGTGATGCAAGCCCATACGGATTAGGGGCAGTTTTATCTCATGTTCTTCCTGATGGTACCGAACAACCCATTGCTTATGCATCACGTACATTGTCGTCTGCTGAGAAGAACTACTCCCAGATTGATAAGGAGGCTTTGGCGGTGGTATGGGGTGTGAAACGGTTCCATCAGTATCTCTTTGGACTGCATTTCACACTTATTACAGATCACCAGCCGTTGACAACCCTATTCAACCCCCAGAGACCCATGTCAGCAACAGCTGCTTCCCGGCTCCAACGACAGGCCCTCTTTCTATCAACACACAGTTACAGCATCAAGTACCGGGGAACCACCCAGCATTCAAATGCCGATGCTCTTTCATGGCTACCAGTGTCGACAGAGGAAGACAGTCATGAAATTGAGGATCCAGAAGATGTTGATTTCTTCATGTTGAAGCAAATTGAATACTTACCTGTCACCGCTAGTCATCTCCAACAGGCGACATCCTATGACCCCCCGACTTTCTAAAGTGTTCATGTATGTGCAACAGGGGTGGCCAGCCACGATCCCTGACGTATTGAAGCCATACTATGACAGACGCCATGAGTTGTCTGTTGAACAGGGGTGTCTGATGTGGGGGATGAGGGTAGTCATTCCCCAGAAGTACCAGTCCAAGGTGTTGGATGAACTCCATGGAGGACATTTGGGAACAGTGAAAATGAAGGCGCTGGGTCGTGCACATGTGTGGTGGCCTTCAATTGACAAGGATATTGAGCAGACAACACAAAGATGTAGCGGATGTCAACGAATGAAGCATGACCCAAAATTAACGCCCACCCATCCATGGGAATACCCAGAAGGCCCCTGGCGAAGAGTGCACATCGACTTTGCAGGTCCAGTGGAAGGCAAGATGTTTTTAGTAGTGGTGGATGCTTACTCCAAATGGCCAGAGGTGATGGAAATGTCAAGTACAACTACACAGGCTACCTTAGACAAGTTGCGCAGTGTATTTGCAAGGTGGGGGATTCCACAACAATTAGTATCTGACAATGGACCACAGTTTGTTGCAAACAAATTTGAGCGGTTCCTTAGTCTGAACAATGTTAAACATATACAATCAAGTCCCTACCATCCAGCTACAAACGGCCTAGCTGAGCGTTTTGTGCAAACACTGAAGCAAGCATTGAAGGTCTCCAAATGCGAGGAGAAATCCTTGCAACACCGGCTAGCCAACTTCTTGTTGCAGTACCGTAATGCACGACACGCAAGTACTGAGACATCCCCGGCCCTGCTCATGATTGGCCGGGACTTACGTAGCCGATTACACGTACTTAAACCTGATCTACGAGGTACAGCGTTGAAGGCATCTACCCGACAAGCTATGGCCCGATCATCAGCCATAGAACAGGTATTCAACCCAGGAGATAAGGTGTTGGTGAGGGACTACAGACCAGGACACTCTCGATGGCAGTCGGCAGTAATCGTGGCTGCCCTGGGAGTAAAGACATACGAGGTGAAGTGTGATAGTGGGGGGCTGTGGAAGCGTCACACTGATCAGATCCGGGCTAACCCAGTGGGACTAGCACTCGAGGACCCTCCCAATTTAAGGGGATGGACTAATGGAGCTGATGGCACACTAGGAGATCTAAGGGGTGGCAGTGATGGAGTACCATTGCCCCAACCTCATCCAGTGACAGTCCCAGTGGCATTTGGGGGAGGACCATTGCCCCAACCCCATCACTCAGCAACCTGTCCAGAGGCAGTCCCAGTAACAGTATTAAGTGAGTCCTCTGAAGGTCCAGTCCTCGCAGATCACCCCAGAGATTTGGAGATACCAGGTGACAGGAGACCTGAAGGTGAATGTGTAATAAACACTCGTAGTGGAAGGATTGTCAAGAAACCTGCTCGCTATGCTGATTTGGCCCAGTGAATGAAAGGGAGGAGTGTGGAATACAGATATAGATATTAGGAACAATAGTTAACTAACCTTTGAGATGTATGAGCATGCGCATTGGGATTATATAGTTTGTCCGAGGTACACGTTTTGTGTTTGTGATTTGGGGAATCCGTTTCCATCGCGTGGTTTAGGATTCTACAGCCGAATGTTCGATCCACTCGGTCACCATTTTGCAACGTTAGCGATCAAAATCCATCAGTCAACGGTAAAACATCCCTTCTTTCCAATGGAAGCAACTTGCTCAGTACGAAAGCCCCCTCCGAATTTAAAAAACGAGTCGGCGAATAAAAAGCGCTTGCCTGGCAAGCGGTCAGCCGGCCGTGCGGCCAAATTGAGAGGCTAAAAATGGCGTCTGTTTAACGGTGTGAAACATGGGGTGTCTGTAAAATCCTTCAAACCAATACTCACTAGTGATATGTGCACTCTTCCACATAATTTAGCAGCGATAATTCGCTACACGTCACATGCACACGTGCTTTTGATCAAAATATGGCGACGCGTCATATATTGAGTCTTTTCCTCTCAACAAGAGAAAGATGCCTTTCAAGACTAGCTCGATGCAGCAAAGAGGCTACTTTTTCCTGACGGTCCACTCCAACGGGAAACGTGCTTCCTAAATGCCTTGCTTGACCGCGTGCTTACTGCATCGCCAATTAACGCCAACCGTAGACGTGGGTACACCACCAGCTTCAGGAAGTTCGTTGCTAGACACATCAGGTATACATATACACTGAAAACGTATGTATTATAAAGTTCGTTTTTAGGGATATTTACTGGTGACAGTAATCCCGAATATTTATTGTAGAGAAGAGGTGCTTCTATAATCTATGTGAGGGTCTTGTTAAGCAGGTGTGTGCATGTGCATGAGGTGTGTGCATGTGTGTATGTGTATGTCTTTACGTACATGTATGTGTGTATGTGGTGTGTGTATGTTTTTGTGCATTGTGTTTATGTTATGTATGTGTGTATGTAGTTTGTACATATGTGTTTATGTATACGTATGTGTGTGTGTGTAAGTGTTTATGTATACGTATGTAATGCATGTGCTGTACTGTGTATGTGTACGCATTCATATGGTATGTGTGTGATGCGCATGCTTGTGTGTGGTGTGTGTATGTTGTGTGGGCATGTGTGAGGTGTGTGTGCTGTTTATACATGTGAGTATGTATGTGTGTGTTATGTGTTTATGTGTATGTAATCTAATAATAAAATTTACAACGTACGTATGTACGTCCGCATAACCACCTATTTATAAACCCCATCTAGCGCCTAGTGGTTACTAGGTATGCGTACCTTACCTAGCAACCAATAGGAACGACCACCTCCCACAAAGGTACATAGCAACGCGTACTTAGCAACCATGCATGCCTGCCACAAAACCTACAACATGCCTGTACAGGTCATCACATGCAGAAAGAATGTGTAGTGGTACTGTAGCTAACAGGAACAAGTCGTGGTTTACTGAGCTTTCTGACAAGAGTAAGCCTAATTGCTTCATAGAGCAGTAACACTAACACATGCATGATGTACAGTGAAGAGCACTAAGACACACCTGTACTGGTGCATGAAAAACTGCACTGGCAATGCTGATGACCTTCGTGTCATGATCTTGAACATCAGCCGGCACTATCAGGTATGTGACTCCATCTAAGTCCGGATTTTTTATACTTGGATTATCACACAGCGTGACCATTGAGGCTGTCATAATGAAAGTAGATGTCGTTTGCCTGGGTATGTGCCCAAGAGAAAGCTCTTATCAGATCCAGCAGCTATCAGAGCCCTTGAAGGTGCTTTGACAAGGACTTCTATATACCATTATGCTGCTCACTACTGCAGGGTAAGATGCTTTTTATTCTCATTGCAACTGCTGTTTGATGTGACAACAAATTCTTATATTTAGAGCAGGGACACATACTGGATCGAATCTTTTAATCATCAACTTCTCACGTATTTGTCCAAGAGAGTTCATTTCGGGGATGACACTTTTGTTATTAGAATGAACCTTGCTGTGCTTGACTGGGTATGTTTATGGGTATTCACTCCTTTGCTAACCATACATGTGCATCTTTCCAGAATGAGAATGTACAAAGAGCAGCCACAAGTCATCGAGTGTATCTAAATGCCCGGAGGCCAGACCGTCAAGCACCATCTCGTGTGCTTAGGCCAAAAACATTCAACTTTGTTGAACACATCTGGGAGGCATACGTACACCTAAACAAACAGTGTACTAAGTATGTTGTTTGTGAACATGTGTAGTTTGTACATTAATATGACATTACATCACATACAGTGTTGTTCAAGGCGATGAAGAGGAGGAGGGTTCTAATGATGACTGATTTTTTGTGCCTGGACTTGAGGATGGGGACTTTGTTGATGACGATGATGATGACAATGATGATGCTGATGACATCGTTGAAGATGAGATGTAGATGTAGCGTGTGTGAGTTGCTCACCCTTCTCTATGTAACCATCTACGTCAATTGCATAGATAGCTCTATTGTTGTATACTTTGCTCTGTGTACAGGTGCTCTATACATGCTACCAATGTAATCTGCTTTGTGATTGAAGGTTTTTTTTCATGTATGCTCTCAGTTTTTTATAAGTACAGATGTAATGTAATTAATGGCTGAAAACTTGCTTTTGAACTTTTGGTGCTATAAATTTGAGCAGATCGTTATAGTCTATATCGACTCTAATACCTTTACCTTAATTATTTGTACAATACACGGAGGATGCATCTGATATTTAGCTTGTACACTTGTCAAATTCAACATTGGCATCTTATCACGCGTATAGTTTTGCGAGCGAGCTAGCCTATACTTCTTGTATGGATTTCTCTGCTGTTCGTAACCATCAATATCACTATTGATAATTGCATCTGCGATTATTGCGCATGTTTTTTTCCCACAAACCAAGTTTACCACTAGTGCATCAAAGTAGTATGTGTGTGCACACGTATGTGTCTGGCTTAGGAAGAGTTAAATTTATTACAACTAAGGCTTTGTACTATTTCAAACGTTGTGCGACTAAACACAGGTATTGGTACTTTTTTATGAGAATGATTGCTGGTATTTATGACTTATTCACACCTTTGCTGCCATAAGAGCTGTTCCACCTTGTGTGGCTAGCTATACTTCTAAGTTGTTGTATGGACCTCGCTTCCGTACAAAAACTCCTTTACCTCCCAATGCATTTGGACCTGAACTGTCAAGCTGAAACAGGATAATGCACTTCCCACAAGGTAGTTTGGATTCAGAAACACTTCTGTGGGACAACAACCTTGTCATATCTTTAGGTTGATGTTTAGTATATATTCATAAGTTGGGGAGACCAGTGTCCCATATGAATCTAATCTACATCTTTCATGTGACTGATGTACCTGTTGATAAGATATGTACTTGGTCTTGCAAGTAGCAACACCATGGCTTAGCTAGTCTCAGCATGTAACAGTACATCTGTTCAGAGTCTTTGCTTTGTACTATACCTTTTTTCTTGTCTGTGGTTTGTGTACTGATGGTCCATGCATCTACCATATTACTGGTACACATTTAGAATGTGCTTGGTGATTGATTGTCTTTTCATGTAAGCTCTGAATTTTTGCTTTTTGCACTCTGATTACTTGTGAAATGTGGTATATAGGTTACTTATGAAACATAACTTGGTTAAATTAATAAACAGTTCTTTTCAGAACTACTACTACTACTAAAGACACTACATATGCCAATCTTGCTAATACATAGAAACAGTGTGGTTCAATTTGTACATGTATATTATGTGTACATGTATGTTGTGCGTACACATGTTTACGTATATTTGCATGTGTACACATGACACATGTGTACGTAGTGTTTCATGTGTGTAGATATGTGTGTGCCCACATGTGTAAGTATGAGTACAGTGTGTAGGATACATGTGTGTGATTGCATACACATATGTCAGTATCTGAGTACAGATGTGTATATAGTGTACCATGTGTGCTTACACATGTGTAAGTACATTTATATGATTAAACATGTGTGTAGGTAGTAATGTGTTAAAATGTGTGTGTGCGTACACATGTGTATGTATATGAGTACACATGTGTAAGGAGAGTACCATGTGTGTTTTGATTATAATTTAGGCTTCAAAGGCAGATCTGTACCCTGTATACGGCACTCCTTCAGGGTTTGGAAATCTTCTTCGTATTTCCTGTGATATATGTACATCATTAAAGTAATTTTGTGTTCTTTTTTTCTTACATCTTGTATACATTGTGGCATGATTTCTCTCTCATCATGTACAACTGTTCTGGCCTGTTTCCTCCTGAGGTACGTTGGGTGATGCCAAAAGCCTACATGACTCAGGAGCTGCCAGAACTTTCTATACAATCGGAATCTTTTCGTTCTGTTTGTGAGGGATGGTCTTGCCATCCCTACAAGGAAAGCAGGTGGCCGTGACACAATGCATGGCCCACATAAACAATGTGGACAGGTTGGACTTTGAGGTCCGCCATTCATTGTCGGATGGTCTCCGCCATATACTGTGGTTGTGGTATGTCCTACAATGTATTCATTATAAACATGTAGGTGTATGAGGTGCTAACAGATACCTTGTATGTGTGATTCCTCAGATTGCCCTCCAAATGACACTCACATTCCGTTAGAGTTATGTGACTGCACTAAGGTGTTTAGTTGTTCTAAGAAGTCATTGGGCACATACCCAATACTACTTGTAATCTCAACCTTGAAGAATACAATAGCAATATAAACTTTTCATATGTTGATCATAGTCGTTATTTACCTGAATTGCATTTGGCGTATTTTCCATGATTGCATGTACACGTACACGCTAGTTCTTCGTCAAAGGTCACGTGCCGTATATATTTATATAATTTATTTATTTTTTCCTAAAAGGTATGCATACTCATACTTCACAAAAAGAAGCTTCTGGGGGCTATTTTTTTTTTTTGGGGGGGGGGGGGGGGGGGGGGGGGGTACATTCTCATGCTTAGATGGCGTTCCGTGCATGAAGCTCCACTAGCACTTTCCGTACACATGGTTGCAAAATCTTGGGTGACTCCACGGTCCTCGTTATTTGTCTTTCGTGCATTTTTCTACTCTGATTGGATACTTCACACGCGTATAGTTCTGCGAGCGAGCTAGCCAAGATGTAAATCACGTGATACATAGGGGAATTCCCTTGCCTGGCAAGCTCCTTTTATACTCGGATCGAAAGAATTCTCCGGCGCTGCGCGTGCGTGAACGAACGACGCAATGCGCGTGTATTTACATACACGGTTGTATGCGGCTGGAAACTGGGTGTACAATTAGACAATTTACGGTATCACTCTATAATTCTGAAGTGACGCCTCATTATAGCCACCCAATGTTTCAAAACTTACCATGACTCACCAGAAACTGCAAATCAAAGTATGAAATCAAATTCACGCACTGTTTCTAGCATGCCCACTCTATACGCATAGTCTACATGACACATAAACAAAACGCGCAGGCCGTTTTTGTAAGGTCACGGCACGTAATTTGAAGGGGCCATTACAAAGTAAGACGACGTTAACTTCAGGAACAAAATTGGAAGGTAAGCATACTACGGTAGTGATCGGGAGGCATGTGGCAATATGTATATACGAACCTGAAGTGGTGAAGCGTTTTCTTTCACCACGAACCAGCGGCGCGTATTTCATGAATAATCGATACAAGTTGTGGTTTCATTCGTACATGTATATATACCTGGTACATGATAATTACCATATAGAGCAAGTACCCGGTGTTGTAGAGTGTGTGGACAGAGGCTGTGGAAAGCCAAAGCAAAGCAAAAGATCAGGTATGAATGCAATGCATTCACAACTCACGGCGCGACAGTGTACCGTATGCAGCCTTGTATATTGCACCCATACTAATCGATACTCGTCTGCACTCGACACGTGGGCAGTTTTTTATACGTCACGAATGCGGCGCCATGTATACGTCTCAGAACGAACACTTCGCTTATACGTATGATATCGCGGTCTGCATATGGATTCAGTATATTCGTCATCACCTGTCTGCATACTTCAGATGAACGCGTGCAGACTCTGTACACGTCATGTATTCGAGTCGTTTCAAATCCATTTTCTGTTCTGCATACTTGAAGGCTAGTGCTTAAACCCTGAACCACGCCAGCAATAATTCAGAATTTAACGGCAAACTTTAATCAAATTACAGCTGAAATACAACTTGGTCAAAAAATAAACAGGTATAGTTCCAAGCTGGCGATCAGTCTCCATCATATCCTGCTGATGTAGTTAGAAGGGCACTCTCCGCCTAGCAGAGGCCTCTTGGAAGGCGAGCACGAGCCTCTACTACTCTCGCGGCGCTTGTCGACGGTTTCCTTACAAGCACACGCTAAAATATTACAGAGGTTATGCACAAAGAACTCAGCATTTACTTACTCTCTGACCGCGGTGGTAGCTAGCTTATGCTTTACAATGCTATCGTCGTCATCCCCTTGGTTGGCCATGCAGCGAAACGTTTTCATTTGGCCGTAGTACACCCTGGCGTGATCAGAAATGAAAGTCATAGCATGCCTACTCTGTACCTGCGTTTCTTCTTTTGCCGGGGTTGGTCACTTCCACCCTTTCAGTCTCGATGTACTCGCTTAAATATCTCCTGACCCTGAAGTTATTGGCACGCGCACATAATCCACATGCACATATACAACGTACTATGCTCTTCGCGTAATGGCGTTCTATTGGTCGGCACTGTGCTGAAGAGAACAAACATGTCGTAAGCATGTAAACCTTTGTGACAACTTGAAACGCCGCCTAACTGCATCTACTGAATCACACACTTGTCCTGGTTTGACACAAGCAACACCTACAGTGTAAACACGCACAACTTACCAGGCCTAGACTGCTTAAGTCCGTTTGGTATGCCTTTAAAACCTCCGCCCGTCACCCGCGTTGTCCGAAACTCTCTATCTTGCACAGTTGCACCTCACTGATTCGTCAGCTATATAGTGATCAAAATCAACAATCCAATTTCTCTTACGTTGGGAACGGCTCCATTAGTACTGTCTCCACAGATAGCCCAGTAGTCCAACTTTCCTTTCCTCCTATTTCGTTGGGAACTCAACCAAGTTGCCTATTTTTGTTTCCTTTGCTCGATCGTGCGTCGTCACCTCCACTAATGACCAACACGTGCAAAACTTAAAACCGAGCATGCGCAGATAATGATATCAAAATTAATTACTCAAATAGGCCTACAGGCTACACCCGCTAGAAATAGTCACAGATGTAGGTATCAGAAGTTTACAATGATTATAGGGATCCAATAACTTACCTGTGAGTACGCGACTCGGTCGAGGTAATTATAGTAGCCACACTCATATGAATGCGTTTTCATGGGTGTGGTTAAAACGGCCTATATTCCTATTTATTGCGCACTATCGTAATTTACGGGCTAAACTGCTGCTCGCGATATGGGTGCGATACGCAGCCGATACTTAGCCCCAACAATACCCATCTGCACACTGCACTGGACATTGACATATCTAGGTACGAGTATGTATATCGGTCCGCACACGTGCATGTCTGGATATGTATCTGCATACCATGGCGTGGGCAAACTCTGCATATTACTGCATACGATACTATGTCACGCAGTGACTGATCTGAAAATAGCTTTTGACATAACACTTCTGGGGGGTGATGTCAACACACATCCTGCTGCTTGCTCTGTAAGCATTTGATGGAGAAAACAATATGTGCCATAATGAAGGGGGTGCATCACAAGTGTACAGTCAGTGTATATCAGTGGCACAAACATACATTTCATCAATGCAAGGTACAACAATGTACTTGTGAACAATACAATAGTACGATATCATGGTGTGAGCACTCGTGCATGTGGGTGGGTGGACACATGAAAAGGCCAAAAGTAGAAAGCGTTCGCCAGGCACCTAATGCACTAATAGTTCCTCTTCAGAAGATTGTCTCTCCACCAGCTTATTGCATGAGCCTAGTCCACCTTTGGCCAGCGTGAACAACCTGTTGATCTTAGAGAAGTTGAAGTGTGCCTGTGTTCCAACGTTTTTCACAGTCACTAGAATTGATGTGTGCAGTTCACTGGTATGCACCAAGTGCCTCACAGAGTACATAGCAGCATCTGGCGCTGTGAGTTGTCCCTGGTGCTCAGACGATGATCCGTCACATGTCAGACCAGCATCAAATGCAATACTCCTCTGCTGCTATCAGATGTTAGAAGACATTGTGCTGGTTGCAACAGGGACATTAGAAATGGTGATTATGAGGGGCATGAGTGTGTACCATCACTTACACCTGAGGAGGAGAGGCAAGCTGCTGAGCTGCTGAATAGAGCCATCTCTACCAGTTCCGACAAAGGTGTTGTACAGCTTGCTACAGGAAGGAAGTATTTTGACTGGTACTGAGGTTACATAAAATCTACCCTCACCATAGCCAATGACATTCACAAGTCACCAAAGCCAAGCAACAAACCACAGCCGCCTGCTCAAGAACCAGCTGCTCTAAAATGCATAGAATACGAAGTATTGTCAGTGGAGAAGCATCTGCCCTCATCCAAACAGAAGTTCTCACCTTCAGTGATGAAGAGTGACAATGTTTGTTGGCTAGCTACTGCAAGCATCGCATCATCCATTGAGATTGGTCCAGCTCAGGTATTGGCAATAAAGGCTGGTCTTGCTATACCTTGGAATAAATTGAGACTTCTAAGACGTTATGATATCATAAATGTATGCAGCAAAGGTAACTCACTCAGGTGGCTTGAATTCATCTGGCTGGTGAGGAAAGGATGTGTCGCATCTCCAGCCACATTGTGGGTGATAACCTCAAAGGAAAGTTGCCCCCTTTACATTTCCAGGTGGAGATCAAATCAAAGGAGCTCCTTTACTTTACGTTCCCCATCTGGTAGATAAGGTTGTCCACTTCTTAAATGAAAAAGAAAGGTAAGAGTGAAATACAAATGCTCTTACTTTTAAAAGCATGGTTGCGATGCTGGCAGGCTTACCTGGCATGAAGGGTTTATACCAGCCAGTGAAGGTGGATTCCAAGGCTATTCTGGCCTTTTACCATTCCCTGAAGCAACAGTCACCATTAAAATGCATCTCCTGGAGGATCATGCAGTACAGTAGGCAAATACCTACCATGCTGGCTTCGGCCTTTTGGGAGAACAGGGGGCTGAATTGATTCATGCCAAGTTTAATAGACATGGCTTGGTATTTGCTCCAATCTGCTGTGCATAGTTAAAGAACATCTATTAAGCATTGAACCACAACTGGTAGCTGCCATCCCTCCTCCAGCTAAGACAGTAAAGAATATTTAGCTATGTGATGCAGCTCACTTTGGAGTGTTTAATAACATTCTGTCAAAATAATAAACATCCACTTGCAACAGTTCCAACCCCCAAAAGACGCCAAAATGGCGGATTTTCTAAAGGCTTGAAAACTACTTCAGAAAATGCGTCACCGTTAGCTTGTACCAAAAACAGATACAGCATTCTATTAACCTTACCGTGATAGTTTGGGTCAGTTCTATCTCGGTTCCTGAGCGTCGTTATCGTCGTTTGAACACGCGAGGTCGGCGATCACCGCTTGAAAGTCAATTGCTTCGAAGCGCCAGAGCTGACAGACAACAAACGTCAGGCCACGTGATTTATGCTTAAAATAAAGGTCAGAGGTGTTTGTTACTTCTAGTATGGCTTTTAGGTGTTAATGCGTTTTACGAACTTAGTAACATAGCTGGTTCTAAAGGACATCGGTTGTCATGTTCGTTGCTATGGGGCATGTAAACCATTTCAATTTTTCGGGGCGGAGGGCCTACTTTCCACGCGTTCAATGAGAGCCAACCGCCGTGCATAAAACCTCGTTGTTTAAAGGACGATGCCTAAAAATAGAACTCACACGTGAGAAAATTCAAATCAATTATCAACGTTGCTTCAGTGGGCTCTGCCACACGGCTCCTTGCTAATCAGGCCCGTAGCCAGGTTGTGTGTTGGGTGGGGGTGGGGGGTGGGGTGCAAAGCATGTTATAAGTGGACTCAACCATGCAATGGCGTAGCCAGGATAATACATGTATGTATGGTAGGGTACACACTGCCAGATGCAGGATTTGTATAAAATTGAGAAAGACCCGCCGGGGGAAGGTGCGGGAGGGGTGGCCCCCTGCTGCCCTGCTAGGAGGTATGGGGGAGTGCTGCAAGCTCCCCCATCGGGGTCTGGGGCGGAGCCCCAGGAGCCAATTCTTGTTTGATGCATAAATACGTAAATTATTTTTATATTATCTCCATGCCTGTGACCACAGATGCTTAGATTCATTCCACTTGAAAAGGGGAAAAGGTTTGTTCACATTTGGAAACAAGTCAGAACCAACAGACGACAACTGTAACAGGCATCTTTTTGTATGGAATACTCTCTAAATAAATTTAATATAGGAGCGAATGCCGAATTCTTGCATGCTTTTGGGATGGTTTACTGACTAGATAGGGAGCTGTTTACGCCGAATATGATACATGCATGATGCCTTGTGGCCATCTTTCCGATCCTGCATTTGGATAGTACCAGTGCTCTTACATGCACACCTGCAAAATATACATGCAGACAACTGCATGGCAGATCTCGTTAATATGTGTACATGTAGATTGCACAGCAATAACAATCAAGTGAACAATATTCATAGCCTGCCAAGCGGACCTTGCATCCAGTGGGGGGGTGCAATTGCACCTGTTTGCACCCCCCCTGGCTACGGGCCTGACTAATCTAGTGTGCCAGAAAGGAGCTGAAGCACGCACACGTGGAGGTACATAACCATTTAATACCTCTAGCTGGTTTGTTATGTCATGTCATTCTCAACAGGCAATACTCATTTAAAGTATTTATGTCTGGAGATTATGAATACCTTACAACCATATACGGCTTATCTGGTGCAAGTGGTATGACATCTACATGTACGACAAATGTGGTAAAATCATCTCCTTATAGGGAAGTGTCCATGTCTATTTTGTGAAATTAATCACGATCAAATGCAACTTGCAATCACAACAAGGGGACGTTATCCTGAGAGGACATTAGAGTCAATCCTAGCCCACTATAGGGCCTTTATGGCTGATGGAGGCATTCGTAGGAAGGCTATGCAGTACTGTAACTGCATCTCGGAACCTCTATTTAATATCCCTTTGTTGCAAGTAAGTGTATGAACAAAAATAACTATACATGGAACGTTCTATACGAAAATGGGTCTTGTAGATTTCATTTTATAACATAAAATTTAAATCGATATATCTTCCGAAATATTAACGCTATCGGGTTCCTATTTTTAACACAACATACCACACCATTACTATATGTGAAAATCCATTTTAGTGTCTTACACATGCGGGGTACTGACGTTACAGGGTCCGATACCCCGTCGGGTTCAAAACGGCCATATCTTCAGGTAGGAGTGTCCAAATCTGTTCAAAATAAGTACCTATGTAGAAGGGTCCTACCGCTATTGATTTGTTCTGTTCGTTAATTTTTGCTTTATCCGTTATGGAGATACAAGTGTGCAAAGAAATTGCATATTTCCCGGGCGTTACGCACCATTAACGTATTACGATCGAGGACGTCCTCGAAGCCAGTCGTAATACGTTAATGGCGCGTAACGCCCGGGAAATATGCAATTTCTTTGCACACTTGTATCTCCATAACGGATAAAGCAAAAATTAACGAACAGAACAAATCAATAGCGGTAGGACCCTTCTACATAGGTACCTATTTTAAACCAATTTGGACACTCCTACCTGAATATGTGGCCGTTTTGAACCCTACGGGGTATCGGACCTTGTAACGTCGGTACCCCGCATGTGTAAGACACCAAAATGGATTTTCACATAAAGTAATGGTGTGGTATGTTGTGTTAAAAATAGGAACCCGATAGCGTTAATAAGACGGAAGATATATCGATTTAAATCTTATGCTATAAAATGAAATCCACAAGACCCATTTTCGTATAGAACGTTCCACATAATTATATATATCAACTTATTACAGGTGTGCATACCTGGGCTTCATTTGACACAAGGAATTTTTATGAAGATCTTCCATTTATTAGAGGATGAATGCCATAGCTATGACATGCAGCTTGCCTTCCTTTCTCAACCACAGTCGACCACATCCAGTTTCACAGATTACTGCATTGAGTTGCAGAAGTTGCAATTGATGAAGGCTGAGTGTGCTGAAGCCCAAGATTCACTACGAGGATTGGAGGAAGTGACCACATATGTGGCTATTTGCTTGGGAGAGAAGGACCCCATCAGTGCAGACTACATCAAACAAGTGAAGGAGAAGAGGCAGTCTGTGAAGGCAATGGTAAGAGAAAGTAAATACTTCAGACAACATTCAGTATTGGCACAAAAATATAGGAGAGTGAAATAAACCATGCTACTAAAGTAGTGGAGAAAGGCTTTAAGATACAAGATGGGCCATTTTGTGCAGGGCTAGACAATGCTCTACAATCTTTAAATGTAAAACGACAACAGTACTTTGGCGGAGTCTTCGTTGGGAACCACATCCATAAGACGCTCATGGTAAACAAGTTGTGCATGTACAGTTGGTTGTAGTACATATTAACCTTAACCTTTCCAATTAATCCCAGCCAACAAATACCAACTCATTATGCTCATCTATGATAAATGTAGCACAGGAAAGGTGCCCTACACTTGTTGCTTCTGTCACTGAAACGTCTTTGATTTTCAAAACATCACGATCTCTCCTCGCACGGTGCCACAGCATTTACAACCAACTTTATATCAATGAAAGTGAAATTAAGAAATTAGGTATGTTACAGTGGTGAGTACTCAAGATCCTTACACTGCATTTGTTCAACAGAACTTGGAATATCACAGTTCATGACACATTTCCGGACATCATTTCCCAAGTGTTCCATCTCCGTTAAAATGCACCTCCTCGAGGATCACGTAGTGCCATGGGCAAGGCACACCCATGCAGGATTCGGTCTAATGGGAGAACAAGGGGCCGAATCTATACATGCTAAGTTCAATACTTTACAACGGACATACCAGGCCATACCCGACAAGACACAAAGATTGATGTCTATAGTTAAAGAACACCTATTATCAATTGCACCACACAACGTTGCAGCCATCCCCCAGCCATGCAAAAGACAAAAACACGGTCCACCCTAAAACTATTCTATACGTGCTATAACGTGCATCTCACATGAATGTTACTCTACCGCGTGAGTAATCGACAACTTTATTCCATTCTAGCAGCGTCAAAAAAACTAGTGGCAACAGAGACACAATGAAAATAGTAAGAACAACTTGTCGCCTTCAGTTTTCCGCTTTATTTTCGGTCTCAAAATTTGCTCTTGGGGGAGAAAGAACCCGCCGTAGTGAAGACGTCCTTCGATATGTGCCCGCTTTCGAACGCTATAGCTAAAAGTATCGAAAAGCCTAAATCATGTGACTTAGGCTTTAAATAGAAAAGCAGTGCTACTATTGTTTTGTGTCTTTAAAATGGCGATTGTACTTGTTTTGTTCGTGCTTGCTTGAGTGCAAATTGGGGTCTAGGTTGTCAAGGTGTTGCTAGGGCATTACATAATTATTTCAATATTTTTGGGGAGGAGGCCTAATGTCCAAGATTTCAATGTAAGCAAACAGCCGTGCATCCAGCAAAATCAGGCTTGTAAGGTTATAATTTTATTACTATAAAAATGTCACGTTACATTAATAAATTTTTACCTTTTCTTTTCGTACACTTGTTCCCACACCATTTCTGTACCGGTACATACTGATTGTGTGTGCATGTGTGTATGTATGTATGCATGTGTGCATATGTGTGTATGTGTGTGTGCATGCGTGTGCATGTGTGTGTTGAAAAGTGCAAAGCAATAGAAAACTTTCCAATGCCCTTGATACTTCTAAGCTTTGAAGCCTTGCATATGGTGGCAGTGAATATTATTGCTACTTGTGTATGGCAGGACTGGGCCACTGGAAAGTTTACATAAGGCTAGCAGCTGAATGGTAATACATGTACATGTAAGCTTAGTGTTCACATTCAACTACACCAAACTTTCTTCAAAAGCACAGACCCATAGCTACATGTACTTCACAAGCACAGCACCATGGCTATACAGCACCATCAAGCACATAGGATGATATTAAAAGGTGGGGGGGGGGGGGGGGGGGGGGGGGGGGGGTAATGCCCCCACTTTGACAAAAATAAGAATGTGGCAATGGGCCCCCATGCTTCCTACAACTGTACACCACTGACCTTAGCACCACTTCACAGTCACTGCACCATGATTATTTCACAAGCACTGCACCATAGCACTATGTCACAGGCACAGCACCGTATTAGAGGCACTGCACAATAGCACTACACTACACAATAAGCACCAAATCACTAATATGGAATGATGGCCTGCTTTTCTATGGATGTTTTAGTGATGTTAGAAGCTTCGTACACGTGTGTTTCGCGTATTTGGTTGCCCAAAGATATCAGCACATCAGCAACAACACTACACAGCAGAGTATATCACGTGACCCCCTGTAACATCGACCCGCCCACAATACACACCCCAAACTGTGTGTATATGCGTGTGTGCTTGTACATGTATGTACTTGTGTGTACTTGTGTGTGTGTATGTGTGTGTGTATGTGTGTGTGTGTGTGCGTGTGTATGTGTGTGTGTGTGTGTGTGTCTCTATCACCAAGATCAGGGGGGAAAGGAGGGTTAATTTGCTAGATATGTTTTAGTTGTCTACAGTACAAGTTACAGAAGCCTCATGTGTGTACATGCATGTGTATTTGTCACAATACAGGCAACACACACAAACACAGCCCCTCCCATTTGCACATGCCATAACTAATTGACCACAATATCATATCATGTGTGTGTGTGTGGTGTGTGTGTGTGCGTTCACCAAGATCAGTGCCATGTTTGAGCCACTCCCTTACCACACTGGTAACGCACACACACATACACAAACAGCCTTACTCTGTTCTGGCTTCACATTTTTCACTGTTGCATTTGTGGTATTCAGGCTCAAGATAACTCAGCCATGTGTATTCTGCCGCAGCAAAGGGCTGTTGAAATGTTGTCCATATGTAACACACATACACACATACAATACAAACATACAAAAAATTAATTGTTTACACATACACAGATATGCATACTTGTATGAGCATGCACTATTTGTATACCATCCCTTGAACTATTGTATTCATTGTTATCAACAAGACCTTTACATTGGTACATGTAGCAGAGAATGGTTGTAGAGAATGTCTGACAGTTTGTTTGATCTGTGTGATGCGTTTTAGTGCTTGCGTGTTGTGTCATATCGAGTAATCGCCCATACATTGGCGGTCATCTTGTGATTCATTTCAAATTGTTCACTAATAAGTTTCACTGTGATGCAGTCGACAACACATGCACAACATTCACGTTTGAGTCCGTTGCCAACATTCTACATATGTCCATATGCACATGTGCATACGTTACATTGACAAAGCCTGCTACATACCACACTGACACAATAAACCATTTGTAAATAGTCACACCTTATAACTATGGTGCCTTCACATGAGTACACTAGCTACGGTGCCTTCACAGCGGTAACTGAAAGTACGCAAGGTAGCTAAATATTACAATAAAACACAAAGCAAGCAGTGCAGGGTAAGAAATGACTGACATTATTCCAATTACCAAGTTGAGAGATGTGCAATGCCGAGGCCTAGGCCTACGTAAGTCATTGCCTTGCACATGCATTTTATATTTATTTCACCTGAAAGATTGCAACGGCGTTTTGCTGGTGGTTGATGTTGCAACGCAGCGCCAGACAGCAGAATAAAATACGCTACCACGCCGTTGACGCTGCTATCAGCTTCTTTGATACTCGATAAATCGGTGCGCGAATTAAAACACATGCATGTAGCCGTATTACTATTGGTGCCAATAGTAGCTCCGGCCACACCTATACTAGTAGTTGTACTTCAGTTACTTAGATAAACTACCAACGTAACAGCCTAACAGCAATACAATTATGAAATGGGCCCGGCGATGTTTACAAAAGATCCGGAACGTATGGGTACGATAACGTACATTTATATGTAGGCTACTCAACTGGTAGCAACAAACCTTGTTACGTAGCGCTAGGAGGCGTGCAGAATCGATTTCAGGCCCGATTTCATACTGTATAAAACTGGTACAGCTATCATTTGCCTTGTCCTGCGCGTGAATCGATTTTGAGGGCACGAGACGGAGACAACAATCCGATTCGATATAGAATACTTCTTTCAATTATGGAAGCCGATTTTTAAATACAAAGACCCAATGTTCAATATATATTATAGTTCTTCGATGTACTAGCTATATGTTTTTCCTTTGGCAAATTGGCAAATCGTAAAGGTATTGACACAAATGGTCATAGAATTTGTAATGAGAAAACGCACCCATTGACTACGTGTACATTGAGGACAATGTTATGACAATCCTAGGGAAGCGACGCCTTAAATAGGAAAAATACGGCGACCCCACTAAAAATCATGGCAAATGTAGTGTACTAACAATCCCCTTTGGCAAATGCTGAGAAAAATCTGGTGTGCTTGGTATTAAAGTACCCCATACATGTCTATGGGAAGTTATACGGGAATATTCGGTGATTCGCAAACCGCGAATTAATTTGACCGCTCATTTCTGGATATGCACACACATATGTAATGTCTCACCTCTGGAATAAATGTATATATAGGAGAGAATCGCTTCAATGTTTGTCTGGACCAAACTTAATACCATTTGATGTCGTGGAGTACGTGGAATTTGGGAGATGGTAAGCGGTGTGAATTAAGTCATGCACACACGATCGCGAATAACGGACTGAAGTCACACGAATAGCGGAGTGAAGGTCCACGATTAGCGGCGTTAAGTCACACGAATTACTTCACACCAATAGAAGTGCTCCCTCGTTGGAGTGATCATGATAAAATATCGTGTGACCGTCAATCGATTTAATCGTACTGCGGGTGACGATAGCTAGGTGACCTTCACACTTTTTTTTTGCAGTGCGTATTACAGTTACTGTTAGAAAAATAGAATCAGTTGTATACGTTGTGTTACAACAGTCAGTACCAAGTTCCTTGCACTGTGATTTGCTTCTGTGATGAAGTTCTGGGCTAATAGAAAGTAGGGTGTCATGATATGCATTAGACTGTTGCATTGTAGTGGTGTGGTCTCTATGATGCAGCATGGACACTTCACCTAGCTGCAGTGAACCACTGAATTAGATAACTGGTGCAAACTAGTGCACTGTAGGTTGACACAAGAGATGTAAGCATGATGGTACATTGAAGTTGCTCTCTGATGGGTGGGTTGTTCGTGTTTGCAAGTGGCTGATGATACAGTGAGTATTGTAAGGGTGGAGCAATCCTCCTATATAATTGCTGACACTATTCCTTCCACTCAAAAGGGATTGTGCTGACTGTGACGTGCGAGTGTTTTTGTTGTGTAAGAATGCTTCGATCCACCACTTGTATGCAGCGATAGCAAAACGTGAGTGGGTGAATACTGATGGCATCACTGTGGGTATCAATGCTCAAGACAGACTGTAAATCGTGCTTCAACTCCGTGCATTGATATGAGTACATTGGTTTCTTTTCCTTAGGTGGTTCTAGCAAGCGACCACACACCCTGCATCGCACCTGACCTTTGTTTATGTGGTGCTGCTCCATTCAAATCGCACTTATTATACACACGCTGAGTTCAGTTTGGAAGTAAATCGAAAACTGTGGGCTGTTCTGATTGTTGTGTTTGTGCCCTTGATGTGTGTAATTCATGTATTTTACTCGCATATGTTGACGCTGTCTTTGCTGCGCACAATCGAACTACCCCTACTCCGTTACCTCTTTTGTAAAAACACGATGCGCGCTGTGAATGAACTGTGCCATTATTAGAAACATCGTTGATTAATAATTAATTACCATGAATAGCGTAGCTAGCCTCGTCCCCAAGCACTATTTTATATTAAGCGACAAAAAATAGCGATGCATAAGGTCTTTGTGCGCATGCGCTAGCCATTCACCGTGAAATCGTGCACTGTTGTATTTTGGTTTGTAATCCTTTCCGTATATTAATTCGCTCTCCGCGCAAGGTTTACTTCGTCCCAGACCGTTGTATATGCGTCGCCCGTAGATTTTCGTAGCGCACCATTTCGAAATATACACAAAATACACAAAATCAATGCTAATAAGAAAAGTATTGATACAAAGAGAAAGTCAAGGTCTTGCAGGATTTGTGGCAGTGTTGTGCCTCCCACACTTTGTGTAGCACTCTTTTCTATGAAATCTTTGGCTGCAGGTCTTGCAGATAGGCTCAGCAAGGTTGTTGATGTCCCAGTGGCTCCAGATGATGGTTTGACCAAGTTCATCTGCGGAATCTGCAATAGGAAATTTTGTCAGCAGAGTCGTTTATAACAACAGCCAAGGCTAGTTATGAGAAGAACAAAAGCCTGGCACTGGTGGTGCCATGGGTTCACGAGCTCAGGTCACATGAAAGAGAACCAAGGATACCAGTGGCCCTGAGGCATCTCCTCACACTACCCAGTGTAGACCTGTGGCCAAGGGGCTGACTGCTGAGCACCTAGGAAGAAGACTTACTTATCCTGATTGCCACAACTGTAAAAAAACAAAATGTATCACACTTATTTATTTATGCTTACACAGCACTGCAGATTGATAATTGCACTGAGCCACTGAGTGACAGTAGTAATGATCAGGGACAAGGTACTACAGATGGTCCAGGAGACCAAGAGCGAGATGTGATTGGTGCCCCAAATGTATCTCAGACTCCTGTTGAAGGTACACGGTATACATAATTTCATCTACATAACCAAAATTACATGCATCACAGTTACGGAAGCAAGAACAATAGTGTTGGACCCATGTGATAACACAACTGAAGATGCTATGGCTGCTCCTACATCAGTTAAGGTAAATATTTTATAAGCTATAATGTTCTTAATACTTATAGTGCACAATGTGTATAGATTTCTGTGTACTCACCTAGAAATGGTGTTGATGTGATCACAGTTGTGAGTCGTGAATATGAAAAGATTGTCAAGGCAATGGCTGGCGGCAACATGAAGTCCATTTGTAGAGCTTTTTTTGCCAATCCTCATCTCAGACAGGAGGCTGTGTCCAAAGTGTCCGTATGGTCAGTGATGAGTGTTCCTTGTTGTGCAAAAAGAACGCACAACCAGTGTCACTGTTCCGCCATATGTCCCTCGATCAGGCTGAGAACTTCTCATAGATTCGAGAGATAAGTAGAATGTACCAGACAACACTGGTGATCTGAGTACACAGCTATGCACGTGCCCTCTGCCACTTTGCAGCTATAGTCTATCTCTTCACTGATGCTTGCAAAGAAGGAGATGGAGAACGTGTCATCAGGTGTTGGAAGCCATGTATGCTCCAATTCCATGCAGAGAGGAAGACAAAATACACACTTAAGGACAATTCCAACTTGCTACTCTCCAGCCATACCTCGTGCACCAGCTGACCTAGGGAAGGTTTCTGAATACCCATGGTGGCAAAGGTTGAAACATATCGTGTGATCTGCACAATGAGCACGTTAACAAGCTGTACAAAGAAATAATAGGGAAAATGGGAACCAATTTTACCGAGTTTGCTAGTACTTGTGCAACAAGAGCAGTGTCCTCCCTTGAGAGGCTTGCTCTTGGTTTTGAGAGACAGACAGGCATCTATCCAGAAGCAACTGCTCACAGCAGGAGGTCAGATGCAAAAGATGTGCAGATTGTTGCAGAAGTTGCACCGAAGGCCAGAATACAATGCCACTCAAAGTTCCCTAACTTCTCATCAAATCCCCTTACATTGATTCGACAGAGATAGAATGATCATCTGGATAAAGAAGAAAGCAAAGCAACACAGCAAAATAAGTGATACACAATCAAATAACTCTGCAGATAGTGACGATGAGGATGAGGAAGACAGAGCAATGAGATCAACTAGATGGACTACTAATGGCCATATATACATATCTACCATATGTGCACAACACACATTGTACATTACTGCATTTATATGCACTAATGTGTTTCAAACCCCGCGCTGATGTGGGAGTAACAGTAGTGTATGAGGTGAAACGTGGGTGTGCAGTGTAAGAAGGAAATGTGGGTTTTCAGTGCAACAAGAGTGTAAGATGAGAAGTATAGGAGTGTATGTGTACGAGAGGAGATGGATCTTCACTGAAGTTTGTGGATCGGCAATTATCACAGCATAGAGAGTGTACTGTCACAGGATCCCAATGTCATGGCCACAGCTGGGTCAAAGTACTTAAGCATCAAACCTGTGACAAAGCTCAGTATTCTTAAAATAGTCCTTCAATTCCATGTAACGATGTACACTCTGGTCTGCATAAACAGGAGCTTCAACAGGTTTCCAGTAAATTCTGGACCGAGTCTGTTGGTGATCTCTGCCAGCTCTACCACTCTCCTAGATGTAGTCCTCCAGAGAACGAGGAGCACCATAGTGGATGATGTAGTCCAAGTTCTTGAAATCAACCCTCATACCAAGTGCCATTGTTGTAAATACTACTCGTAAGACACTATCACTCTCACTTAGACTGAACATTATCACCCTCTTGTTGTGTTCATCAGTACAGGGGGTGGAACATGGCAAATAGGCAGTTGTCACTGATGTGTTCAGCATCTGAAGGATAGTAGCTAGCATCTTGTAGAACATGGAGGAAGTGAGCATAGAGAAATGCACGTATATACAGAGATTGGCAGTACACCACAACCCTCAGGGCTTTTGCAGCTACATCCCACACATTCAAAGACTTCCTCAATGGTCTTCTTTCAAGCTACCTCATAGCAGATGTTTGGCTTGTTAGGAGACTCGGACACAATGAAACAACCTGCCATGTATAGCTTGTCAATGATGTACTCCTACTCCCTCATTTTCACAGTTACAGTAGCAGTAGTTGCAAGCATCGGAACACCAGACCTGTGGCATAAATGCCCATAGGTCTTTCAGTACACCAGAAGAAGGGCGAAAGTCTTTGCTCCTGCATATTGGAAAAATTGAATTTTTTTAAATTTGTACATACGCCAAGCCACTTACTACTTGAAAACACAGTAGTGTGCTTCATCAACAGCTACTGCCACAACCCTACTGACAGAGGAGGACAGACAAGAAGTTGTCCCCACAAGCTGTCTGTTCCAAGAATGGCCTCAGGAGTGTAGCGTGATAGTCGAAACTCTAATTAATAATCACCGTACATCACGTGCATTATTACAACATAATATGCATAATAATGTGTCCATAGTTCATCACTCCACATCTCCCTTTTCTAGAGCCTATTTGGTGGTTTAGATACACGACCACTCCTTGTAATGACTGGTCTTGGTTGAACTAATTCCTGTTGCTTATGAGAACCAGATGCATTGGGATTATTGTTATTTGGAGCCTCATATTGCCCTTCTGATTCATGCCCTTGCACTTGTGGTTCAACTACTCCCTCTAGTTCTTGTTGTCCAACCGCTTCTTCTTGTTCATGTGATTCAACTGATTCTTCCGGCACTTGTAATGTTCTTTCCTGTTCTTGTGGGTCTACTGCTGCTTCCTGCTGCTCCCTCGGTGTTTCTTCCTCATCTCGGAGGATGACAACATTATGGGGCACTGGATCAGTACTGCTCACACCTCCACCATTGTGTACTATGGCTGAATGGCTATGATCCTTTACCCCCGGGAGAAATTTCAGCTGTCGTCTGTTCCTCCGCAGTATACCCCTTTCAGTGTCAACCAAATAAGATCTTGGGGAGTATTCCTTTACTACAGATCCTCTCAAATTTTGGTCATCAATCCACACTTGATCACCTGGCATCAATTGTTGAAGAGATCGACTGGCATGACGTCTATCAAAATCAGTCTTCTGTTTCTGTTTATCTTTTTGCTCCATTGCTCTGAGCTGTGCATAGTTAGGTACTGATGGATGCAAATTATACCCCAAAGTAGGAACTGTGGTCCTCAATCTCCTATTCATCAAAAGTTCAGATGGACTGTACCCATTACGGAGTGGAGTGGAACGATATGCAAGAAGACCAAGGTATGGGTCTTTTGCTTTGTCAAGGATATTTTTAATGGTTCTCACCGCCCGTTCGGCTTCACCATTTCCTTGAGGGTACCTAGGGCTGCTGGTGGTGTGAACAAATCCATATTCACCAGCAAAAGAGTGAAATACATTTGATGAAAACTGAGGACCATTGTCCGAGACCACTTCATTTGGAATTCCGTGCCTTGCAAAAATAGATTTCATGTGGTTGATTACATCCTGAGATGTAGTTGCAGAAAGTTTGGAGAGCTCCACATATCGAGAAAAATAATCAATGATGAGAAGATATTGTGAACCTTTCCAACTGAACAGGTCAGTTGCAACTTTCTGCCAAGGCAAGTCAGGTAGCTTTGACATCATCAAAGGTTCTGGCTTCTGAGAATGTGATTTGATACACTTGGTACACATACTAATCTTTACTTCCAATTCCCTGTTTAGACCAGGCCACCACACTGATTCCCTTGCACGATCCCTGCATTTGTTGATTCCCAAGTGTCCCTCATGCAATCTATTCAAAACTGGTGCACGTAGAGCCATCGGTATCACTATCCGATTCCCTCTCAACAACAAGCCATCTTCAACGGAAAGTTCTGATGCGACGTGGAAAAATTGCTTCCATTCACCCTTCACAAGACTCTTATCAGGCCAACCTTCTTGGCAGTATTGAATGACCTTTTGACATATTTCATCCTTCTGCTGTGCTTGTTTTATTTCCAGCATCTTTGGTTCAGAAGTGGGTATATTCCTAACTACCAAGTCAACATAAGCTTGAATTTCTGCTCTAAACTCTTTCTCTTCCTGATATACTTCATTACTTGGAGCTCGTGACAATGTATCGGCAATGACCAACTCTTTTCCTGGTATATGTGAAATTGTGTACTTAAATCTCATCAATCTTAGTCGAAAACGCTGAACCCTTAATGGCAAATCCTCAAGGTTCTTCGACCCCAGGAGTGGTACAAGAGGTTTATGGTTCGTCTCGATTTGAAATTGAAGTCCTGTAAGAAAATCCCTGAAGCGCTCACAGGCCCATGTCACACCCAAAGCCTCCTTCTCAATCTGAGCGTACTTCTGTTCAGTTGGAGTTAAGGATCTAGAGGCATATGAGACTGGTTTTACAGATCCATCAAGCTGTCTCTGGAGCAGCACAGCACCAATGCCATATGAAGAGGCATCCGCCGACACAATAGTATCTAACTTGGGAGAGTACAAAGCTAAAACAGGTTGTGTACTGACTTCGTCCTTCAGCTTAGAGAATGCTTTCTGATGGATTTCATTCCATGTCCACTCGTTCTTTTTACTCAGCAACTCTCGAAGTGGCTTGGTGAGCTCCGCTATATTAGGAGTGAATTTACTAAGTTGATTAATCATCCCAAGATATCGTCTAAGTTCTGTTGTGTTCATCGGTGCAGCCATCCCTCTGATAGCAGTCACTTTATTTGGATCCGGCCTCACACCTTGTGCATCTACAATTTGTCCCAGGAATTTCACACTGCTCTGAGAGAATACACATTTGTCTCTATTTAGTGTAACCCCAGCAGACTTGACCCTCTGCAACACAGCTTTTAGTCTCATGTCATGGATTTCTTGGTTTGGCCCAAAAATCAAGACATCGTCCATCATACACACAACTCCATCAAGACCTAGAAGAATTTCAGACATTCGTTTCTGGAATATCTCTGGTGCAGAAGTGATCCCAAATGGAAGTCTTTGAAAGCAAAATCTCCCAAATGGAGTTATGAAAGTTGTAAGTGGAGACGATGACTCTGACAACTTGATTTGCCAAAAGCCAGAGTTTGCATCCAATTTAGAAAACACCTTCGCTCCACTAAGCTGCGCTAATATTTGCTCCACACAAGGCAACATGTGTAGCTCTCTATATACACTTTCATTCAGTTTAGTGAAGTCCACACATATACGTATCTTGCCATCCGCTTTGGGAACCACAACCATGCCTGCACACCACTCTGTCGCTTCTTGTACTGGCCTAATCACTCCCAACTCTACCATTCTCTCTAACTCTTCTTTCACAGCATTCATGAGTGGGAGGGCAACTCTCCGTGGAGTATAAAGTGCAAACGGTTGTGCATGTGGCCTTAGACATATCTTGTACTCTTCACCCAGAGTACCAAGGCCAGTAAACAAATCAGGATAACTATTGAGTATTCTTGTGGCATAGTCCCCTGATTCAGTAGCACACACTCGTACAACCAATCCCAAAGCTTTAATTGCTGGAAGTCCAATTAAAGGTGTTTGCAAGCCTCGTACTACATACACTTCCTCACTAGTAACCCCACCACGGTGCTTCAATGTAGCATTAAACTGCCCAATAACATGAAGAGCATTTTTGGCAGGACCACACAGTATCCTATCACTATGCATCAGATTTGCATTCCTTATTCTCTTAAACACTGACTCTGGAATAACTGTAACATCTGCCCCTGTGTCTATTTTGAAGCGCACACTTGTGCCTTGAAGCTGAAGAGTGACAAACCAGGGTCTTTCCCCCCCAGCATCTAATATACCAACAAAACCAGTGCCACTCTGCTTACTAACTGTACTAATATCTGTAGAAGGAGTTTGACAGTGAGATTGAAAATGCCCCCGTTTACCACAGCGATGGCAAATGATATTTCTAGCTGGGCATTGGTGGAAGGCATGGGGTGGAAATCGCCCACACCTAAAACACTTCTTACCAGATGGAGACTCAGTTCCCCCACTTTGAGTTTGCAGTTTTGATAAACGTTGTTTGACTGATACAGCTTCCAACTCCACATTGACAATCTTCTGTTCTCCCCTTACTGTAGCTTGCTGTAGCTTTACACTTTCAGACTGGCGTGCCATGGCAATGGCCTTCTCCAGAGTAAGCTCTGAATCCAGCTGCAACTTTTCAGAAAGGTTTGCATCCCTAAGACCTACCACCAGTCGATCTCTGATCATTTCATCATGAAGGTCTCCAAAGTTGCAATACTGGGCCAAGGAATACAAAGATGTGACAAAGTCATCCACAGGTTCTCCATCCTCCTGTTTCCGTAAGTTAAACTTGGCGCGCTCGTAAATGACATTCCGCTTCTTGACAAAGTAAGCTTCATATCGATCTCGCACTACCTTGTACTTCTTTTTGTCTTCATCCTTCAGACCAAAAGAGCGTAAAATGTCCTCTGCCTTGTCTCCCATCATATAGATTAGAGCACTAACTTGCGCCTCTTCTTCCTTTTCTTTCAGACCCGATGCTTCCCGGAATCGCTCAAATCTGCGAACCCAACTAGGCCAGTCTCCCGGTTTCCCAAAATCGAAGCACTCAACAGCCGGTAGTTGATATGTAGCCATGTTTACACGCACAATTCCAAGGAAAGTCGTTCACATTTCAATCCCAGTAAGCTGCCACCATGTAGCGTGATAGTCGAAACTCTAATTAATAATCACCGTACATCACGTGCATTATTACAACATAATATGCATAATAATGTGTCCATAGTTCATCACTCCACAAGGAGCACTGTACAGGAGCTGAAAATGACCAAGAGACACTTGTCTCTCCCTAGCAATTAGCTCCTTGCCACATCTGCAAAAATTAGAAGAAAACCTCAACTACATATTTGCATCTACATCTATGCACCTAACATTGCGAGAGGTTTTTATACGTAAGAAAACTTACCGGTGTTTCCAGTGAGTATTGCAGCATTTACGCCTCTCTTCTGTAAACCAGAGACTTGGTCGACCATGAGGGAAACTAGTGGAGAAATTACTAGGACTGAGCTACGTTGAACTTGTGGAGCAGTGTTTCACTTCAGTTTGAAGTCGAACATAAACGGTAGGAGGTTGGTAGCAAATTGACTTCCCGTACCCAGTAGGAAACCAAGCGAACACATCCTGACCATTGTACAAATGGAAAAGTACTTCCTCCTGCTTGGCCTTGTGTATTAGGCTTTCCTGGTGAACACATCTTAGAGAATAAGCTACCGCTTCACGGAATTCAGCTCAATACGCCATCACTCGATCAGACTAGAATACGTACAGGGTTACAAACCTAATTACAACAGTGCACGATTTATCAATTTCTGGTGTGAATAGCGCATGCACAAAGACCTTATCCATCGCTACGAGGCCCTATTTTTTATCCTGCTAACTTTAATATATAGAAATAGGGCCTGGGAACGAAGCTAGGTTGTCGCAAAACCAGTTAACGTGTTTCGTTCTGAGAAAGGATGAGTATAAATAAATTAAGAAAGACGAAAGGTATATAAAGGTCAGGTTACGTTGGCACCAACCTGTTACAAGCGACAGTGCAGGAGACTTCGGCTGCAAGCAAATCGGTGAGTGTGTATATGTATGTGTCTTATTATCGATGCCTTGGTTATTCAAGCAACGTAAACCTAAAAATACTCGCACTTTGCAAAGCGCGACAGTCCACTCTTCGTAAGGAATGACCAGTTCTTATTTGAGTGAATAAATCACGCACATGACGGGTTTTAAGTTCGTCTGATAGATTGGGATTAGGAAAAATTATCATTTGCCCGGAGGTATTTTGCCAAACGCTGGGTGGCTGTCTGGTCTTATCTTAGGTTTTAATAAGCGTCTGATCAGCTTTGATTGTAAAGAAATCTTTAGCCAAGAGGTTTTTTTTTCTTTTTTTTTTTTCCAATAGCGTTGCAGCGTTTGTGAATATTGGTGTGTGTTAGTGCAAGTGATTCTCATTTAGTGAATTAGAGGTCGGAGATTCTCTTTCTAATAGCTTGTAGATACGTACGGGAAAGAAATATCAATTGTTGTGCCTTACAAAGTTTTTCCGATCTAGTAACCAGCTATTGGACGACTTTACAAATCGGTAAACGCTTCCCGCGAGCGTTAGCTTCTTGCACGTGCTGCTACGAGCGTTGGATGTGTTAATTTGGCGTGGTTTCCATGCATGAACTTGCATAATCGCAACTACTCTAAATGACTATTGAAATATGAAATATGTATTTGCCCAACAGGGACGAGGGAGCCACATGATGTCGTCAAATTCTCTAGCAGTGTTTTCTCTGCTGTTGTTAATGTCCACTCCACTTGGAACTGCGGTTCCGTTGAGCTCATTTTATACATATGGTACGAAAGCTGGTGATAGCATTCTGAATAGAACTGATGACAGTACTTCGGAATCGATTTCACTTCCATCATCATTACGGTTTTTTGGAAAATCATACAGGACATTATTTGTAAGTCTATTGCGTGTAGACAGCGTATGCACGTTGCATGCAAAATGACAGTAACCAAGTACGTAGGCCAAGTACACGTGCACAGATGCGGAAACGCAGCATTCAGATTGGAAACGCAGGAAGTGAGAACTTTTTTTATCACTGCCGCCGTGTCAAGTGCACGAAACAGCAGCGAATGAGCATGTAGCGGACGTTAAATCATATAATCTCTCGTGTGTAATAACGCGGGCATTCTGTTTGCATATATCCAGTAAGATGCACAAAACATAGCGAGTGACAACACGCGAGTAGAATCTGAATCCCTTCTTGCATCCCATTTTTGTGAAAGGGTGCACCATGCAATTAATTTCTAAATGTTTATGTTTGCTTCATCATCTTATAGAAGCTAGCGGCGACAGATGGCAAAAAAATAAATAAAAATTAAATAAATAAATAAAAAATAAAAAAAATAAAAAAGCCCCTTCGCTTTTCGGTACTAGGTATTATTAGCTAGCTGTATGATATAAAGGTGTGAAATCAGTATGCATTATCTCTCTATCGGGTTGGTGCAGAAATGACGAAGAAACACTGAAGCATAGTGGGTGTTATGAAATCCCGCAGCTGCTATACTAATGCCACTTTAACTTGTAGTCAACAACACATTGTTCACAGGAAAAGCTGTTTTGCTTGTCAAATTCGCTGAAGTTGTTTACACGTGGCATAATATTTGGCTTTGCCCGCAAATGATCTCATCCGTGTTAACGAACAGCAATGCTAACCAACCAACTGCATAACAGAATTCTTTTCGTATCATTGACATGTCTTTCTGTGTAAATGTGTCCTGGACAGTCTATTGAAACCCCTCAATATTTTCCAACATTATGGCCATACTCCGATATCTTTTTTCCCCAAACAAACTTCCCATATATTTGGGTCACACCCAGGCATCTTTTTTGGCTAAGCGACAAAATCGTATATAATGTCCCTCTATTCTGGCCACAGCCAGAAATCGTTTTAGGATAAACCTGCCTTTTGCTACGATATAGCTAGCTAAAATAAGGATTAGTGGGCCAAAAGCCCTTAGGGTTTTGGGGTTAGGGTACGCGCGCCTTCTGCGCGCGACTTTTCACCCACATTCCGAATCCGTTGTAGTAAACCACCCGTCTCTTATCCCGAGCTTTTTAAAATCTTTAGGCCGCTGTCGGGAGGTGTCTTTGGCGCCTTACTAATGCCCCCTTAATTTGGCCACAAACAGCATCGTTCTTTGCTAAGCAACTTAACCCCACATAATGACCCTCTATTCTGGCCACACCCAGACATCTTTTTCGGCTAAGCAACCAAATCGCATATAATGCCCCTCTATTCTGACAACAGCCAGACACCTCTATTTTGGCCACACCCACCCGTTAACGATGCGCTTTTTTTCTACATGCTAAAAAAATTTCATTAGTTACTGTCAAAATGTCATAAGGTCTAAGTTCGGCTCTACATATGTGTATTACAATAAAAATAGTTATTCAATAAGGTCCAAACTAACAGTTCATTAGCGCATGTGCAGATATTTTACAGCTCGTAATTCGTACAGCAGCGCGCATTCAGAAAGTTCTATGTCTATATAGGAATGACCAGTATGCCGGACAGAGAATAAGTTAAGTGCTCTATTAGACATGTGGTCTTCAATGTGCTTAATTAGTTCTGGCTAGTTATCGGATTTCTTTATCTTAGTGGCTCAGATAAGCCTCTAGTGACCAATAGGTCCTTTGCAAAGTCAAGTTCCTCAAAGGACACTCTTGCCATCTTCTAGGTAGCAGCTGACCCTTCAGATTGAGGCCTTCCACGCTTACGTTTACTAGTAGTAGAATTGGTCATTCTGCCAATGGTAAGTACACATAACGAACTTTCCCTGATGGTAGTAACTCACTTAGTTTGATGAACTTTTGTATCTGCATCTGTTCAAGCCTGGAAAATACACCATCAGCAGATATTTTCACATTGCCTAGATCTTTGTTCTCACCAGCTTTCTAGCACTCATAATGATGGTTTTCACTTTAGTTGTGAGCTCTGGGTGCATATTCTTTCTGGTGTATGCGGGTCCAGAATATAGAAATTGGCTCCAAAGTTGTAAATGGAATCTCATCACCTGTGCTAATGAGGGATGCTCTGTCGATGGCACCAGGAACAGAGAGATTCATTTGTGCCAAGAGCTTACCAGCATGTCTAGGGCATCCAAATATTGCTGTGCTCCACCACACATGTGTTTATCTAGCCACGTTTGTGTCTTATTACATCATTATGGGTTAGGTACAGCTTGTCGATTTTAGCTTGGAACATCACCCGAGCTGCATGGTCTTTGCTGAGTGTTAGCAAAGATGCCAAATGTATGCAATGGGAACATAAACAAAAGAAACAAGAAGCCTCCTAGATTGAAGCATTTGAGCTGCTTCTTCTCTGCCTTTAGTATGTGGTTGGTATTTGTGGCTAGTACTTGGGCATCCATGTTGACAGGGTTTCAACCATTTCACGTGATCCTACAGGAGGCTGGAGGCTGAATGCCTTCTTTGAGCCCTCTTTGAGTCAAAGCACATGGGCTCACGCCTTGACCCCAATCTAAAACACATTCTGTATTCAGTTCATACTGGAATAATCAATCTCGTTGTCGAGCCTGCCTCCTAATTTCGACGTTTGGAAGCGAACGTACACTATGTACGTTCGTTATCATCGCAACCCAGCTTCAGTACCGGAAGAATGTGTTTTTGCGATGATGCGTAGTTGCTGGGCCCATCATCCTGTTGTATCGTTGTATCGAGCTCTGCAGCAATCGATATCGGTTCAACAACAAAACTCATACTGGTGGCTGCGGGATTTAACCGATGGGGTGTTTCCTGCACAACACTAACCTTTTTAGGGCGGCCAGGCATAGGGGTTTGCATGGACAACACTTTGTGCAACCCGTCCCAGCATGGTTTCTTGTGCGTACGATAACATGATGTAATACGTCACCGCTTTGTGCTGTGACGGTCGTATAAGTAAGTTTGGGTATTTGTGTATAAACTAAGCTTATTTCGAATACAGTATTGATGTGGCATCTATCTGAGTACAATGGTGCATCTAGAATATTACAAAATGGCCCTAAACATGCAAGTGCATTTTTCAGTCGAATTTTGCAAACTGCGTCTCTTCAAACGAATGCAGGTTGCTGCGTACTATAGATGGGCGATTGAAAATAGCATCACTGGATTCAGGGAGAGTTGGGCTAGGATTTTAATTTCTCTATGTATAAGAGGTCCATCCAAAACCACTGATACTGCTGCACATCAATCTTCAGGTGTAGAAAAACTATATAGGATCGTTGAGGGCCTAACTCATGTTTTTTCAAGATTTCAAATGTTTTGATATTCTAGAAGTCTGAAATGTCCTCTACGCATTGCTTCTTACGCATTGAGAATTGGAATATCTGTCATGGAGTTTTAAGGCTCTGAATTTTTAATTAGCCATACATTTCAACGGTTTTAGGCATATAAAACTAAAAACTGCTGTTTGAAAAGTTGCAGAATCTGATTTTAAGCGAACAGTGATTTTTACACTGGGTGCTAAGTGATTTTGTTTTGCACAGAGTGTCTATAATATGCCAACACACAGCACCTTGGGCATCATCCATGAAAAATAAACGCAGGAGGTTATAACATTGAGCACGTTATAATTCCAATAAAAGTACCTTAATTATCTTTGAGCATTATACTTTCATGGATAATGTAACAATACTATGGAATGGAATACTAGAATTTTTAACCGATGCCTAAGATACATAGGATTTTTATCTGAAGTCTGTCCCCAAAGCTGTTTTAATTTAGGGTCCCTAAAGTTATATGTTCTTAATACTGCAGCCTATAGATTATGTCTTCACTTATATTGCTTCAACATCCTCGTCAAATCATCAGCAGCATTGGAAATACTTTGAATAGTGGTACATGTACATGCATTAGCAAAAAAGCACTCATCCAAGTATCCTAGATACATCTATAAAAAAAAGTTGCCTCTTTTCAACCCTGGAGCATTTGTCAATATGGATGCTTACAGAGGTCAATGCAATATTTCACAGAAACGATTTGATTTGCTTGACATTCAAACAACATATTAGGTACACTGCATATCTCTGAATGATTTGACAGAGCCTGCAAAGTAATGGATACGATTTTGTCTATGATTGAGCATACCGTACTGTTATTCATGCAAATGTAACATACTAATCCAAATTATTATATTTTATATTATGATACAGTTCCGAACGTTGCATTTTGAGTGAATGACACTCATCAGAAGTCATTTTGCGCAGCAATTTTATGCTATGATCTTTTCGACAGTCGTAAAGGTTTGGGCAAGGTATAAATATTGAAGTACTTACATGTATGTATTTCGTTCGTTGTACCTGTGCTTAATTTCTGACTGTCCTATAAGTTTGTTTATCATTTGCATTACTCAAAGTATGAATATTTCTTGCAGGTCAGTAACAATGGTGTCTTGTCATTGAATTCGTCGTATACCAACTACACTCCTGTAGCTTTTCCATTTCTATCAAGCAGTCCTATCATAGCTCCATTTTTTGCCGATGTTGATACAAGGGTTTCTAACAGCGGAAACGTGACGTACAGAATTACAACTGAAGCTACACTTCTAGCAAAAGCAGCCCGTGACATCCCACCTGTCCTATCTGGGCCCCGACTTCATTCCCGTGTGGTTATTAATTGCAACATGGGATCATGTAGGCTATTTTGACCGGCATATTGACAAGGTAAGAATGTTAACTCATGCATGTGCGTAATTAGTGTGCATGACGCATCAGTTCACAATAGTGTTCAATCGCTTTTTGCATGCTAATATGTCTATAGCGTATTGATACATCGCAATATGATTGGTCAAATGCAGGTAACTGATTTTCGTAGAAAACTCATCGCTTCCTCTAAAGCCGGGTATTCTAATTGCCAGAGGGCACGGTAGAATACCCGCCCTCTGGCACTTGGAATACCCGCCCTCTGGCATTTCTAGCTTTAAATTTAATCAGTAATGCAATAATGAATAATATGGTGTACTACCCTCATTTACAATGGCATGAATAGAATGATTAAGTTACTTCATGATGTTGCTAGGTCTGTTGGATGAGCATGCAATTCAAGAATTGAAAAAATATATATATTTCTTACAGAGAGTTTGCATCGTACTGTCTGTGGGATTACAGTTCTTTTCTTTATTTAAATCTTACAGCCAATACTGATGTCACTACGAGAAAAAATTTTCCATAGGAGTCACTGTACAGTACCGCTTGTTCGTTGCCTGTAAACTTGTCCATTCATTCCAAACATGAGCGCATCTTTTTAGACATGCCAGCAACTATGGCATGCATGCATTTTCTATTTCTTGTCTGTCTTCTGGACAGCAAATGGTCGAGTGTCAGGCAGATTATTAGGCACGTCGGCTAGCTGTTTGTCCGCATTAAGTATTTCCATTCTTTTTGCCGCACTATACAGATACCGGCACCCAGTTTTGTTACACACTGCACTTGCGCATTACATGCATTGGTTAGTATACAAATGCACGTTGCCAGTGGTTGGGGTGGCCTGGTGGGGCCTAGGAGCCAAGCCCCACCTGTGGACTAAAAGGCCAGGCCCCACATGCAGGCCTGGGCAAGGTGGCGCCAATTATATTACCATTGTGTTACACCTCCGGTCCACGCCCTGAATACAAATTCTGACGTCATTTTACTCCTATAAAACTGTATATAGTTTTAAATCAATACTTACAAGTGAACATGCTATACAAAATCTCGGATATAATGAATCAAGAAATGATGATTAGTGTACAATTATTGATGTAATTTCCCTCCCTCGCCCCTCTCCATCTCTCTCTTCTCAATCCATCTTCAATCACGAAGACAAACACATTTCAGTGTATCCTCGTAACAGACAACAACCAAACTTTTGCAATATTCCAATATGCAGATGGATTGATACAATGGACAACTGGAGACCTTACACAGAGTGGTTTAGGTGGGATTCCAGCACAAGTTGGATTCAATGCGGGAGACGCAGTTAATTATTTCAATGTTCCTGGGTCTCGAACGCCAGCTATTATTAACATTGCACAAACTAGTAATGTGAATATTCCTGGCCAATGGATTTTCAAAGTTGAAAATCGAATAATATCACCAGGTACACTACAAATATTCTTGCATTTTTGACAATTCACACAATGCATTTAAAAATCGTTTTCTCATTTCTCAGATGTACCATTGCCTCTTAACTTTTCTCTATCGACTGTTATTGGTTTATCCAATACACTCCGTGCTATGTGGTCAGCACCAACAGGGATATCTAGCAATATCACAACATACAATGTGTACTGTAGAACCTCTGACAGCCAAGCTTATCCTGAACAAGTTGTCGGCCCAAATGAGCCAACTATCAGATCTACAGTAAATGGGACAATACTAGCCACTGTATTTAGTACTGGACTTAATCCATTCACACAATATGACTGTTATGCAACAGCAAGCATCTCAATACGTGAAGGACCACGTTCCACTATAGCCACAACAGAACGGATCAATCGAGTAAGTAAAGATTTTTAAGTTATCAATGAAACCAACAAAGTGTATTATGAGTAACAAAGCTGAACTGTAATGTTAGTTGCATGTAGCTGCTATATTTCTTGTTGGTACAAATAACAACTTGTTAATGTTTTGCCAAGAAAATGGAAGAGACATAATCCATTGTGTGTGTTCTTATTGAACATCTATACAGCACCAACTGCACCTAGGGTGCTTTCATTGTCTACTGTTCGTTACTTTCCAAATCTAATAATTGCTACCTGGACTCCACCCATTCCAAAGAATGGAATCATTACTGCATACTCTGTGTATTGCAACACTTCTGTCAACGGACTGATCATAGGAGCAAGACAAATGCAACAACTCTAGTTGTTACTATCAACACTGGATCTGACATGTTCACTCAATGTAGCTGTTACGTCACTGCTAACACATCGATTGGCGAAGGAACTCCATCGCAAATGATAACAATTGAATCACGTGAGCCACATAGAATTTGTTACAGCGCCGCAGCATTTTTCCCACATTGCCATAGTATCGAGATGCATACAATACAGAGTTTGTGTAATATTATTGAGGAATTGTCTTTCGTCCGTATTTCGTTATAAAGTATCATAGTGTGCACAATGTATTTCTACGTATTGTTGGAACTTATTGGTTCCTTTCATTACAGTACCTTCAGCTCCGCTGAACTTTTCGTTGGCTCCTATTTCTGGCTCACCCGACATGCTTTTGGCAATGTGGACTGCACCAGCCAGAAGGAACAACTCTATCACCGCATACACTGTGTACTGTAATACATCTGCTACCCCAAGCATATATTGAACCATTAGTGGTGAATGGAACAACATTGACTACTATAATTGATCACGATCTCGGTCCATATTCGCAATATGATTGTTATGTGACTGCCAATACATCATCTGGTGAAGGAATGGCCTCTCGTGTTTTAAGTGCAAGAACAAGTGAATTAAGTGAGCCAATTGTTTCAGTTGCGCACTACTCATTTGTAAAGTCTACATGCATAGAAATTATTTACATAACTATATTATTATTCATCTTCTTTTTCAAAATATAGTCCCGTCTGCTCCACTGAATGTTTCATTGGTTCCTGTTTCTGGCTCACCAAGCAAACTATTGATCATTTGGACTCCCCCAGTCAGTAGGAACGGTATCATCACTGCGTATAGTGTGTACTGTAACCCTTCAGAATCACAAGAAAATCCTGTGCATTTGATTGGACGCATGCGTCAACTATCAAAGTAGTGGTAAATGAAACCACATCAGCTATCGTTCTGGATAAGTATCTGACCCAGATACGCAATACGAGTGTATGTGACTGCCACGACTTCAGCAGGTGAGGGAGCACCATCAGAACGAGTTACTACTAGAACAAGTGAATCAGGTGAGCAATGTTATGCATAAGAATCACAAACCACTTATGTATATACTCACAGTACTATCTCTTTGATAATCCACGGAAAATGATGTCTCCAGCCATCTTGCATGTATACACTTGACAATAATGTAACTTTTCTATACTGAACATAATTATGTCTTACATGATCTTGATCGATAGTGCAGGGACACTTTGGCATCTGTGACACATTCATTATACATGGTTACAAATAACAGCCTGTTACTATAATGCCACACATTAGGGAAGGGGAAAAAGTGAGAAGAAACAAAATACATTATGGTATACTTATTGAACATCTATACAGCATCAACTGCACCTAGAGGGCTCTCATTGTCTACTGTTCGTTACTTTCCAAATCTAATAATTGCTACTGGACTCCACCCAATACAACAAATGGTATCATTACTGCCTACTCTGTGTATTGCAACACTTCTGTCAACGGACTGATCATAGGAGCAAAGACAAATGCAACAACTCTAGTTGTTACTATCAACACTGGATCTGACATGTTCACTCAATGTAGCTGTTACGTCACTGCTAACACATCGATTGGCGAAGGAACTCCATCGCAAATGATAACAATTCAATCACGTGAGCCACATAGTAGCTGTTGTACCATTTTTCCACATTGCAATAGTATCGAGATACATACAGTATAGAGTTTTTGTAATATTATTGAGGAATGGTCTTTCGTCCATATTTCGTTTAAAAGTATCATAGGTGCAACATTATCTCTATGTGTTGTTGGAACGTATTTGGTTTCTTTCATTACAGTACCTTCAGCTCCGCTGAACTTTTCGTTGGCTCCTATTTCTGGCTCACCCGACATGCTTTTGGCAATGTGGACTGCACCAGCCAAACAGAACAGCTTTATCACTGCATACACTGTGTACTGTAATACATCTGCTACCCAAGCATATATTAAACCATTAGTGGTGAATGGAACAAATTGACTACTATAATTGATCACGATCTCGGTCCATATTCGCAATATGATTGTTATGTGACTGCCAATACATCATCTGGTGAAGGAATGGCCTCTCGTGTTTTGTAAGTGCAAGAACAAGTGAATTAAGTGAGCCATTTGTTCAGTTGCACACTACTCATTTGTAAAGTCTATATGCATAGAAATTATTATATAACTATATTATTATCCATTGGTTTTTCAATATATATCCCCATCTGCTCCACTGAATGTTACATTGGTCCTGTTCCTGGCTTACCCAACAAACTATTGATCAGTTGGACTCCCCCAGTCAGTAGGAACGGTATCATCACTGCATATAGTGTGTACTGTAACCTCAGAATCACAAGAAAATCCTGTGCATTTGATTGGACGCAATGCGTCAACTATCAAAGTAGTGGTAAATGAAACCACATCAGCTATCGTTCTGGATAAGTATCTGAACCCAGATACGCAATACGAGTGGTTATGTGACTGCCCACGACTTCAGCAGGTGAGGGAGCACCATCAGAACGAGTTACTACTAGAACAAGTGAATCAGGTGGAGCAATGTTATGCATAAGAATCACAACCACTTATGTATATACTCACAGTACTATCTCTTTGATAATCCACGGAAATGATGTCTCCAGCCATCTTGCATGTATACACTTGACAATATTGTAACTTGTCTATACTGAACATAATTATGTCTTACATGATCTCGATCGTCGTGCAGGGACACTTTGCATCTGTGACACATTCATTATACATGGTACAAAATAACAGCCTGTTACTTTAATGCCATACATTAGGGAAGGGGGAATAAGTGGAAAGAAACAAAATACATTATGTGCTTACTTATTGAACATGTATACAGCACCACTGCACCTAGGGGGCTCTCATTGTCTACTGTTCGTTACTTTCCAAATCTAATAATTGCTACCTGGACTCCACCCAATACAACAAATGGTATCATTACGCATACTCTGTGTATTGCAAACACTTCTGTCAACGGACTGATCATAGGAGCAAAGACAAATGCAACAACTCTAGTTGTTACTATCAACACTGGATCTGACATGTTCACTCAATGTAGCTGTTACGTCACTGCTAACACATCGATTGGCGAAGGAACTCCATCGCAAATGATAACAATTGAATCACGTGAGCCACATAGAATTTGTTACAGCTGCCGCAGCATTTTTCCACATTGCCATAGTATCGAGATGCATACAATACAGAGTTTGTGTAATATTATTGAGGAATTGTCTTTCGTCCGTATTCGTTATAAAGTATCATAGTGTGCACAATGTATTTCTACGTATTGTTGGAACTTATTTGGTTCCTTTCATTACAGTACCTTCAGCTCCGCTGAACTTTTCGTTGGCTCCTATTTCTGGCTCACCAGACATCTTTTGGCATGTGGACTGCACCAGCCAGAAGGAACAACTCTATCACCGCATACACTGTGTACTGTAATACATCTGCTACCCAAGCATATATTGAACCATTAGTGGTGAATGGAACAACATGACTACTATAATTGATCACGATCTCGGTCCATATTCGCAATATGATTGTTATGTGACTGCCATAATCATCTGGTGAAGGAATGGCCTCTCGTGTTTTAAGTGCAAGAACAAGTGAATTAAGTGAGCCAATTTGTTCAGTTGCGCACTACTCATTTGTAAAGTCTACATGCATAGAAATTATTTACATAACTATATTATTATTCATCTTTTTCAAAATATAGTCCCGTCTGCTCCACTGAATGTTACATTGGTCCTGTTTCTGGCTCACCCAACAAACTATTGATCAGTTGGACTCCCCAGTCAGTAGGAACGGTATCATCACTGCGTATAGTGTGTACTGTAACCCTTCAGAATCACAAGAAAATCCTGTGCATTTGATTGGACGCAATGCGTCAACTATCAAAGTAGTGGTAAATGAACCACATCAGCTATCGTTGGATAGTATCTGAACCCAGATACGCAATACGAGTGTTATGGACTGCCACGACTTCAGCAGGTGAGGGAGCACCATCAGAACGAGTTACTACTAGAAAAGTGAATCAGGTGAGCAATGTGATGCATAAGATCACAAACCACTATGTATATACTCACAGTACTATCTCTTTGATAATCCACGGAAAATGATGTCTCCAGCCATCTTGCATGTATACACTTGACAATAATGTAACTTTTCTATACTGAACATAATTATGTCTTACATGATCTTGATCGATAGTGCAGGGACACTTTGCATCTGTGACACATTCATTATACATGGTTACAAATAACAGCCTGTTACTATAATGCACACATTAGGGAAGGGGAAAAAGTGGAAGAACAAAATACATTATGTGTATACTTATTGAACATCTATACAAGCATCAACTGCACCTAGAGGGCTCTCATTGTCTACTGTTCGTTACTTTCCAAATCTAATAATTGCTACCTGGACTCCACCCAATACAACAAATGGTATCATTACTGCCTACTCTGTGTATTGCAACACTCTGTCAACGGACTGATCATAGGAGCAAAGACAAATGCAACAACTCTAGTTGTTACTATCAACACTGGATCTGACATGTTCACTCAATGTAGCTGTTACGTCACTGCTAACACATCGATTGGCGAAGGAACTCCATCGCAAATGATAACAATTCAATCACGTGAGCCACATAGTAGCTGTTGTACCATTTTTCCACATTGCAATAGTATCGGATACATACAGTATAGAGTTTTTGTAATATTATTGAGGAATGGTCTTTCGTCCATATTTCGTTTAAAAGTATCATAGTGTGCAACATTTATCTCTATGTGTTGTTGGAACGTATTTGGTTTCTTTCATTACAGTACCTTCAGCTCCGCTGAACTTTTCGTTGGCTCCTATTCTGGCTCACCCGACATGCTTTTGGCAAGTGGACTGCACCAGCCAAACAGAACAGCTTTATCACTGCATACACTGTACTGTAATACATCTGCTACCCAATATATAAACCATTAGTGGTGAATGGAACAACATTGACTACTATATTGATCACGATCTCGGTCCATTCGCAATATGATTGTTATGTGACTGCCAATACATCATCTGGTGAAGGAATGGCCTCTCGTGTTTTAAGTGCAAGAACAAGTGAATTAAGTGAGCCAATTTGTTCAGTTGCACACTACTCATTTGTAAAGTCTATATGCATAGAAATTATGTATATAACTATATTATCCATTGGTTTTTCAATATATAGTCCCATCTGCTCCACTGAATGTTACATTGGTTCCTGTTCCTGGCTACCCAACAAACTATTGATCAGTTGGACTCCCCCAGTCAGTAGGAACGGTATCATCACTGCATATAGTGTGTACTGTAACCCTTCAGAATCACAAGAAAATCCTGTGCATTTGATTGGACGCAATGCGTCAACTATCAAAGTAGGGTAAATGAAACCACATCAGCTATCGTTCTGGATAAGTATCTGAACCCAGATACGCAATACGAGTGTTATGTGACTGCCACGACTTCAGCAGGTGAGGGAGCACCATCAGAACGAGTTACTACTAGAACAAGTGAATCAGGTGAGCATGTTATGCATAAGAATCACAAACCACTTATGTATTACTCACAGTACTATCTCTTGATAATCCACGGAAAATGATGTCTCCAGCCATCTTGCAGTATACACTTGAAATATTGTAACTTGTCTATACTGAACATAATTATGTCTACATGATCTCGATCGTCGTGCAGGGACACTTTGCATCTGTGACACATTCATTTACATGGTACAAATAACAGCCTGTTACTTTAATGCCATACATTAGGGAAGGGGAATAAGTGGAAAGAAACAAAATACATTATGTGCTTACTTATTGAACATGTATACAGCACCAACTGCACCTAGGGGGCTCTCATTGTCTACTGTCGTTACTTTCCAAATCTAATAATTGCTACCTGGACTCCACCCAATACAACAAATGGTATCATTACTGCATACTCTGTGTATTGCACACACTTCGTCAACGGACTGATCATAGGAGCAAAGACAAATGCAACAACTCTAGTTGTTACTATCAACACTGGATCTGACATGTTCACAATGTAGCTGTTACGTCACTGCTACACATCGATTGGCGAAGGAACTCCATCGCAAATGATAACAATTGAATCACGTGAGCCACATAGAATTTGTTACAGCTGCCGCAGCATTTTTCCACATTGCCATAGTATCGAGATGCATACAATACAGAGTTTGTGTAATATTATTGAGGAATTGTCTTTCGTCCGTATTTCGTTATAAAGTATCATAGTGTGCACAATGTATTTCTACGTATTGTTGGAACTTATTTGGTTCCTTTCATTACAGTACCTTCAGCTCGCTGAACTTTTCGTTGGTCCTATTTCTGGCTCACCCGACATGCTTTTGGCAATGTGGACTGCACCAGCCAGAAGGAACAACTCTATCACCGCATACACTGTGTACTGTAATACATCTGCTACCCAAGCATATATTGAACCATTAGTGGTGAATGGAACAACATTGACTACTATAATTGATCACGATCTCGGTCCATATTCGCAATATGATTGTTATGTGACTGCCAATACATCATCTGGTGAAGGAATGGCCTCTCGTGTTTTAAGTGCAAGAACAAGTGAATTAAGTGAGCCAATTTGTTCAGTTGCGCACTACTCATTTGTAAAGTCTACATGCATAGAAATTATTTACATAACTATATTATTATTCATCTCTTTTCAAAATATAGTCCCGTCTGCTCCACTGAATGTTCATTGGTTCCTGTTTCTGGCTCACCCACAAACTATTGATCATTTGGACTCCCCCAGTCAGTAGGAACGGTATCATCACTGCGTATAGTGTGTACTGTAACCCTTCAGAATCACAAGAAAATCCTGTGCATTTGATTGGACGCAATGCGTCAACTATCAAAGTAGTGGTAAATGAAACCACATCAGCTATCGTTCTGGATAAGTATCTGAACCCAGATACGCAATACGAGTGTTATGTGACTGCCACGACTTCAGCAGGTGAGGGAGCACCATCAGAACGAGTTACTACTAGAACAAGTGAATCAGGTGAGCAATGTTATGCATAAGAATCACAAACCACTTATGTATACTCACAGTACTATCTCTTTGATAATCCACGGAAAATGATGTCTCCAGCCATCTTGCATGTATACACTTGACAATAATGTAACTTTTCTATACTGAACATAATTATGTCTTACATGATCTTGATCGATAGTGCAGGGACACTTTGCATCTGTGACACATTCATTATACATGGTTACAATAACAGCCTGTTACTATATGCCACACATTAGGGAAGGGGAAAAAGTGGAAGAAACAAAATACATTATGTGTATACTTATTGAACATCTATACAGCATCAACTGCACCTAGGGGCTCATTGTCTACTGTTCGTTACTTTCCAAATCTAATAATTGCTACCTGGACTCCACCCAATACAACAAATGGTATCATTACTGCCTACTCTGTGTATTGCAACACTTCTGTCAACGGACTGATCATAGGAGCAAAGACAAATGCAACAACTCTAGTTGTTACTATCAACACTGGATCTGACATGTTCACTCAATGTAGCTGTTACGTCACTGCTAACACATCGATTGGCGAAGGAACTCCATCGCAAATGATAACAATTCAATCACGTGAGCCACATAGTAGCTGTTGTACCATTTTTCCACATTGCAATAGTATCGAGATACATACAGTATAGAGTTTTTGTAATATTATTGAGGAATGGTCTTTCGTCCATATTTCGTTTAAAAGTATCATAGTGTGCAACATTTATCTCTATGTGTTGTTGGAACGTATTTGGTTTCTTTCATTACAGTACCTTCAGCTCCGCTGAACTTTTCGTTGGCTCCTATTTCTGGCTCACCCGACATGCTTTTGGCAATGTGGACTGCACCAGCCAAACAGAACAGCTTATCACTGCATACACTGTGTACTGTAATACATCTGCTACCCAAGCATATATTAAACCATTAGTGGTGAATGGAACAACATTGACTACTATAATTGATCACGATCTCGGTCCATATTCGCAATATGATTGTTATGTGACTGCCAATACATCATCTGGTGAAGGAATGGCCTCTCGTGTTTTAAGTGCAAGAACAAGTGAATTAAGTGAGCCAATTTGTTCAGTTGCACACTACTCATTTGTAAAGTCTATGCATAAATTATGTATAAACTATATTATTATCCATTGGTTTTTCAATATAGTCCCATCTGCTCCACTGAATGTTACATTGGTTCTGTTCCTGGCTTACCCAACAAACTATTGATCAGTTGGACTCCCCCAGTCAGTAGGAACGGTATCATCACTGCATATAGTGTGTACTGTAACCTTCAGAATCACAAGAAAATCCTGTGCATTTGATTGGACGCAATGCGTCAACTATCAAAGTAGTGGTAAATGAAACCACATCAGCTATCGTTCTGGATAAGTATCTGAACCCAGATACGCAATACGAGTGTTATGTGACTGCCACGACTTCAGCAGGTGAGGGAGCACCATCAGAACGAGTTACTACTAGAACAAGTGAATCAGGTGAGCAATGTTATGCATAAGAATCACAAACCACTTATGTATATACTCACAGTACTATCTCTTGATAATCCACGGAAAATGATGTCTCCAGCCATCTTGCATGTATACACTTGACAATATTGTAACTTGTCTATACTGAACATAATTATGTCTTACATGATCTCGATCGTCGTGCAGGGACACTTTGCATCTGTGACACATTCATTATACATGGTACAAAATAACAGCCTGTTACTTTAATGCCATACATTAGGGAAGGGGAATAAGTGGAAGAAACAAAATACATTATGTGCTTACTTATTGAACATGTATACAGCACCAACTGCACCTAGGGGGCTCTCATTGTCTACTGTTCGTTACTTTCCAAATCTAATAATTGCTACCTGGACTCCACCCAATACAACAAATGGTATCATACTGCATACCTGTGTATTGCAACACTTCTGTCAACGGACTGATCATGGAGCAAAGACACATGCAACAACTCTAGTTGTTACTATCAACACTGGATCTGACATGTTCACCAATGTAGCTGTTACGTCCACTGCTAACACATCGATTGGCGAAGGAACTCCATCGCAAATGATAACAATTGAATCACGTGAGCCACATAGAATTTGTTACAGCTGCCGCAGCATTTTTCCACATTGGCCATAGTATCGAGATGCATACAATACAGAGTTTGTGTAATATTATTGAGGAATTGTTCTTTCGTCCGTATTTCGTTATAAAGTATCATAGTGTGCACAATGTATTTCTACGTATTGTTGGAACTTATTTGGTTCCTTTCATTACAGTACCTTCAGCTCCGCTGAACTTTTCGTTGGCTCCTATTTCTGGCTCACCCGACATGCTTTTGGCAATGTGGACTGCACCAGCCAGAAGGAACAACTCTATCACCGCATACACTGTGTACTGTAATACATCTGCTACCCAAGCATATATTGAACCATTAGTGGTGAATGGAACAACATTGACTACTATAATTGATCACGATCTCGGTCCATATTCGCAATATGATTGTTATGTGACTGCCAATACATCATCTGGTGAAGGAATGGCCTCTCGTGTTTTAAGTGCAAGAAACAAGTGAATTAAGTGAGCCAATTTGTTCAGTTGCGCACTACTCATTTGTAAGTCTACATGCATAGAATTATTTACATAACTATATTATTATTCATCTCTTTTTCAAAATATAGTCCCGTCTGCTCCACTGAATGTTTCATTGGTTCCTGTTTCTGGCTCACCAAGCAAACTATTGATCATTTGGACTCCCCCAGTCAGTAGGAACGGTATCATCACTGCGTATAGTGTGTACTGTAACCCTTCAGAATCACAAGAAAATCCTGTGCATTTGATTGGACGCAATGCGTCAACTATCAAAGTAGTGGTAATGAAACCACATCAGCTATCGTTCTGGATAAGTATCTGAACCAGATACGCAATACGAGTGTTATGTGACTGCCACGACTTCAGCAGGTGAGGGAGCACCATCAGAACGAGTTACTACTAGAACAAGTGAATCAGGTGAGCAATGTTATGCATAAGAATCACAAACCACTTATGTATATACTCACAGTACTATCTCTTTGATAATCCACGGAAAATGATGTCTCCAGCCATCTTGCATGTATACACTTGACAATATTGTAACTTGTCTATACTGAACATAATTATGTCTTACATGATCTCGATCGTCGTGCAGGGACACTTTGCATCTGTGACCTACATCATTATACATGGTACAAATAACAGCCTGTTACTTTAATGCCATACATTAGGGAAGGGGAATAAGTGGAAGAAACAAAATACATTATGTGCTTACTTATTGACATGTATACAGCACCAACTGCACCTAGGGGGCTCTCATTGTCTACTGTTCGGTACTTTCCAATCTAATAATTGCTACCTGGACTTCCACCCAATACAACAAATGGTATCATTACTGCATACTCTGTGTATTGCAACACTTCTGTCAACGGACTGATCATAGGAGCAAAGACAAATGCAACAACTCTAGTTGTTACTATCAACACTGGATCTGACATGTTCACTCAATGTAGCTGTTACGTCACGGCTAACACATCGATTGGCGAAGGAACCTCCATCGCAAATGATAACAATTGAATCACGTGAGCCACATAGAATTTGTTACAGCTGCCGCAGCATTTTTCCACATTGCCATAGTATCGAGATGCATACAATACAGAGTTTGTTGTAATATTATTGAGGAATTGTCTTTCGTCCGTATTTCGTTATAAAGTATCATAGTGTGCACAATGTATTTCTACGTATTGTTGGAACTTATTTGGTTCCTTTCATTACAGTACCTTCAGCTCCGACTGAACTTTTCGTTGGCTCCTATTTCTGGCTCACCCGACATGCTTTGGCAATGTGGACTGCACCAGCCAGAAGGAACACTCTATCACCGCATACACTGTGTACTGTAATACATCTGCTACCCCAAGCATATATTGAACCATTAGTGGTGAATGGAACAACATTGACTACTATAATTGATCACGACCTCGGTCCTGATTCTCAATATTACTGTTATGTGACTGCCAATACATCATCTGGTGAAGGAATGGCCTCTCGTGTTTTAAGTGCAAGAACAAGTGAATTAAGTGAGCCAATTTGTTCAGTTGCGCACTACTCATTTGTAAAGTCTACATGCATAGAAATTATGTACATAGCTATATTATTATTCATCTCTTTTTCAAATACAGTCCCGTCTGCTCCACTGAATGTTTCATTGGTCCTGTTTTCTGGCTCACCCAACAAACTATTGATCATTTGGACTCCCCCAGTCAGTAGGAACGGTATCATCACTGCGTATAGTGTGTACTGTAACCCTTCAGAATCACAAGAAAATCCTGTGCATTTGATTGGACGCAATGCGTCAACTATCAAAGTAGTGGTAAATGAAACCACATCAGCTATCGTTCTGGATAAGTATCTGAACCCAGATACGCAATACGAGTGTTATGTGACTGCCACGACTTCAGCAGGTGAGGGAGCACCATCAGAACGAGTTACTACTAGAACAAGTGAATCAGGTGAGCAATGTTATGCATAAGAATCACAAACCACTTATGTATATACTCACAGTACTATCTCTTTGATAATCCACGGAAAATGATGTCTCCAGCCATCTTGCATGTATACACTTGACAATAATGTAACTTTTCTATACTGAACATAATTATGTCTTACATGATCTTGATCGATAGTGCAGGGACACTTTGCATCTGTGACACATTCATTATACATGGTTACAAATAACAGCCTGTTACTATAATGCCACACATTAGGGAAGGGGAAAAAGTGGAAGAAACAAAATACATTATTGTGTATACTTATTGAACATCTATACAGCATCAACTGCACCTAGAGGGCTCTCATTGTCTACTGTTCGTTACTTTCCAAATCTAATATTGCTACCTGGACTCCACCCAATACAACAAATGGTATCATTACTGCCTACTCTGTGTATTGCAACACTTCTGTCAACGGACTGATCAAAGGAGCAAGACAAATGCAACAACTCTAGTTGTTACTATCAACACTGGATCTGACATGTTCACTCAATGTAGCTGTTACGTCACTGCTAACACATCGATTGGCGAAGGAACTCCATCGCAAATGATAACAATTCAATCACGTGAGCCACATAGTAGCTGTTGTACCATTTTTCCACATTGCAATAGTATCGAGATACATACAGTATAGAGTTTTGTAATATATTGAGGAATGGTCTTTCGTCCATATTTCGTTTAAAAGTATCATAGTGTGCAACATTTATCTCTATGTGTTGTTGGAACGTATTTGGTTTCTTTCATTACAGTACCTTCAGCTCCGCTGAACTTTTCGTTGGCTCCTATTTCTGGCTCACCCGACATGCTTTTGGCAATGTGGACTGCACCAGCCAAACAGAACAGCTTTATCACTGCATACACTGTGTACTGTAATACATCTGCTACCCAAGCATATATTAAACCATTAGTGGTGAATGGAACAACATTGACTACTATAATTGATCACGATCTCGGTCCATATTCGCAATATGATTGTTATGTGACTGCCAATACATCATCTGGTGAAGGAATGGCCTCTCGTGTTTTAAGTGCAAGAACAAGTGAATTAAGTGAGCCAATTTGTTCAGTTGCACACTACTCATTTGTAAAGTCTACTAGCATAGAAATATTTAAATAACTATATTATATCCATCTCTTTTTCAAAATATAGTCCCATCTGCTCCACTGAATGTTACATTGGTTCCTGTTCCTGGCTTACCCAACAAACTATTGATCAGTTGGACTCCCCCAGTCAGTAGGAACGGTATCATCACTGCATATAGTGTGTACTGTAACCCTTCAGAATCACAAGAAATCCTGTGCATTTGATTGGACGCAATGCGTCAACTATCAAAGTAGTGGTAATGAAACCACATCAGCTATCGTTCTGGATAAGTATCTGAACCAGATACGCAATACGAGTGTTATGTGACTGCCACGACTTCAGCAGGTGAGGGAGCACCATTAGAACGAGTTACTACTAGAACAAGTGAATCAGGTGAGCAATGGTATGCATACGAATCACAAACCACTTATGCACACAGTATTATCTGTTTGATAATCCACGGAAAATGATGTCTCCAGCCATCTTGAATGTATACACTTGACAATATTGTAACTTTTCTATACTGCAACATAATTATGTTTTACATGATCTTGATCGATAGTGCAGGGACATTTTGCTTCATTATACATGGTACAAATAACAGCCTGTTACTTTAATGCCACACATTAGGGAAGGGGAAAAAATGGAAGAGACAAAATACGTTATGTGTTTACTTATTGAACATTTATACAGCACCAACTGCACCTAGGGAGTTTTCGTTGTCTACGATTCGTTACTTTCCAAATATATAATTGCTACCTGGACTCCACCCATTCCAAAGAATGGTATCATTACTGCCTACTCTGTGTATTGCAAACACTTCTGTCAACGGACTGATCATAGGAGCAAAGACAAATGCAACAACTCTAGTTGTTACTATCAACACTGGATCTGTCATGTTCACTCAATACAGCTGTTACGTCACTGCTAACACATCGATTGGCGAAGGAACTCCATCGCAAATGATAACAATTGAATCACGTGAGCACATAGAATTTGTTATAGCTGTTAGTCGCATTTTCCACATTGCCATAGATATATACAAAAGGCCCCTTTTCGTCACCCGGATATTTCCGTAAAAGCTGTGAATCAAACATGGCGGACGTGTATTTTGTGACACTGACGTATGTTAGATTACGGAGCGGTCACATCACACAGGAAAAGGGCCTATACAGAGTTCTTTACTATTGAGATTGGTCTTTTGTCCATATATATATTTTAATATCATAGTATACAAATGTTATCTCTACGCGTTGGAACTATTTGGCTCCTTTCATTACAGTACCTTCAGCTCCGCTGAACTTTTCGTTGGCTCCTATTTCTGGCTCACCCGACATGCTTTTGGCAATGTGGACTGCACCAGCCAAACAGAACAGCTCTATCACCGCATACACTGTGTACTGTATTACATCTGCTACCCAAGCATATATAAAACCATTAGTGGTGAATGGAACAACATTGACTACTATAATTGATCACGACCTCGGTCCATATTCTCCAATATGATTGTTATGTGACTGCCAATACATCATCTGGTGAAGGAATGGCCTCTCCAGTTATAAGTGCAAGAACAAGTGAATTAAGTGAGCCAATTTGTTCAGTTGCACACTACTCACTTGTAAAGTCTACATGCATAGAAATTATTTACATACCTATATTATTATCCATCACTTTTTCAAAATATAGTCCCGTTTCTGCTCCACTGAATGTTTCATTGGTTCCTGTTTCTGGCTCACCAAGCAAACTATTGATCATTTGGACTCCCCCAGTCAGTAGGAACGGTATCATCATTGTGTACAGTGTGTACTGTAACCTTCAGAATCACAAGAAAATCCTGTGCATTTGATTGGACGCAATGTGTCAACTATCAAGTAGTGGTAAATGAAACTACATCAGCTATCGTTCTGGATAAATATCTGAACCCAGATACGCAATACGAGTGTTATGTGACTGCCACGACTTCAGCAGGTGAGGGAGCACCATCAGAACGAGTTACTACAGAACAAGTGAATCAGGTGAGCAATGGTATGCATACAAATCACAAACCACTATGCATATAACTATGTATACTCACAGTATAATCTCTTTGATAATCCACGGAAAATGATGTAACCAGCCATCTTGCGCAAATGTATACACTTGACAATATTGTAACTTTTCTATACTGCAACATAAATCATTATGTTCTTGATTCATAGTGCACGGACATTTTGCATCTGTGATACATTCATTACACATGGTACATATTTAATGCCACACATTAGGGAAGGGGAAAAAATGGAAGGAACAAAATACATTTTGTGTTTACTTATTGAACATCTATACAGCACCCATCTGCACCTAGAGGGCTCTCATTGTCTACTGTTCGTTACTTTCCAAATCTAATAATTGCTACCTGGTCTCCACCCAATACAACAAATGGTATCATTACTGCCTACTCTGTGTATTGCAACACTTCTGTCAACGGACTGATCATAGGAGCAAAGACAAATGCAACAACTCTAGTTGTTACTATCAACACTGGATCTGACATGTTCACTCAATGTAGCTGTTACGTCACTGCTAACACATCGATTGGCGAAGGAACTCCATCGCAAATGATAACAATTCAATCACGTGAGCCACATAGAATTTGTTACAGCTGCCGCAACATTTTCCGCTTTGCAATAGTATCGATATACATACAATATACAGTTTGTGTAATATTATTGAGGAATGGTCTTTCGTCCATATTTCGCTATAAAGTATCATAGTGTACAAAATGTATTTCTAGGTGTTGTTGGAACTTATTTGGTTCCTTTCATTACAGTACCTTCAGCTCCGCTGAACTTTTCGTTGGCTCCTATTTCTGGCTCACCCGACATGCTTTTGGCAATGTGGACTGCACCAGCCAAAAAGAGCAGCTCTATCATTGCATACACTGTGTACTGTAATACATCTGCTACCCAAGCATATATTAAACCATTAGTGGTGAATGGAACAACATTGACTACTATAATTGATCATGACCTCGGTCCATATTCGCAATATGATTGTTATGTGACTGCCAATACATCATCTGGTGAAGGAATGGCCTCTCCAGTTATAAGTGCAAGAACAAGTGAATTAAGTGAGCCAATTTGTTCAGTTGCACACTACTCATTCGTAAAGTCTATATGCATAGAAATTATGTATAAACTATATTATTATCCATTGGTTTTTCAAAATATAGTCCCATCTGCTCCACTGAATGTTACATTGGTTCCTGTTCCTGGCTTACCCAACAAACTATTGATCAGTTGGACTCCCCCAGTCAGTAGGAACGGTATCATCACTGCATATAGTGTGTACTGTAACCCTTCAGAATCACAAGAAAATCCTGTGCATTTGATTGGACGCAATGTGTCAACTATTAGAGTAGTGGTAAATGAAACCACATCAGCTATAGTTCTGGATAAAGATCTGAACCCGTATACACAATACAAGTGTTATGTGACTGCCACGACTTCAGCAGGTGAGGGAGCACCATCAGAACGTGTTACTACTAGAACAAGTGAATCAGGTGAGCAATGTTATGCATGCAAATCACAAACCACTTGTCCATATAACAATAGATAGTCACTGGTCCATCTATTTGATAATCCTTAGAAAATGATGTCTTCAGTGATCTTGCATGTATATACCTGACACTATTGCACTTTTTCTATACTGCAACATAGATCATTATGTTTTGCATGGTCCACAGTGCAGGGACATTTTGCATCTGTGACACAATCATTATACATGTATCTGTACAGAGCAGATGAATATATTGTTATTTTCTACACTATAGTTCCATCTTCACCTATGAATGTCACTCTCCAACCCATTCCTGATGTGCCCAACCAGCTCCGGATAGATTGGACTCCCCCTTCGAAGATGAATGGCATCATCATTGCATATACTGTGTATTGCAGAACACAAGATATAATTGATCCCAATTTGCCAACTGTCAGAGCCATAGTAAATGGCTTCATCACTCAATGCTGTATTTAGTACAGGACTTAAAGCATTTACGAGTTATGTCTGTTTTGTTACTGCCAACACATCAATTGGTGAAGGAGATGCATCGCAGCTCGTCACAAACACAACTGATGAATCAGGTGAGGGAGGATCTTGTATTCTGAAATTCTGAAGCAGACACTTCTTTCATTTATTGTACAGTATCAATGTCTTAATATTAGGCCATTATTTAAAAAAGTTACCTATTCATTCTGGAATACACTTCCTATCAATTACACAAATCAACTTTTCCAATTTTAGTCAATAAATAAATTGATTGTTCTATAAACTCTGGAATTTGTTTTATAATTATTCGGCACATATGCAATAATGGTCAGATCCTTATTTAAATGTTATGATAGTAACTCTCATTCTTTTAGTACCAGGCCCTGTAGTAGGACTAAAGCGTCTGAGCAAGTCTTTCACCACCATTACATTGATATGGAAACAACCACAGGTTTCCAATGGAATAGTCATAGGGTACAGCATTTCGTTACGATCACTGGTACCCTTCAATTTCACTACAAAGAGAACTGTTTATACAGTATTGGACCTGACAGCAGAAACAACTTACAATTTCAGTGTTACTGCTTGCACCATTAAAGGATGTGGTGGTCCAGTTTACTTGCAAACAAGTACAGAATCATTTGGTGCGTGATATATATATGTTGTTTGTATTTCTAATGACATTGACTGCTGATTGCAGGAAACATCTCTTGTGCCAGTGTGACTGCCATTAGTAACAGCGATGTTCGTGTTTCATGGATGCCACTTGTACTCCCATCAGATGGAGCACTTGTTGGCTATAGAGTTTTATACTGGCAGAGTGAATTGAACAGCATACATGTTCCTGATGGAGCAACACAGATTGATATTAACAACCTCAATCTCAAAAGCAATAGCTATCAATTTACCATTATGGCGGAGATCAGCATAGATGGATTGCCACAAAAGGCAAATGTGTCTCAATATATGTACCTTAAACCGATTGACTCAACAGGTTTGTGTCATGGATGATTTGTAAGCTTTAATTGTTTGATCATGGTATGTTAGAACAGTGTGAGAAACTAATGATATTTAGGCATGTTGACAGCACTAAATGTACCAACATAACATACTCATATACAGTAAGCCCAAAATGTAACATCATAGAATTGCCTTGAGTAATTACACTGATTCAATGCTTGACAGATTATAATTTATATTACACAGCAGTAAAAACACTGTAACAAAATAATTCACTGATCAATTATGGCATTCACAAATACAGAACAGCTGAGAGGGGGAAAAGAAAACACACAAAGAATGATTTTGCTTATAATGCTGAAGGATGGTTGTTGAAACTTATGATGGATAATGGGGGGGGGGGGGGGAGGGTGGCGCCATGGAACATAATATGTGTTTTTTTTGATGGGGAGTAGTTTTCATTTAACACCTTCTTGTACATTTGCAAGCACTTGCTATGCTTCCACTACACATATTCTGCACATTATGTCTATAATTCTGTATTTCTCAGTTCTGACTGTTCAGTCCAGTGACTCCACTGTCAAAGCAGTTTCAGCTACTCTGGCAACTGTTATTGTAATATTTCTCATTGTGATAGTGGCTGCAGTTGTGGCAGCAGCACTGATAATGAGGAAAAATAGAGGGTAAAATTGTATAGACTTTAATAGAACAATTTACCTTTAATTCTTCTTTCTGACAGATCTTTCGATGCGGTGCCCAGCATTGACAAAAGGACAGGTAACCTACATTGACTTTGACTCAATGCATGTAAAATGTTACTGACTTTGCTTAATCCAGCAGTCATGTTGTGGTCAGCACTGCCTCAATTGGAGAATATACACTAACAGAAATTTCGCTTAGTGCCATTAAGCTCTCTTCAGAGCAATACACATTGAACACTTAAATAAAGTCAATATTGTGAGAGCTGCTAATAGACAAGACTGATCATTTAAATTCTTTGTATTATATACATTTTGCAGTTGACTGATTAGATTTTTTAACAGCATTCATATTAAAAAATAGACAAAGCAGAGCATCTACTTTCAAGTGAAAATGATTGCATCATAATGGTTCAGAATCGGAAGTTTTGCTAGAACTCCGTAAAGGGTTTGATCTGACTATGCAGTCATTTTAAAATACACACAATCGAGTCTTCTTACAGTTTAGCTAATTGTTGTAATTAACCAAGAAGATGAACATGAGCAGAAAGGGCCTCTGAACAAAGTAGTATCAGATATTATCAAGCAGAGAGCCTGAAAAGAAAATTGAGAACGGGTGAGAAATTACCAGGCAGAACCTAAAATGAAGCGACAAGTTTATTTTTGCGTGAAATGTATCTAGTTCCTCATGGAGGCTAGAAAACTATATGATGATGTAATCTGGAGCAGATTATTCTCCGCTAAATTCCAGTATTGTATCTGAAGCGGGAGTTACTGCTGAAAGGGCTGCAGAAGTGAGAAAGCACTATGACAATGATGCTAAATGCAATGAACTGGGCTGGACTTGTGTCCCCTTTGCTGTGGAATCATACGGTGCTTTGAGTAGGGGTTGCCTGGGGTTTCACAATTCATCACAACACTCCAGCAGCTTTCGGCTTCATTTTCTATGTTGGTCTTTGCTACCAGCACTAATCACCATCTTTTCCATTCACTGGGAGCATATTATATGTTAATGTAAGATGTTTGAAATGAACAATTCACTAAGAGAAAATTGCCCCACTGATAAAATAATATGATCATTATTTTGTTTTGCAACAATGACATTATTAAATAATACATACATATCATAACATCTACACACAGACAAAACAACAACAATTAACCTGGTTAGGATGGATGTAGCATTTGCCCTAACCAGTTGTAAGTTAAGGCGGCCATAAATTTCATTCATGGTTACAGATTTAGGTTTTGCTACTCGGGGGTGGCAATTCTTGAGGCAATTGTGGAAACAGTTTGTGTAGCCTTCTTTACTCCATGCCACATAACTTTCAGCCACTACATGAATGCAAAACCCACGCCAGCTCAGAACACTTAGGGTTGTTTTCTTGATGTTTTCTTGCTTCAGTGGCGAGTGCGGCAGCAGTGGCTGTCACTCCCGCTTCCAATAAGGTTTGTGGATGAAAACGGTGATGTGACGAACACCTCCAAGGCTGCTGTCCTGCCCATGACTCAATTTGGACTCAGTTATATCAGTTGGGTGGGTCTTGCTGTGGCTGGAGGTAAGGTTGTTGCCAACCTCTACCCGCACTCCAATGTGGGCATGGTGACACATTTCCACAATGCAGTCACAAAGTATGTTGTGCCTGGTGACCACATCTCCTCCATGTTTACATGTGACTGCCTCCAAGTTGTGATGCCCACTAGTAAACTAGTCACTAGCATCCCTCTATTGTAGAATGCCACATTCTTCGGACAATAGAAAGTACAGTACAGTACATTCATTTCCTGGCTAATATTGTATTGCAAGACGCTGGAGAATGTTTAAGGTTGTAGTATTACATGTGTTCATGAACTTCAAGATTCAGTGAGGCTTGCGTTTGAGATGTTATCACATCTCATCTATTGCAATTATGCATTGCGGCCAAGCTGTTACTTCAGATGCACCTGTGGCGCATGAATACATTGAAATGTTGCCTCCTTGCCACATTTTATTCCTAAAGGGTCTAGTTTTAGTTTGTTGTTTCCTTCCACTCACATTGCTATTAGCTCGTTCTTGTTAGTGAATGCAGTTCTCACCATGTTTGCAGCTAAGTTTTTCTTCAACAGCTCTTTAGACCTACACAAATAATGCATGTTATCCTATTCTTACCGCAGTAAAGAATTTCCCTAAACGTTGTTCTTTCCCCACTGAACATAACAGTACATCCCAACCTCCAATTGCCAATCGGTGAGATCAACTTTTTCATTGGACCAGGTGCCACACAGATGGAATCATCCATATCAAAGTTGCGGATCACAAAATGCGTAGGCGTTGCAAACGCTAACAGAATTAACTAAAGAAGGTCAGTAGAAAAGAAAAGGCAGTAGCACTACCATAGCTACTTTAGATATCTATGCCACTACAATTAATCGATTTCGCTCGAGAACCACGTCTCATTTCCGAACCGAACGGAAGTTGATCGATAAAAAAAGTGCGCGAGATAGGTATATCGCTTTCGTGCAGCTGGTACGTGCCGCAAATGCATTATGCGAGCGAGTGATTTGCGAGTAATTTGCGAATACCTATTATGATTACTGCGAGTGATTCCTCGCTCGCAATTACTATCTGTAGCAATAACTCAATAAGTCCATTCGTTGAACTTTGACGCCATTTAATTGCATTGTAGCTCCGTTTCCGTATCATTCTTTGAATAGGTTGCTGTATATGAAGTCAGGAAAATCCACCACAAGAACGACAGTAAAAGCCATCACATATAGCGCAGAATGTGATATATAGACAGATGCATATATGTTCATAATGATACCCACCTGCCTATCAAATGCATCTGATCATGAACATCATTGTGAAGAATTTATAATGAAGACTTTCAGTACCTCAACCACTAAAAGTGACTCAGGAACCTAGAGAAGTAGGCAAAAGAGTGTTTTAGAATTTTGATATTCAATTCCTAGCCAGACTGAGTTATGGGTCGATGTCCGAAATTTCTGGCAATGGTCCATTGCATAGAATCTTTGAAGAGGGAAGGTGTCTTCATTTTAGGTGGTTCTTCATTAGACCAAGCACGGACAGATTTCAAATTGAAAGTCTTTGTGTATCGCTCCTATAACAAGAACCCATTTTGATGAACAAATGCTTCATGAAACTGTACTGTTGATTCTATCCAAGGACAATGTTACTCCCAATATCTTTGGGGACAAAGCAAATAAAACTCAGTGATGCAGTCACCTTACCTTCTCTGACACGCCCGCAACTCACCCAGACACTTGTTTGTGCTCTGGAAGGTGCAATCGATATCCCGTGAAAGGTTCTATGAGATGCTGGGAATATATCAGCCAGTTGCTACAGTGCCGCACATCCACAAGTTTACACTCGTACGCGAGTTTTACACAAGTTGCAATTATTCAGTTCCCCCCCCCCCCCCCCCCCCGCACTTCAATTGTACATTAATTATCAATGTATCTGTGCATGAATTCCTTGCTGCGATATCAAACTCCGATGAAAGTATTGAAGCAAACCTTTCCGCATATTTTAGTCTGTTTGGGGCACTAGAAGTAGTGAACTAAAATGCATGGTGAGAGAATACAGCTTGCCTGCATTATGCTGTTCATTACTTTTGGCTGTGCCGTGTATGACTGAGGGGGTAGGGGGGGGGGGGGGGGGGGGGGGGGGGGGGGGCGTAAGTAACATTTGTAGCCACACTTTCAGGTATGTATACTGTACCGGTGTACCCGTTCTTATCCCATATCAAAAAATATCCACACTGTTGATTGATGAAGCCATATGCATCATTTGGTGCCAATCTAGCGGTGATGACTGTCATTGTCGCTACTTATATCAAATGCTTTCGTATTCATCTCCTTTCTTTTGTAGATACTCTCGTGTGAACCAAAAGGTAGCATGTTAAGGGGCTATAAAGGTGGCATCAATAAGGTTATTCTTAGGAATAGTACGTTGCGCTGTAACATGTACGATGCCTTTTGCACAATCACCATCTTTTGGCTACATGCAGTGTTTGTGACGTCAGTCAACAGTGCAATCAGACACTGAGCATGAGTAGAAAAGTAGCAGGTTAATTTCTTCATGATGTTAGTGCTATTAATGATAGCAGATAGTGACATTCTATCATACTAGAATACGTTAATGTATATTATATCTTATCATGTGGGCAAATTAATATGTTTCAGAGCCCCAACCATAGCCTCCTTCTATTAGGACGATCAGGGATGTGTCCAAGGCGACAGAGGATGAGACAGTGTTGCCTTATATACTGAGACTATAAACAGATGCTTGTGGTATATGGCCTGTTTAAGGTCTGGGAACGAGACCATCTCTGAATTTTGATGGCAACTGTATGTCCTTTATGTGACAATCGTTATGAACAAAATCCTCATTCTCTATGAAAAATTTGGTGGAATATAAGATTTGAATGAAACCAGGGTCTAATAGTAAGGGAAAATGTAAAGTTCTATATTTAGCACACGAACAACATAATATTGTATAGATGTGCTAAATATAGGACTATTACATTTTCCCTTATTCCCTTTTTACACCGCCATTGCTTTCAAATCCTATACGCCACTACCTTTCTCATAGAGAATGTGTTTAGTTACTTGTTTATACCGGGTGTCCACGAAAGAACGCAATCTATCAAATGTTATTCCCGTTCAAAAGCATTGCGTTCTTTCGTGGACACCCGGTATAATTATATTATGCACACGCTAATGCATCCTACGTCTGATTATTCACACTGAAATACCGTGTTATACCGATCAGTCGTGCATTATATGAGTAATGCTGCTGCAACATATTTGCACGTGGATAAATATTAATGAAGCATTTAGACCTCTTTCTATAACGATAGACTCATCATGCCAACTAGGGAGCGGTTTCATAATTGTTCGCAGCAGCTACAATAACGTAACTAAATCCGTAATTGCAATGTGTCCCAGCACTCCAGCAGCAATCAGACACCTGACGAAAGAGCCTCAGACCCTCATGGGTTTAGCGACGTTATGAGTTTAGCGAGGTACATGCACATAATCCTTTATCACAGCATATATCATATTGAAAGCAACCTGTGATTGTGCAATTTGGAGGGGAAAAAAAAACACTTTCTCCTTCGCCACACAGTGTTATCCGTGATATTTCCAAATAGGAGGATGGCTTTCTATTTAGTGGCAATTTCGGAGACTGCGGCATTTCATGCTACGTCATGTGCCAGAGTACATAAGCATACAGCGTCATTATAGGCAGCATTATCATACCCTCGCCCCCAGTACTATCACCTATTCAACTGCTTCAACTACATACACTTCTAGCCATGCATGCATTTCTTCTTTAGCTCTGCAGCCATCACTGATATAAACTGTAGCGCTTGAAGAATAGCTCATTGTCGACGACTCTAACTTCAGCTTGCCATGTTCAGGAACAAGAACGCCTTGCTTGTTACCGTCAGCATTTAGGCAATTTCCACGGCTGCTGATTCCAGAGCTCTTTTTTTTTTCCTTCTTTTTCTTTACGTACCTCCAAGCTGACCACACACTAACAGAATATTCGAAAAACTGACTGCACAAAATGCATGGATATCTGACGGCCTATAAAGAAGTACTGATAAGAATGTTGTACACTGTACATGTAGAACACATGCAACTCAGTGATTGGAAATTAATTTTAAAAGGTATTAACTATAATTCCTCCTATTTTGCACGTAGTTCAATGTGCTATTTTTGGGGTTCTCTATTTATACGGCAATTACACTATTTTTTTTTTATGACGTAAAGTAAGATGCCACCCTCTAGAGGGGTGCTGAAGATACGATTCAATCAGGACCAGGGTAAGTAACTGTTGCTGGTATGAAACAAGCTTCAGCGCGAAGAAGATGTCACTTGTGAGGTGTATGCATTAGGTCTGGTGTCGGCTGTAGTCACTACATGTTAGATACTGTACGGTTGTGACCATACAGGTACAGTGTAATTGACGCAGAGAGTTCAAATGTGGTAGCCCTAGGTGCATAGATATATTTAGTTTCGAGGTAGCTTTTGTGCACAGCCGATGAACGGTGACCCCGACTTACGATTTCCTAACCATAAGTGTGCATAGGCCTAGCAAGCGTCTGGTAGTATGATAGGGAAATGGAAGGGTCTAGGGTCTGAGGTCGGGCCGAAGGGCTCGTGAGTGAACTAACTTTTCACTTTCGTCAAATTCCACCCGTCCAGCTTCCCTGACTTTGTCATGAATGTCGTATGATTGCTACAACTTCCATCGTATGGAATTGTTTCCCTTTACATGCGCACCATTGCCCTCAGGTTGCTTTGCTGTGGCCAAGGAGGGAGGGGCCCAGGTATTCAATGTGGAGCCCTTGCAGAGAAGACCCACCTAGGTGAGGTCAGCATGTCTGGTAAAAGTGACACATGCGCACTGTGTCCTGTACCAATGAGGTACTGCTCCTTTTAAAAACTGCCACGTAATGCACCCCTCTTGCAAAGTATTATGCAACTTTTTCATCATTCTCTTCCCTTTTCCTTCTTCACTCTCTCCTCCCTTCTCTTCCCCCTCCCTCCGCTCTCTCCCCTCTCCTCTCCTCACCCTCCCTCTCCTCCCCCTCTCTTCTTTCGTTTCCTATCATATTAGACTATGCCATTTGTGGTGGCTTGGGGCATGTGGAATGTTGGAGAGGACCAACTTAGTGGCGGTGGTAGGCGGAGGCCAGTTCGCCCAAGTTCCCTGATAGGAACAGGTGAGTTTGGAGTTGTGCTGTGGTGTGTGGGTTCAGGACGACGCGTGCAGGCATAGAGATGCCTTACCAGGTGAAGAGATACATGTGCATTACGTGTGCGAATGATGTTACATGTAGTGAAACGGTTTCATGAGGTTAGCACACGTACATGTGCATGCATGAGGTTAGCACACGTACCATGTGCACGCATGAGGTTAGCACACGTACTGGTCATGTACTGTACATGCCAGTACATTTGTGCACACAATTAATAAAGCCTTATACTTTTCTGATGCAGCTATGTGGATGAGAGGATAACTTCCAATAAGAGCCTACTTAATTATGGAATTCAGCTACTGTATTTATTATTGCAACTGTTTCTAACATGTCCAGTCATCCGTTAGTAACGCTGTTGGATGTACATATAGTGTGCACAGCTTAGCGTACTGTACATGTACAATGTACATTGGACTGAAAATGAGACAAAGAAAATTACACTGCACATCACTGTATCTGTATATACGTTTCACAATCGTAAATAAAATCAATAAAATTTTAAGTCGTATATACATGTACTGTACTTATCTGTTAATGTTAAAAAATATGCAGATGACTCATAATCAAATTTCCAAAAATCATGTTTGGCCATCAATAACTTTACAGTGCAATCAGTTGATTTTTTTAAGTTACAGTATAATAAGCTAAGTAACTAAGTATTATTAAGTATCATTAATAGTTATAACTTGAATATAAGTGGTCACTTAATCTTGAATCAATGCAGAATTATTAACAATTAAGTGATTTGAACATAAGAACAGAATTTGTTATTTAGTTATTTGGATGTTTAACCTTGCTATCTACACTTTTGTACCCCCATTTTTGAAGTATTGTTTGTCAACGTGTAGATATTGTATGCATATTATAATTCATATTAATATGTTTTACGATCGAGATACATATTAATAGTGTAAAGTATAGATGGGTTTCATGTTAATGAACTTGTGCAGTTTACCGTCCTATGTTTGTGTGCACATGTTGTACTCACCAGACCATATGTATACTCTATCCTATTTAGTGCTGATTTGGGATGATGTGAGCAGGAAGTTTGTTTATGAGTATGGCTTCCCTAGCAGTGTATTGTCTGTGAGGATGAGAAGAGACAAGTAAGTCATGTGACATGTACAAGTAAGTAAGACGTGAACTTGTACACGGGTCATTCCATTATAAGTGGGGTAAGTGCGTGCTTCACATATTCCAATCCTGATGCAATTATTCATATTTGTTCATCTAAGGATGAATGTTACTTGAACCGGTTCTTATGGTAATAACCTTAATGGTTTACGAAATATACTGCACTGAATAATTAATTTTTCCAGAAAATGTGCAACTTTGCAGGCTCATAACCTTTCCATTTCTGGCCTGGTAATGATTTCTTTAGCATCAAATTGAAGCTCAATTTACGTAGAATCTGTATATATATTTCACTTTAGTAGGTGGTGAAAGGGTTAAATAAAATTTATCATCATAGCGCAGATTTCTAAATAGAGATGGTTTCCGGATCGATAAACAGAATTTTTTTTTTTCAGAATTGAAGGGACTATTGATATTGCTGTTTTTATGAAATAAAAATTCTGTTTATAGACAAGCTCTAGGGACCGCATCGAGTTTTACGAGTGTCCGCCATCTTAAATGTTATACAGTATATTTTAGCACTAATCTAAAGTAAGTGTTTGTTTATACGCCACAAGTGTGTTACATAAGTATCGCGAACCGCAGCTAAGAACACTGGCCACAAATTGCGCTCAGCTACGTAAAATGAGTTATTTTTTTAAAAGAGTGCATCTTTTAGAAGAATGGGCGCGCTGTTCAGGTAAGGTAGTCTATAATGCATGAATATAGAAATATAAATTGCCCCGCTCTTGTTGCAAGTAAAAAGCAACCAGCCACGGCCGAAACTCTCTTCTTCTTGAAGGCAACCCGGCATCTATGACTGATGACGAACCGGAAGCAGCGATCACATCTATGACTGATGACGAACCGGCAGCAGTGATCGCATCAATGACTGATGGTGAACCGCTGCTGATCGCATCTGTGACTGATGGTGAACCACTGCCGATCGCATCTGTGACTGTTAATGAACCGGCAACGATCGAATCAGTCGCTATACGAGAACCTGTAGCGATCGAACCCTCCCCTTCCGATAATCCAGGTCGTATGCATTCCGCGGGTTTATTCCCGCACACAGCACGTCCAGTGCGTGGGAGCTCAAGGACAGTGAAATCAGAGCCACCATCCCCACCGCCATCCCCACCAATTGCAAGCACCAGTAACAGGCGGAAAAAAGCGCAAAAGCTGGTGGATGCAGCATCATTCACCAAGGCCACACCCACCACTCCGTTTCACAGTCACCACATCACTCCCGCTCACCTCGTCACTCCCGCGCACCACGTCACTCCCGCTCACCACGTCTCTCACGCTCACATCTCTCACGCTCACATCACTCCCGCTCAACACGTCTCTCACACTCACATCACTCCCGCTCACCACGGTCTCTCACGCTCACCACGTCTCTCACGCTCACCACATCTCTCGCGCTCACGTCCCTCACGCTCACGTCACTCATGCTCACCACGTCACTCACGCTCACCAGCGTCACTCATACTCACCACTTCGCTCACGCTCACCACCTCACTCACGCTCACCACACTCATTCACACTCACCACGTTACTTACTCACTACGCACTTACATCATTCACCTCACCGTTCTCCATACCAAACTACACCCAGCTCTCCACACCATTCTCCACATGGAACTACACACCATACTACACACTGTCCTGAGCCACATCATTCTCCACACCATACTACACACTGTCCTGAGCCACATCATTCTCCACACCGTTCGTTACATAGCTCTCCGCACAGATTTTCTCCAATTTGCTCACATTCTGATCCACAACATGGCTCACCCCATTGGCCAGCTGGTCATTGTCACTTCAAACCAAGATTCCATTGGCCAGCAACACCAGCCCACTGCCACAGTACTGGACCAGAAACAAAGGCCTGTCATAGTACTCAACCCACACCCCACTGCCATGGTTCTGAACCAGAATCCCATAGTCACATTACTGGGCCAGAACACTACTGCCACAGTACTGGAACAGAAACCCGCTGCCACAGTACTGGACCAGAACCCCATTGCCACAGTACTGCACAACCGTTCAGAATGGGACAGACTAAGTTGTCAGTAGCTCATTATGCCGTATTCCAGACTATTAATAGAAGATTAGTAGTAAATTGATTCCAGGGTGCTTCTTTTGAATATTTAACATTTGCCAGAATGTTGCCTCCATCAACAAGAAGGGCGTTCAGACAAATGCCAAGTTCTTAGAAGAACTATTTGCATGGAATAAAACATCACACAGCGCATACATGTAAGCTTTGAATATGCATAACAGAGAAAGGGTGCGCACCAAACTTCTTGATATAGACAACAACCGACTTTCTTCACGGGTGCACCAATCATATATATGTGAGCAACAACCGACTTCTTCACGGGTGCACCAATCATGTATATGAGCAACAACCGACTTTCTTCAACGGGTGCACCAATCATATATATGTGAGCAACAACCGACTTCTTCATGGGTGCACCAATCATGTATATGAGCAACAACCGACTTTCTTCACGGGTGCACCAATCATATATATGTGAGCAACAACCGACTTCTTCACGGGTGCACCAATCATGTATATGAGCAACAACCGACTTTCTTCACGGGTGCACCAATCATATATATGTGAGCAACAACCGACTTCTTCACGGGTGCCCTATTTTCACCGATACACCCATGCAAGCATTACTAATAGGGTAACTCACACACACACTGAGTGTTAACTGAAGACATATCACACAGCTGATAGTCTAGCTTCAAGTGCTCTTTTTGCCTCTGAGACTTCCTTTGATGTCAAGGTGTATGAACGCCCAGTTGCTGTTGTTGGACTTACAAGAGTGAGAATATCAGTGGGGGTCCACATCCAAGATGTCCTGACGTCTTGGGTAAATGTAGGACTTGGCAGGTAGCTGAGGGTGAAGGAAATTAACTTCAACAAGCCGAGATTCCATATCGACCTTTGTCACATATCCAAGCCAACAATCTCCTCCATATGCAACTGTTACATAGCTTTTAATTGCCGACAATGGAACAGGCTCAGGAACATGTGCTGAGGTAACTCTTTCAGTCCGTTTCATGGTACCAAGGGAATATGGCCTCACTTCTACAGATGAAATAGAAATGGGAATAAAACTGTGAAATGACCGTGTTCCAGGAACAGTCCTACTGTATTTGAACCTCTCAGCCAGAAAGTCAGCCTCATCTTTGTGTTCCTGTAATGTACCATATGAAAAGTGAATACCCTTTATCTCTTGTAATGCAAATTGATACAGTTGGTTTGGTGTCAAAATTTGGTCTTGGTAAGGACGTTTAAGACTTGCTTTAGTTGCCATCCTTTTCACAGTTCCAGCTATTCCATCAGCAGCCGACTTGCCATGAGATGTAGCAAAGAAATGCCACTCTGCTGGGATTCCAAAATCTTTCTCATGCTGACACAAGTTGGTAAAGTTGTAGCAGTTTTTGTATTGTCCAGCACAACCATCTGATATGTAGATTATTTTTTTGGGTATTGCCCCAAAATGATCTGATAGAAATGAAACTAACTTACGCTGAAACAAGTGTACAGCAATAATGTCATGATCTGTGTTCTCAGAAATTATGGTGAAACAGACACTATCCAGTTTTCCATCACTGTTCTTGTAGTAGCAGAGAAAAGGATGGATGGTTGCTTGTAGGTTGTTCCAATGAAATGATTGTACTTCATCTTGCACAACAAAGCTGTAGTTTTCTGAAAAGTCAGCAATGACAATAAACTCACCAGGATTGAGTCTTTCCTTTTTCTCTGCTACAAACGTGGCTTGATTCTTGGCAATATAATCATGCAATTTAAGCTTTTCCAATGCAACCATAAATGCATCAAGAAACTCTTCAACAGGTGCAATCCGGGTCTCAAGATTGGCACGGTCAGTATTGATCCACTGGTTGTACTGCACAGTTTCTACACCATTGTCCTCCATAATAGCTTCAAGCTCTTCCCGCAGTCCACCTGTTCCAGAGCAATCTGTGCATGTCCCAATGGCACAATTGTATGTTGATGGTTCACACTGTATTGCTGCCAAGCAATCTGTGTAGTGAGTATACCAACCATTGGTTAAAGACTCCAGTCTTCCACCTGCCATCATCAGCTTGACATTTTGATGAATTGCACACACACACACTGAGTGAGTGCCAGTGGCTCCTGCCAGCACGCATTCTTTAGGTCGTAGTTCTGCAAACTTAGAGAAGCCAACTTTCACATCTGGATGCTCTGTTTTGAATTGATGGTATGCTTCCTTCAGGTTGCACAGCACAAGCCTCTTCTGCCGATGCTCTTTCTCTCCATCTGCTTTTCTTACAGACAAAAAATCCTTTTTTCCAGGCATCACACGGCTTATGCTATCACTGCAGTAAAAGCTTTTGACAAGCTCTACAGTGTCTTCTGAAAGAGATGGCCTTGTTTTGGAATTAGGGCTGGACAGAATCCCTTTGTTTTGTACAAGCTTTTTTGCACACTTTGCTAAATACTTACTAGCACCAAACTCTTCTGCTATTCTGCATACAGACCAACTCTTTGGTAGAGCTGTAAGAATCCGTATTCTTTCACTTCTTGACTTGGTAGATCCAAACTTTTCTTTAAGCTGCTGTATGATTTCTGTGCCGTCATTTGTATGCAACACATGGGTGTTTACCCCTGTGCAAAGCTGTAGGTTCCTTTCCATAGCTACGTCAAATGTTCTAACTTTTTGAATGAGGTAAGTTTCACTATGCATTCGACGCTTTTTGATAGGAGAGATTCCTTGGATGGAAAATGTTTCATTTATCTTGTGTAGCTGAGTGGCGGTATCGTCTAATTGGTCACCGTCGTCGCTCCCTTCGCTATAACTTTCAGTGTCACGAATGCTGGCTGTTGGTGCGATGTCAGTAGTTAATGCTAAGTTGCTAGGACCAGCACATTCATCCGATACGATCGTTGAGCTTGCAGAAGTGTCAACTGTGCGCGTTATTGCTGTGAGACAATTGCAGCACACAACATCTCCACATTTCAGTGAGAGAGACGGGTGTTCTTCTATTAACTTTGTTGATAGAACTCGAAGGTTCAAATAAATGCGGCGCTTATGATTCTTGAAAGGGTCGCAACAGTAATCTCTTCGGTTGGACATACCTTGTTCTCGTCCGTATGCTTGTTCTTTAAATAGAAAAAAGGCGGGTTCACTTAAAAAAGTTGCGTCATCATAGCCCTCAGTGTTGATAGCTGTGGTGTGATGGTTACGTAACGCACTTAGCACCACTTCAGTAATATAAGCTGAGTAAAAAAAAAAACATGGCTGCCTCCTCATCAAACCCATGCGGTTCTCAGGGGTTATCTATAAACAAAAATTTTATTAACGAAAACGCTAGATATTAGTCTTCCCTTGATGTTTGTATTTTTAAAAACTACAATATCAATCCGGAAGTCATCCGAATTTTGAAATCAGCGCTGTAAACGTAATATTTGTTTAAAACCCTTTCACCACCCACAAAAATGATTATTAAATATGAGTTCCTCATAACTTTAGCTTCAAGTTGATGACAAAAATGTCTGTATCAGACAAAAAATGGAAAAGTTATGAGCCTGCCAAATTGAAATTTATCTGGAAAAATTAATTATTCAGGAAAGCATATTTCGTAAACCATTCAAGTTATTAACATAATAAGCGGTTAAAGTAACATCCACCCAAAGACAAACAAATATGAGTAAATGCATCGTGATCTGAAGATGTGAAGCACGCTCCCATACAATGTCATAGTGGAATGACCCACACGTATATGTAGCTTTGCATGTGTCCCAGGGCATCAGAATGACACATAAGTGTAGGCATGACTAATTTTCTCCCCCTGAGAGAAGCACCCTTGAGTGCAATGGGTATAACTTGGTGGCAGTTGGGGAGGAGTGGGAGACAGGATTGACTCTGACCCTCCTCCCCATCATTTTCTAAAACTCTGCAATGCCCAGTAACCCTAGATGTGTCCGCTGTACGTCATGGCGCTGAACCAGCACGTAATCACATGTACTTCATCAATCTAGTCATAACTCATGACTTACCTGTAGGAGTCATATCGATGCAAGTCGTGGCACATGTATCTGAAGGGGTTGGTGGTTGTGTCCAGGCCTCAACTGCATGGATGACCCCTTCATTATGGTGCCTATCCATCATGACCCTCATTTGCAATACACTGGGTGTGTGGCACAAAAGGGTAACTGTTTGCATGTTACTTTCTCACACACAGGCTTGTTGTCATCCTGTCTGAAGAGATTCATGTTTTTTCATTTCCTCACGCATCCAAACTGCTCAAGACCATTGAAACCTCCCCAAATCCTAAAGGTTATTGTGTATGCCTGATTGCATATATGTACATGTGTGCATGTATGTATGTTTTTCATACATGTACAGTGTATAAACTATTTTTAGTCTTTTTTTTTCCTATTGACTTTGTTGAAATGCGTCAATACACTTTTACCGTAAACTCACAACTACAACCTGCGGGTTCTAATTGGGACAGAATCGGTCCATTCTCTGCAAAAATACATGTAAGAGACGTTAGAAACATCAATGTATCTTTGAAACGCGGCAAGATAGCGCAATGAGACTGCAGAATTGCAATACCATACTTCTCTGGAGCTTTGTCATCACATTTTCAAACACGTATCTTGATCCGTTCTCTGGCTAATGACATCTGACAGGGGAAGGGTTGGAGGTCACCAGGATTGCTAGAAATAGTATGTTTTTTAAACACCATTTCACTGCATCTTACAACTTCGACCGTTGCTGGATTGGATGGTAAACGCTTATTATTGCCGCACTTTTGGATATTCTTAAACAGTGCTGGAAGTGACCCTCTATACCCTGCCTGCTCGCCAGCAAAATGTATTAGAATTACTAAACATTGCCCACATAAAACATCACATGTTTATCAGAAAGGTATGGTATTGCAATTCTGCAGTCTCACAGCTCTATCATGCCGCATTTCAAAGATACTGTACCATTTACATGCAATTGTTTCTAACGTCTATCATTTTGGGAAGAATGAACCGATTCCGTCCCAATTAGAGTCCACGGGTTGTAATTGCAAGTTTCGGTAGTTATTTTTCAATGTTTCATTTGTAGGTACAATTGTGTATTCATTTAGTTTTACGAGATGTGATATGGATTTAATTAGCATTGCAGTGTGGTGGTATTCACATTGGTACGATAGTATTTCATTATATCAACCATTTCATTATATCAACCATTTCATTATATCAACATTTTATTATACCACAATAACAAGGATTGTGTGTGTAGTAAACGGACACATACACAAAATGCTAAAATCACAGATGTCTCAGTAACATATGGACATTTTTCACCCATTTATTGATAAGTGAATAGAAACTATGGCATGATGGTACAGTGTTGTCTCGGCAATTATATCATGACTGTACATACTGTACATGTATAATGTACCTATATGTAGAGATACAGTATTTTGTTCTAATTGCACCACGTCTACTGTGTGATGTGAAGCACAGTGCTACAGTAAGTGTAGCTGTGTACATGTACATGTACATGTTTGCGTGCATGAGGCATCACTCATTTGATGTGCTTGATCTTTGTTATGTCCTATTCAAGTGTTGTTTAGTCTTTACAGTATTTGCAGTATGATGTATGTTTGCTGCGTTTCAGGTCTCTGCGAGGTATGTTCCAGTGCAGACTGCCAGCTCATGGCTTTCCCTGGTCCTCAGAAGGGTACAGTCAGAATGGTGGTAAGTACCCCTATATTGTTTAGGAGGGTGTCCCAGTAAAGATTTACCCCAAGCAGTGTTTTTTATATTGGGTATGTGTATGTGGTATAGTGAAATCCTTTTGAGAGCATACTTGTACATGTACATGTACATGGCAATTGCAGTGTAAAACAAATGGAAATCTAAAAATGTAATATTGGACCATTAATAACTAAAGAACAAAATTAGTTCTGTAATGTTGTGTTTTTGTCGTCTTGAATATGGAATGGTTGCTAACTGTTGTGGCTTATCGTCTCCTGTTTATTGTATTGCATTGTCTCTCCCACACCATCCCTCTCTCTCCTCCCCTCTCCTCCCTCTCTCCTTTTCCCGTCTCCCTCCTCCCCTCTCCCTCCTCCCCTCTCCCTCCTCCCTCTCCCTCCTCCCTCTCCCTCCTCCCCTCTCCTCCTCCCCTCTCCCTCCTCCCCTCCTCCTCCCCTCTCCCTCCTCCCCTCTCCCTCCTCCCCTCTCCCTCCCCTCTCCCTCCTCCCCTCTCCCTCCTCCCCTCTCCTCCTCCCCTCTCCCTCCTCCCCTCTCCCTCCTCCCCTCTCCCTCCTCCCCTCTCCCTCCTCCCCTCTCCCTCCTCCCTATCCCTCCTTCCCTCTCCCTCCTTCCCTCTCCCTCCCCCTCTCCCTCCCCCTCTCCCTCCCCCTCTCCCTCCCCCTCTCCCTCCCCCCTCTCTCTCCCTCCCCCTCTCCCTCCCCCTCCCCCCTCCCCCTCCCCTCTCTCTCTCCCCTCTCTCTCTCCCTCCAGAAAAGAGAAAAAGGAAGAAAGGAAGATAAGAGAAACGTAACTTCCTCCCCTCTCCCGTCCATCTTCCCCTCTCCCTCACCTCTTCCCTCTCCCTCCCCTCCTCCCCCTCCCTACTCCTTGGGGTCAGGACCTTCTCTCCACTGAAGCTCCAGAGAAGGCTTTCACAGAGACCATCTGTTCTGTCCACCAACATGAGCTTTCGTGTTTGGCTATTGACCAGCAAGGCGCACTATTGGCATCTACTTCCATGAAAGTATGTATAATGTGAAATTAGGTTTGTGTGCATTCAGTGTGGAGGCCACATTTCTGGCATTGCTTTACACGGTTCTCAGTATTGTACAGTACAGTACTGTACACTGTATGGCTACCTGTGTGTGCAATTGTGATACTCAAAAGATGTTGGAATTGTGGATTCTGGTTCTTAATGAGAGATCTTTGATATTACAGTTATAACTTTGCTGTTCTCTACAGTACATAAACTGTACAGTGTAACTTGTATGAGCATGTAACGAATATCGTAATCAGATCCTGAATTTTCATGCATCCCAAAATAATAAAATGGAACACAACACCAGTCATGCATAGCACATCATGACATCTGACATGGAGAATCGCACAAGCACACACAGAGAAACATGCATACACATACACACACATACACACACGTAAATGTACCCATTACCACACCCATTACCACACCCATTACCACACCCATTACCACACCCATTACCACATGCTGTTAAACTCATGTACCACTGCACCATAGGGTACACTGATACGTATCCATAGCACCCAGACCAGGCAGCTGTTGGTGGAGCTACGCAGGGGTGTGGACATGGCCAACATCTACTGTCTCAATTTCAGCCTTGACTCCAACTTCCTGTGCTGCTGTAGTGACAAAGGCACTGTTCACGTGTACGCTGTGAAAGATCAGTCTTTGAACAAGAAGTCCAGGTACAGTAGAGTGTATGTAGCAGTGTGTACAGTAGAGTGTATGTAGCAGCGTGTACAGTAGAGTATATGTAGCAGTGTGTACAGTAGAGTGTATTTAGCAGCGTGTACAGTACAGTGTATGTAGCAGGGTGTACAGTAGAGTGTATGTAGCAGTGTGTACAGTAGAGTGTATGTAGCAGTGTGTACAGTACAGTGTATGTAGCAGTGTGTACAGTAGAGTGTATGTAGCAGCGTGTACAGTAGAGTGTATGTAGCAGCGTGTACAGTAGAGTGTATGTAGCAGTGTGTACAGTACAGTGTATGTAGCAGTGTGTACAGTACAGTGTATGTAGCAGCGTGTACAGTAGAGTGTATGTAGCAGCGTGTACAGTAGAGTGTATGTAGCAGCGTGTACAGTAGAGTGTATGTAGCAGTGTGTACAGTACAGTGTATGTAGCAGTGTGTACAGTACAGTGTATGTAGCAGCGTGTACAGTAGAGTGTATGTAGCAGCGTGTACAGTAGAGTGTATGTAGCAGCGTGTACAGTAGAGTGTATGTAGCAGCGTGTACAGTAGAGTGTATGTAGCAGCGTGTACAGTAGAGTGTATGTAGCAGCGTGTACAGTAGAGTGTATGTAGCAGCGTGTACAGTAGAGTGTATGTAGCAGCGTGTACAGTAGAGTGTATGTAGCAGCGTGTACAGCAGAGTGTATGTAGCAGTGTGTACAGTAGAGTGTATGTAGCAGCGTGTACAGTAGAGTGTATGTAGCAGCGTGTACAGTAGAGTGTATGTAGCAGTGTGTACAGTAGAGTGTATGTAGCAGTGTGTACAGTAGAGTGTATGTAGCAGCGTGTACAGTAGAGTGTATGTAGCAGTGTGTACAGTAGAGTGTATGTAGCAGTATGTACAGTAGAGTGTACATGTATGTAGCAGTGTGTACAGTAGAGTGTATGTAGCAGCGTGTACAGTAGAGTGTATGTAGCAGCATGTACATGTACATACAGCATAATTTACATGTACATGTGTACAGTATGTTAATGTGCTACGTGTAGATTGTGATATACGCTCAGATGATAAACTAGCGTCATTATTGCCAAGCAAAGACCTAGTCTACATGTACCATTTGAATTGTGATTATCGTCATCCTGTACATCTTAATACCCAGTATGGTATACAAAGTGTACATGTAACTCTTAATAATAGTAGTTACTGTAATTTGATAGGATGTAAAGGTACAACCTTGTGCACCATAATTTGAAATAATGGGCAATCTCCATTTCTAGCATGAATTGATGCATAGTGGTACAATACAGTAACTAATAGTAACGTACAGTGTGGTGCACATGTACAGGTACTGTATTCTATGTGTTTTCATTAGCCAATCTGTGTATTTATTGATAAGTTTGGTGTGGTTAAGAAGTCGCTTTGTGTGGCCTTTTACGTTACATACATGAGCATGAATATGCATGAGTACATTAGCTGTGCAGCATACATGCACATACCGTACATGTATGTGAATGTATGAAACTATAGTTTCAGTTTGCCAATGCCATCGTGCTGCAATATTTATTTCCGAATTTAGTTTTGCCCACATCAGTCTTCTGGGACGAGCTTTGGGTAGCTATGTGGATTCTCAGTGGGGACTGGCGCTGTTTAGTGTACCCAATGAGTCACCTTGTGTGTGTGCTTTCTTGGGAGACAGGAAAACTGTTGTAGGTAAGCCTCAGTGCCTGCAGCATTGCGTTGTATGTATGCATGTGCACATGGAGTGTTGCTTTAGCTGTTCTAATCCTTAGTGTTTTCTGTACCTGTTACCTCAAAAAATAAAAAATGGTTTGACATGTGTGTTGTGTTGTAGCCTTTCTGTAGTTGCATTGGATGGCTTTAATGTTACTGTCCTCGGGTGAGCTTACTTCAGCCATTCCATTTGCATATGGTAGGTAGAGGAACTTGGATATGGATGTGAATATTTGCCCCCTCAGTTTTCTGTGTAAAACTCTCATGAAACTTGTTGCGTTGCTGTGTACTACAGTATGTGGCATCATATCTGGAATTGAAATTAATTGGTTAGCTTTGAGCTTTTTTTACCCTGGCATTCGAATATCCTGCCATTCATCTAAAGGGGTCATTCCGATTAAAATTCAGACAGTTTTGGTATAACAACATACTGTACATGTACATGAACGTTTATGTGTTTGTTTTTTTTTATGTGTATGTGTACAATATTATAGCTTTGCACTGTAGATTTATTTGCAGGATGAAAACAAATTGTTAGCATGTACTACCTCATGTACCGTAAAGTACTGCAAATAACCCCCTCCCCCCCTCCACCCCCAACAAGAAATGGCTTGTGTTTAAACGTGCGCATCTCCATAACAGCGAATGTCTCCTCAAACTGATTCAGCATTTCAGAAAATAAAAATGGTAGCTGTATATGATTATGAAAAACGATACGCAAAGTGTTCATGATTACGAAGGTACAGACGTATAAACACGAGTGTTGTTGGGAGCGGAGGGGTGGATGGCTTATTTGTGGTACTTTATAGTATAATCACATTACAAATCAATACCTGAGGCCTAAAACCAGCAATTCAAATCAAACTACTATATTTTCATATGCATATCACTCCATATATGTACCAACTAATATGCAAACATAAGACTTGTAACCCTACAATGGCTCATTAGGAAATTTATTCTTTCTGGTACACCCTTTAGGGCTGTGGATTTTGCCTTGGTGGATTTGATCGTGGCACCAATGATTTTCCTTATCCCTTTTCTAGGCAAGACCGTTTCAGGGGCAGTACTTCATGCTAGAAACTAGTTAATTTGTCCGCAACAGACGGGACAACACGTGCTAAAAATAAAATACACTTTAGTGCACGGACTGCGAAGGCTCCATATGACAGCTTATCAATATTAATAATGCAACATTAATAATGCAGTATTGCAATTTCTTCAAACATTGCAGCAGCAAAATCTCACGGTTTTGGCGCATGGCTGCAATAATACTAATTAATACGCAAACTAATGACACTGTATAATCAGCGAGTGCATGTAATTAACATTTTACTCGGATAATTCGGACACTGACCCTCTATTCAGCTGTCGAGCCGTCCAGTGCAGCTCAAGCCTTCGATTGGCAATTTTTATGCACTCCAGATTTGATACGATGTAGATATGGCTGTCCATAACATGCATGTATTAATAGCATGTTGAGCTCTAAAACGTGTTTTTGCTGTGTGCAATGAATTTTATGTGACCATTTTTACAAGTGCTTTTACTTTGTCTCCAGCTGTCTGTATGGATGGATCGCTATACAAGTACAGCTTTAACCTGGAGGGCAGCTGTGTACGCGACTCGTTTGAAGCCTACCTGGATGTCAGTGACAATCAGATGTGACCTCGCACCACACCATGCTTTAGGTGCGATTCCATGCTTTTTACTCTTAATGTGAACCACTTGTTGCTGGTATTTTCAGCCCACTTTGTCAGTTAATCAGTGTAAAAATCAGTGTAATTTGCACATGGTGATGTTATTGACAGGTATCTGCCACTGATTGCCTCATCTGGGGCAGAGCAGGTGGAGGTTTAAGAAATTATGTGGTCATAGTGTGGGTCACTGTACAGAAATGCAAAACACATATATGCTAGTACCACGCCTGCAACCATACAACATGTATACACACACCCATGCATACATACACAGCACATACACACACATGCACATACAACACACACACACACACACACACACACACCAAGGTGGATATCAAGAACTGCAAGGATC
>JABACO010000055.1:178449-202502 GCA_013339895.1 Ephydatia muelleri | reverse complement strand
CCGTAAAACTATTTTTCACGATGAGAACTCGGCCAAAGAATCTTTAACTACTCAGCTGTTACCCCACTAAAAAAAACATTCATCCTAAGTTTTGGATTAAATCCACGAAGATGAAAACAAATTCTCACTCAATAGCTGTTCATCGGAGAATCGATTGATAGCTCCAATATCACTTAGGCTGTTACCTTTGCAAAGCTGTATAGATATTTCTGTGATCGACTCCAAGAAATCCACCCCTTGCGACACTCATTTGAGGTGTGAATACTGCTACCTCGGATGGTCCCAAATGGTGTGCCTTATATCTACACTGTATGAAGAGGCATGAGTCTACAGGGAAAGCGCGCCTCTTCGTTGAGGTGTAATATAATGAGATTGGAATGTGGTGCTAATTAACTTCCAAACGGTGTGTCTGATGTATGATACAGACATAATTCCCGACATAAGTGACACACCATGAGCGGAGCATGTATCCACGCGGGCATGTCATTAATCATTTCCATGCCATGCATACCTCCCTTTTCTACAGTCTGTCAGTTGGATGAACTGTTCTTGACCCTTGTCTACATGAATTGACCAGGTGGCTAAGGTAAGTATAGTCTCGTACCCAGACCTGTTTACATAAGCATTATCGCATAATAATGCTTACGTAAACAGGTCTGGGTACGAGACTAAGGTAAGTATTGTATTGGCATTGTTAAGTAGCCTGTTGTATCGTAGCAACCACTGGATATTTTGTCCCGCAATAAAATGGCGGATGCATTAATTTACATAACCACATTGATTAGATTACATCAGATTGTACGTGGTCATTATGCATTTGGACTCGCGAAGTGTGAATTATATTCAGCATAGACAATCCAGTAGCGACAGCATGATGAATTAAACTCATTTGCTGTAATACGCTTATTCCCTACGGAATGACTCCGGAAACTGAACTACACATTTTGAGGGAAATAAGTATGTACGTTACGTAGTAAATGTTACCCGCACAACCCAGCTACATGACTTCACGGTCAATGCATGACTCACATTACATTCCACACCACCAATGGTGCACGAGGTCGGGAAGTCAGTTTTTCCAAGGACTATTAATCACTGGAATCGCTTTGTGTCTCATTATGCATATAATAATATCGGAACTTTTCCCTCCCAGCTGCTGACACACGTGAGAAGGGTTTTCTTCTGCCAGACTGCTTTTAACTCGTGCAAAACGTCGAACCTGCCCACTTTGACGCAATGCATCGTATTTACTTCTGCAGCTCATTCTTATAAGCTGTGTGTAATTCGAACAGTGCGCAATTACACAATGACGAACTGAGCAGTTGCGCGTGCCATTGTATCAGAGATAATATATAAAGGGATTGGAAACGAGCCCACTTTTCACGCATTAGAGCGTGCCATCCGCACCTGTACTCGAACCCACAACCAACAAATGTATGCGTGTACACAAATAGGTCAATTATCATTATAGGATGGCGATGAGTAGCTAATTGCTTTGTAACCCGCTGTAGACTGCAAAATGGGCTAGCAAGTTAGAAAAACCATAAAACTATCACCTTTGACACAATACAAGCCGTAACGTAGTCGCGCGCTAGATATAAAAATATTCGGATGCTAAAATATGAACCAAGAGCTACAAGACAGCGTCAGATTTAGCGATCTAGCTTACACGATAAAGGCTACACTGTCCCACAAAACTACCATATCCAACGTTCTGTTGGAGCGGTTCTGAGCACTGCCGTTACAAACAAACAACACCACACTACAATTTAACCATCTTGCACGTTATAGAGCCATTTTCAAACAGAAAAGACCATCGATTCGTAAGATACTGTCCCACAAAAAACGGCGCTCCGGAAAAATCGCAATTTTGGCAAAAAAGCTCGAAACTGTGCAACAGAACACTCACGGCTCTTCAAAAAAGAGCAAAACGTAGTGCATGTGATGGCGAACTTGAAAATTACAATCAAATAAGCCTTCTCCTTTTAGTTCAAATAAACCAGCGAGTTTTAGACTCTGTCCTCACTTCTACGCAGGTGTGATTCACAGCAGGTCGGATGGCACGCGAAAAATTGCGAATCTCTATGGCTCACGTGACGCGTTGCCAATCCCTTTATATATTATCTCTGATTGTATGGAGTTCGATGTACTGAACTTGCAACGACATCCATTTTATATACCTGTAGCGTGTCCTGCATGCAGATGGATGTGCCGAATGTAGTGCAAATGGCAGGTGCAGCAGTGATGAATAATTAATAACTAACCACAATTTAGTGTGCAGACATAAAATCGTCTCACCAAAAAGCATTCATATGTTCCATTGTATTCTAGGACTATAAAAATACTTAGTCGTTGTAAAAACTTTACAGAATCCACACATCGTTGGCTGCACTATTTTGTTTTTATTGCGCATAAACTATGCAAACTGTATAGCGGTATTTGGCCGATCACACGAGTAATCGCATTTTATTAAAACAATGTTCCTTCATATGAGCCTAATGAACACCTCGAGCGATCCGAATTTCATGCAGTCGTACAACGGCGGCTAGGTCAATTAAGCTGTCCCTAGTGTCCAGCCTATTCTCTGCCCTCTTTTGTGTCATCACGCTTTGATATGGTCATCCATCCTAACCTTCTTCGTTAAGTATTTGTAGAGTCATATCGACAAGCCTGCATTGGAGATTTGGAGTTCAGGTGGTACTTAGGGAAGGTTATGGGCTTGAGGAGTTCCCGGCACACACGATCAGCAGATGTCCTTGCTGCCTACTGGATGCTGGGGAAGCCCTGCTGAATTTGATATGCTGTCACATTTCCGCTAATTTCAAACAATTTCTCTGAAGCGAGTGTGTAGTTATGTGCTCAGTGGTTGAAGGTGAACTTGATGATTATATGCAAATAAATTTGCGACTAAATTTGAATTCAATAATGATGTGCCTATAATGAGAGACATTCTATATTCAAGTTGGTTACAGAATTTGCTAATTTCTTCTCTTTTGTCACCGAGATGACCAGATATCCAATCCAAACATAGTCTCGTGACGAGCTTAGCTAAAAGCCAGTTATTCATTTTGATCATTACTTCCCGTGTACTGCAGTAATCTGATAAATGATCACTTGAAATTGGTTGGGCGAGTGTCGAGAGCTGAAAATGTTGACCACACGTTAACCAAGGCAGACTTTGAATGCGTCCATTACACTTACCCATGAGCACGAGTTATTGATAACAGCATCTTTCACAGCAATCAAAGCATCGTAGTCCAACTGGGAAAGTGTATTTCTTGACCACGCATAGTTTCTCAAAAGGCAAACCGCGAAAAGCACATTCGATGTCTCGTTGCCTTGCACCGTTTAGTGACTGAGAGTAGAGAACATAATGAATGATGGTTCAAAATTGGTTCATTCTTAAATCATGCCCACCCTAGATCCATTAGCGACGTTTCGAAGGAGAATTAGACCTTCCCTGATATCTGCAAGTCGAGTGGTTTCGGTAGTAACTTGCCATTATAATCATGCAGGCTCATTAGTCTCTCAGAAATCAGATATTCACTGCTGAATACTCTTGTGTACTCCCTTTCTCGAACTGCTGCCATCAGAGTGATCTGATACATTAATCCTCATAATTTCAAATAGACCGGGAAGATCAAAATATGTCCAGAATGGAAACCATATTACTGCATATTGAGTTACCATGAATAACGCTCATTACGTAAGCGAGATGGCGCTCTAGTATATAAGACTATAACTAATGCCAGTGTTGTATCGTGGTGAAATCAATGAGTCATATAAAAAATTGTATCTTCGCAGTAGCTGGTATGATGGCTTTGCTATCCATCAGTACAGTAGTATCTGCTTCCACTGATAAACGAGAAAGTTACTACCGAAAACACTAGACTTGCAGATATCAGGGAAGGTCTAATTCTCCTTCGAAACGTCGCTAATGGATCGAGGGTAGGCATGATTTAAGAATGAACCAATTTTTAGCCTTCATTCATTGTGTTCTCTACTCTCAGTCACTAAACGTGCAAGGCAACGAGACATCGAATGTGCTTTTCGCGGTTTGCCTTTTGAGAAACTATACGTGGTCAAGAAATACACTTTCCCAGTTGGGACTACAAATGCTTTGATTGCTGTCAAGGATACTGTTATCAAAAACTCGTGCTCATGGGTAAGTGTAATGGACGCATTCAAAGTCTGCGTTGGGTTACCGTGTGTGTCAAACATTTTCAGCTCTCGACACTCGCCCAACCAATTTCATGTGATCATTTATCAGATTACTGCAGTACACGGGAAGTAATGATCAAAATGAATATAACTGGCTTTTAGCTAAGCTCGTCACGAGACTATGTTTGGATTGGATATCTGGTCATCTCGGGGACAAAAGAGAAGAAATTAGCAAATTCTGTAACCAACTTGAATAGCGGACGTCTCTCATTATAGGCACATCATTATTGTTATTTATTGAAAATGTTATTTGCATATAAGTATCCAGTTCACCTTCAACCACTGAGCACATAACTACTAAGGCTTGAAACCGGTTGTGCCGGAGCTCCGGTTAACCGGTTAACCGACGGTTAACCTATCGCGAGAATTAAATAACCGCCTCAACCGGTTCTATTTTAGCTAATATAGCCGCTTGAACCGGTTGTTAAAATAGTCTTACATCTACCATGCAATAATGGTGGAGCACGATAAAACAATAAGCGGACGAAAGCGAACAATGGAGGAGATTCATCTCTTCGTTGTATGCATGGTGATACTTACAGTAACTTTATTATATTTGGAACGGTGTCCATCAAAGTTACCCCTATGATACTATCAAATTTTACAGGACAAGTATAAGAAAAGTATAACGCTCGTATGGCTAATTATAAAATTCAGTATACCCTATAACTTTATGATGGCCCATGCGTAAGGACCATTTGCTAGAAACTCTTTGGAGTTCACGGAAAATTTGAAAACTTGAAAAACTATCTAGAAAGGGTGACTCTAGCAATAAGCGACATTCTAGGGGTACGACCGCGGACCATCTTTCTTGCCATGTGGCAAAGCCCGAGGTTGTGCTGGTTTAAACTTTTGGTCCCATCGATTATGCATAATATCAATAATTAATTGTTGCTTTTCACACCTCGCATCATACCTTGTCACAAGGAACCAACTCAACTCCCCAAGTCCAGGGTTGTCTGGCAGCCTGTACGGCCCGCCTTAATTTGACTCTTGTGCGAGCCAATGCTCGAGCCCTCCTCTTACGATGTTGATGTTCCCTTCAGGAGGGGGATAGTTTCCACATTGTACTTTCATAGCTAGTGTGTCTCAGTGCTTCAGGGTATGTATGCATGTATTATATTAATAAAATAAAAATAAAAATAATAAACCGGCAATGACCGGTTGTTTTAAAACGAACAACCTCACACCGACCGTTATTTTTAAAACAATCACCTTAACCGAACCCGGTTTTTAAATTTTAATAACCTCTTACAACCGGTTTTTTCTAAACTAACAGGTTTCAAGCCTTAATAACTACACACTCGCTTCAGAGAAATTGTTTGAAATAAGCGGAGATGTGACAGCAAGTCAAATTCAGCAGGGCTTCCCCAGCATCCAGTTGGCAGCAAGGACATCTGCTGATCGTGTGTGGCACTCCTCAAGCCCGTAACCATTCCCTAGTACCCACCTGAAACCAATGCAGGGCTTGTCGATATGACTCTACAAATACTTAACGAAGAAGGTTGGGACGGGTGACCATGCCAAAACGTGGTGACACAAAAGAGGGCCAGAGAATAGGCTGGACACTAGGGACAGCTTGACCAAGCCGCCATTGTACGACTGCATGAAATTCGGATCGGCTCGAGGTGTTCATTAGGCTCATGTAAAGGAACATTGTTATAATAAAATTCGTGTGATCGGCCAAATACCACTAGACAATAATCAGATGACCACTTGACATGTAGATTTACATGCATGTGACTATACACTATGACTACACACCACGTACATGCATTACAGATTGACATTTCAGTCCTCAAGTTAAATACAATTGCACGTGATACACATTCTCTTACATTGGGCTGCCATGCGAGTGTGCGCAGTCTTACAACAATGCCTCTAGGACGACATCAGCAAATGATTTGTTTGCTGCGCTACAAACTTGGCGTCACCTGGTTAACTAACACACATTGATGTATCATGATCAAATACAGGTCCTTCTGATAATGGGTTGGTCCCCACCCAACTTCAAACGCACAGCACTTCATTCACTGTTCCTCTCTATTTGCCATTTTCTACGCCGGTTACCACAGTTTTGATTATTGTACTTCAGTTGGCGGTTGTGGTTAAAGCTATGCTTCCACTCAGACACGAGCTTATAATGAATTCAGTTTGCATAGTAATGCGCAATAAAAACAAAATAGTGCAGCCAACGATGTGAAAGAAACGGAAGCCTTCGAATCTCGTTGTGTCCATTCCTCGGAATTTGTTGCATATTGATGTTTGAAAATCTTTCTCTGTGCTCCGAGGAATCATGGATTTCAGCCGCTTTTGTTAACGTATACTGTAGGTACGTTAACAAAAGCGGCTGAAAACTAAGAACGGCCAAATATTGGCGATTACTGTATTCATTTCTAGCACATTCATAAGGGCGATTCGATGTGTACAATTACGAGGAAAGTAACAACGAAAGGAGGTGGACAGCATACATGCGGAAGTGTGTGGGAAAGTGCGCAACTGCTTGGTCGTGATCATCATTATACATGTATTTCTTCATGATGAAAGTCGTGATGATCTGGTGATGAGCAATGATACAGACAGTAGTGTCTTACTTCTGTCCGTACAATTACTTTGTTCGATTGTAGGTGTTGTGGAAAGTGAAGCTCGGTTTTTTGCTATCATTTTGCACTTCTATGAGATAATAAAATCTTTCGTCCACCTGCCTTTTTATTATCATTTTTTGACTGACAACCATATACGTTACGGTGAGATACAATAGTACATGCATGCTGGCATTGTGGGCAGTAGTTATGTCTCAGGCTCACTAGTGTCTCTCAGAAATCAGATATTCACTGCTGAATACACTTATGTACTCCTTTACTTGAAATGCTGCCATCTATCGTAATCCTCATAATTCACCGGGAAGATCAAAATATGTCCAGAATGGAAAACATGTTATCATATACAACTGCATATTGAATAACGCTCATTACGTAAGTGAGATAACGCTCTAGTATATAAACTAGTAACTAAATGCCAGTGTTGTATCGTGGTGAAATCAACGAGTCATATAGAAAAATGGTATTCTTCGCAGTAGCTGGTATGATGGCTTTGCTATCCATCAGTACAGTAGTATCTGCTTCCACTGATAAACGAGAAGTTACTACCGAAAACACTAGACTTGCAGATATCAGGGAAGGTCTAATTCTCCTTCGAAACGTCGCTAATGGATCGAAGGTGGGCATGATTTAAGAATGAACCAATTTTTAGCCTTCATTCATTATGTACTCTACTCTCAGTCACTAAACGTGCAAGGCAACGAGACATCGAATGTGCTTTTCGCGGTTTGCCTTTTGAGAAACTATACGTGGTCAAGAAATACCCTTTCCCAATTGGACTACGATGCTTTGATTGCTGTGAAAGATGCTGTTATCAATAACTCGTGCTCATGGGTAAGTGTAATGGACGCATTCAAAGTCTGCGCTGGTTATCGTGTTGTCAACATTTTCAGCTCTCAACACTCGCCCAACCAATTTCATGTGATCATTTATCTGATTACTGCAGTACACGGGAAGTAATGATCAAAATGAATAACTGGCTTTTAGCTAAGCTCGTCACGAGACTATGTTTGGATTGGATATCTGGTCATCTCGGGGACAAAAGAGAAGAAATTAGCAAATTCTGTAACCAACTTGAATAGCGGACGTCTCTCATTATAGGCACAATCATTATTGAATTAAATTTTAGTTGCAAATGTGTATTTGTTGTTATTTGCATACAATCATCAAGTTCACCTTCAACCACTGAGCACATAACTACAACACTCGCTTCAGGGAAATTATCTGAAATAAGCGGAGATGTGACAGCAAGTCAAATTCAGCAGGGCTTCCACAGCATCCAGTAGGCAGCAAGGACATCTGCTGATCGTGTGTGGCACTCCTCAAGCCCGTAACCATTCCCTAGTACCACCTGAACTCCAATGCAGGCTTGTCGATATGACTCTACAAATACTTAACGAAGAAGGTTGGGACGGGTGACTAATTCAATGCGTGGTGACCCAAAGAGGGCAGAGATAAGGCTGGGCACTAGAAACAGCTTGACCAAGCCGCCTTTGTATGACTGCATGAAATTCGGATCGCTCGAGGTGTTCAATAGGCTCATGTGAAGGAACATTGTTTTAATAAAATGCGATTATGCTCGACGTGTGATCGGCCAAATACCGCTAGACAATAATCAGATGACCACTTGACATGTAGATCTACATGCATGTGACTATACACTATGACTACACCACGTACATGCATTACAGATTGATATTTCAGTCCTCAAGTTTACATATAAATGCACGTGATACACTTTCTCTTACAATCGGCTGCCATGCGAGTGTGCGGAGACATACAACAATGCCTTTAGGACGACAGCAGCAAATCATTTGTTTTTGGCGTCACCTGGTTAACTAACGCACATTGATGAATCATAATTAAATATACTCAAATATCGGTTTCAAAATGACCTTCTGATAATGGTTTTGGTCCCCACCCAACTTCAACACACAGCACTGCATTCACTGATCCTGTCTATCTACTCCGGTTACCACAGTTTTGATTATCGTACTTCAGTTGGCGGTTGTGGTTAAAGCTATGCTTCCACTCAGACACGAGCGTATAATGAATTCAGTTTGCATAGTTATGCGCAATAAAACAAAATAGTGATGTGTGGAAATTACAGTTTTTACAGCGACTAAGTATTTCTGTAGCCCTAGAATACAATGGAACATATTGCTGCTTTTGGTTAGACGATTTTGTATCTGCACACTAAATTGTCGTTAGTTATTAATTATTCATCACTGCTGCACCTACCATTTGCACTACATTCGGCACATCAATCTGTATGCACAGGACACGCTACAGGTATATAAAATGTATATCGTTGCAAGTTCAGTACATGTACATCGAGACTCTATACACTAGTGCTTAGAACTTTAAGGCACGCGCACTGTTCAGTTTGTAATTGTGTAATTGTGCACTGTTCGAATTAAACACACAGCTTATAAGAATGAGGTGCAGAAGTAAATACGATGCATTGCGTCACGGTGGGCAGGTTCGACGTTTTGCATGAGTTAAGCAGTCTGGTAGGGGAAAACCCTACTCACGTGTCAGCAGCTGGGAAGGAAAAGTTCCGGTATTATAATATACATAATGAGACACAAAGCGATTCAATCGAGTGATTAGTAGTCCTTGGAAAAATTGATTTCCCGACCTTGTGCACCATTGGTGGTGTAGAATGTAATGAAGTCATATAGCAGGATTGTATAGTACATACTAGTCTTATTTCCCTCAACATGTGTAGTTCAGTTCCGGAGTCATTCCGTAGGGAATAAGCGTATTACAGCAAATGAGTTTAATTCATCATACTGTCACTACTGGATTGTCTATGCTGAATATAATTCACACTTCGTGAGTCCAAATGCATATTGACCACGTACAATCTAATCAATGTGGTTACGTAAATTAATGCATCCGCCATTTTATTGCGTGACAAAATATCCAGTGGTTGCTACGATACAACAGGCTTTGTGAATTAACAATGCCAAAGTTGCAACCTTTACTGAGAACAGTATTCATACAATAAGTTTTTAAAAAGCGGCTAGATACATGCAAGACTGTTGCTGATAAATCGTTGGCACTGAATCCACAGTCTGAAAGTTACTGCACAATGTGAAAAACCAAAACCTCACAAAATAACGAAACAGCATACTTACCTTAGTCTCGTACCCATATCTGTTTGCGTAAGTATTATCGCATAATGGTCAGCTCATGTAGACAAGGAAGGCTCCAGTTCACAGACTGAGGTATGCATGGCATGGAAATGATTAACGACATGCCCGCGCGCGGCCGCGTGGATACATGCTAAATTAATGCCAATCCGCTCATGTGTGTCACTTATGTCGGGAATGATGTCTGTATCATCATCAGACATGCACCGTTTGGAAGTTAGCACCACATTCCAATCTAATTAGATTACACCTCAACGAAGAGGCGCGCTTTCCCTGTAGACTCATGCCTCTTCATACAGTGTAGATATAAGGCACACCATTTGCTACAGTCATATAGATAATAGAATAGGGGATGGCCAACAATCACGTGATCAATTTAGAACGCTCGGAACATCCGAGGTAGTGGTATTCACACCTCAAATGGGTGTCGCAAGGGATGGATTTCATGGAGTCGATCACAGAAATATCTATACAGCTTTGCGAAGGTAACTGCCTAAGGTAACTCAATATGTTACTTCGTGGATTTAATCCAAAACTTACCATGAATTTTTTTTTATGGGGTAACAGCTATTAGTTAAAGATTCTTTGGCCAAGTTCTCATCGTGAAAAATAGTTTTACGGTGTGACGCACCGATTATTTGGGTTTCAACTAGCGAGCAAGAGGTAGTTTCATGAATTTAGATACCATGCTTTTGTGGGGGAGTTGCATAGTTGTACTCGTACCGTAGGCTTTATTTGTATTTTTTATGAGTAGTACTAAAGTTGAAAAGTGTTAGTTTTTTTTTCTTCACCTCGTTCTTTTAGTCTGAGTACGAATTTTTGAAGATATGGGTGGAAGAAAATTTAAACTTGGACGTGCAATGAAGAACGCGGAAAGAAAGAAACAGAAGCCTTCGAATCTCGTTGTGTCCATTCCTTGGCAACCAACCTTATAAATATTGTCACCACACATGCGGTATTCTACGCTTTGAGACATTATTGCAACAGCAGAGTGTTGTGTTACTTCACAGCCATCTGGTAATTGCCACAGTTGTTCATGAGTGATATAAATGGTTTTCTTCACTGCTACCACTATGAGAGTCTGTATGACTATTCACTTGAATTAGCATAATCGTCGTCTTCATCATCATCATCATCATCATCATCATCATCATCATCATCATCATCATCATCATCATCATCATCATCATCATCATCATCATCATCATCATCATCATCATCATCATCATCATCATCATCATCATCATCATCATCATCATCATCATCATCATCATCATCATCATCATCATCATCATCATCATCATCATCATCATCATCATCATCATCATCATCATCATCATCATCATCATCATCATCATCATCATCATCATCATCATCATCATCATCATCATCATCATCATCATCATCATCATCATCATCATCATCATCATCATCATCATCATCATCATCATCATCATCATCATCCATCATCATCATCATCATCATCATCATCATATCATCATCATCATCATCATCATCATCAATCATCATCATCATCATCATCATCATCATCATCATCATCATCATCATCATCATCATCATCATCATCATCATCATCATCATATCATCATCATCATATCATCATCATCATCATCATCATCATCATCACTACGTTTGCATCTTTTGTTACTATTGTCATTTTGACATTCACTTAGTTCAAAACCATCACATTCATCATCATTGCAACTGCATGTAGATGCATATTCTGAATCAATCATCTTCAATACTTTCACATTCAGTATCACTGTCATCACTGTCCTGATCACTATCATTACTTTCGTTACTTTCAGTGTCACTTTCACTATTGTGAGTACATATGTTGAACTGTTCACATGATGATTGCTGTTCCTTTAGAAGCCTGTTTCCAACTATCATATCCCTCCACATCAAAACATCTGAATCAAAATCATGTCCACAGGTCTTCTGAAAATGCAACCACTGATTCATGTGACATACAGACTCCTAATTTATGCAATCTGGTGTAGACCTAAAAAATAAATATTGATTATCAGAATTAATTAAAAAACATGCATATTTACCATCTTCCCGCAATGACTTGTATGAAGTATTAGTGATATCATTTTCTGGATTAAGTTAATCTGAAGATTAAATAGAATTCCTGCAAAAACACAAATCACAGCAGCCCTGTTGTTCCGGATGTTTCAGTACAGAAATGTAGAATGCGTGTTAAAGTGGGTGCCTGTATGGTCATTTGATCTGCCCATCTTAAAGTTTTTCAACTGTTCTAATGATTTGCAGATAAAATTGGAGTTTAACGTCATCAGTAAAGTACAGTACGTGCTATAACTTCCAGAAGTTAAAGTAAAGTTTTTTGCCTCAGTAGTCACAGCACCACATTTCAAAGAAATGAAAGTCGTGATGATCTGGTGATGAGCAATAATACAGACAGTAGCGTCTTACTTCTGTCCGTACAATCACTTTGTTCGATTGTAGGTGTTGTGGAAAGTGAAGCTCTGTTTTTGCTATCATTTTGCACTTCTATGAGATAATAAAATCATTCGTCCACCTGTGTTTTTATTATCATATTTTGACTGACAACTATGGTGGGATAAAATATATGCCTTCATTAGTTGAACCTTTTGGTGGCCATCCTTCTCGTGTGTAGCGCATCACATTGGAGATGATTGGGTCCTTAGCTGACTCCTTCGCCAGTGTTCCTGGATCAGTTGGTTTCAGCTGAAGGCTGACAGTCTTTATGGTGCAGACTGTGTCCACATCTGCATCACCTTCCTCCCCATCAAAATTGGCATCCGGTCCTACAAGGAGACGGCTAAGAGCATCTGCATTGCCATGGTCTGATGTCTTCCGGTACTCAATAGAATACTGGTATTGGCTGAGCATCAAGGCCCATCGAGCAAGCCTATTAGCAGCCAGGGCAGGAGTTGGTCCAAACAGAGCTATGAGTGGCTTGTGGTCTGTGACCAGAATGAATGTGCGACCATATAAGAACTGGTGGAACTTGTTGAGGCAAAAATGATGGCCAGTGCCTCCTTTTGTATCTGACTGTAACCCTGCTGGGTGTTTGTGAGGGTCTTCGAGGCATTTGCAATTGGGCGTTCACTGCCATCACTATACCGGTGGAAGAGGACAGCCCCTAATCCCACCTCAGACGCATCGCAGGAGATCCCAATTGGGAGTGTGGGATTGAAGTGAACCAGAATAGTGTCTGTGCAGAGCAAGTCTTTCAATATCTGGAAGGCTCCAGCTCCAGGAAATGCCTTTCTTGGTCAGGCGATGAAGTGGTTCAGTGATCGTAGCCAGGTTGGGCAAGAACTTGCCATAAAACTGAACTGAACCCAAGAATGAACGGAGACTAGAAACATTTCCTGGTGGTGGCATCATTTTGACAGCATCAACTTTAGGACCCTTGGCAATTCCCTGTTGAGATAGGATGTGTCCCAGGTACTCGACAGAAGGTTGTGCGAATAAACACTTCTCCAGGCGGCAGCGAAGTCCCTTTTCCTCCAAGCGTTTGAGGAGAGCACGAAGGTTCTGGATGTGCTCTGAGTAGTGGTCCCACTGACCAGGATATCATCCATGTAGACAGCTACACCTTGTAGGTCACTGGTCAGCTGGTCCATCATTTCCTGGAAGTAGCCTGGAGCTGAACTGATGCCAAAAGGAAGCCGTGTCGGCAATAGTACCTCTCGGTGAGTGCTGAGTGCCAGTCGCCTTTGGCTCTCTGGAGCAAGCATGATTTGATTATATGCATCTGCCAGGTCGATCTTGGTGAAGCCGTGCCCCCCACCTAACTTCCTCATCAGATCCTCTGGGAGTGGCATGGGATGGCGATGAGGTTCCAACTGCTGATTCACAGTGACTGAATAGTTGCCACATATACGCAGTTTAGCCGACTGACCGGGTAGATGTGCCTTCTGAATGGGGACCACAGTGGTTCCATAGTCATTAAACTGAGTTGGTAGCCACACCCCTCTGGCAATTCCCGCATCATAGGCTTGACAAAGGTTCTCCTGGATGGCAAATGGGACCACTCTTGGTTTGCAGAAGATGGGCTTTGCATCTGGCTTGAATTTGACTTCCAGTTGGAAATCCTTGAGGCAACCAAGTTCTGGTTTAAACAGATCTGAGAACTCCCGACAGAGCTGCTCGCATGCCTTCTGAAGGGCTAAATCTGGCTTCAGATCACTGAAATTTGTTCGGATAGTGGAGGTACCGGACTGCTTGTTCACTGATGGCAGACCCATAAGTGCTGAAATGTTGACTTGTAGCCTCACTATGGCATCCCGTCCCTAAAGGTTGAGTCGTGGTACCTTGGTAACAGTGAATTCCACTGCTTTACCATCTGAACTGTCCTCACCCGGCAGTGTGACTATCGTTGAGAAAATGCCTAAGGTGGGCAATGGCTGTCCATTTGCTACTTCATATCGTCCTGTGGCAGGTGACAGGGGAGGCTTCCCCAAATCACACCAAACATCTTCAGAGCAGAAGTTATCGCCAGCACTCGTGTCAATCTCAAACATAAACAGCTTCCCTGGATGAGAACTGACTGCTGTAGTTGAGGAACCGCTTCTGTGGCCTTGACTGTCCGGATCTGGTACTTAGAGATGACCCTCACTGGCTGGGTACCCCCCTCTTCTTCTTTAAACATACTACTTCCAAATGCCCATGCTTCTGGCAGTACCGACAAGTGGCATCCCTGAAAGGACAATCTGGTGACCTGTGTTCTGACTTTCCACATCGTGGACAGGTCCCTAATGGGAAATCTCTCTTCTTGTCCCGGGCATAGCTTGTAGGATTTTCCCCTGAGTCAGGAGACCGAGATCGTCTCATATAGTCCACCTTGTGGACAGGGCTTGTCTTCGTTCCATACACAGTTTCCTTTGCCACCTTGGCTGCCTCCTCTGTCTCCATCGCAACTGCTATTGTCTTGGCGAAGGTTAGCTCTTCCTCTTTGTACTTAAAAAGAGCCTTCAGGACGGCTTCATTGCTGACAGAGCACATGAAGTGTGTACGCATTGCCTCAGTCTGCTTTCGCCCTTCCTCCATCTGTTTCCGCTGTTCTTCCATCTGTTTTTGGAGTAGTTGAATAAGCTGTGCTTTTTCTGCCGTCCTGCCGACTACGCCACTTTATCCTGTCGTGTTTCTCAGCACTCAGGATTGAAATGAATGGCAATACAGGCACAACTACACAAAAACTAACTCTAGCCAAAACAGGCAGAAACAGCTGGCGCGAACGGCAGTCTACTGGCTGGGGATCGATGCAGACATCATGGAGCTCTGCCATCTGTGCACTGCCTGTGCAGAGCACCAGAAGAAGCCGCCCATGCCTGCCAACCACCCATAGATGCTTCCAGAAAAGCCATGGAGTCGGGTCCATGTGGATCATGCCATCAATTTTCTAGGAAGTAACTGGCTAGTTCTCATTGATGCTTACTCCAAGAACCCTTGTATCCATCCTACAACCTCCACATCCACCAAGTTCACTACTGAGCTATTGGAGCAAGACTTCGCCCAATTTGGCTACCCTCATACCATTGTGTCAGACAATGCTACTTCATTCTCCTCTGAGGAGTTCCAAAGCTGGTGCCGTGAGAGAGGCATTACCCACCTCACAGGGGCACCATACCATCCCACAACAAATGGTGCTGCCGAACGTCTAGTGCAGACATTCAAGCAGGCGCTTCCACCTCGTGCAGCCCTCCAGGAATTTCTGATACAGCATCGCCGGACACCAAGGAGTGAAGGCTACTCCCCAAGCGAACTACTGAACGGGCGCCAAATACGGACCAAAATTGATGTTCTCCTCCCTTCCCCTGCACATGCTGCTCAAGGAAAGCAGGCCAAGGAAGCCACAAGGTCTCAAGCACAAGAGGCTCCAAATAGGGTGGCTCCCATATACTCTGTTGGGACACCGTGCTATGCACTCTACTGCGGTCCCAGACGGGAGAAAGACCCCAGATGGGTACCAGCTGTGGTCACCAAGGTGTACGGCTCCCACAGTGTCAGTGTGCGAGTGTGCCCACGGTGTGGCACTGGAGGCGTCACATAGAGCAGCTGCGTCCTCGTTATGGTGTTCAAGAGGATGCAGATCCAGGGGAGGTCCAGGTATCGTCCATGGAACCAGTCCTAGTTCCACCATTGGCAGAGGTTGTAGCCCACACTGCTGATTCTTCAGAATTGTGTGTCCCCACAGCAGAACCAACAAGGATTCCTGCTAAACCGATGCGGGTGTACCGCAACCCTCGTCTCCCTACTGGAAGTGACTACAGTCGGGACAACCCAAGATGATCAACCAGACATCACCAACAAATCCACAGGACTGGAGACAATTTCGCCTCTCAATGATCTGTGGAAGATTTCAAGGCTAGCAGGGAGGTGTCATGATCATGGTACTTTTCAGGATTCTCGATAGTTCCAGAACATTCCTGCCTATTATTTAACACCCTAAACCACGTGTTCGTGTCATTCATTTCATTCTGCCTGTTTGGGCTAGAGTTAGTTTTTGTGTAGTTGTGCCTGTATTGCCATTCATTTCAATCCTGAGTGCTGAGAAACACGACAATGCATGCTGGCATTGTGTGCAGTAGTTATGTCATTATAATCATGCAGGCTCATTAGTGTCTCTCAGAAATCAAATATTCACTGCTGAATACTCTTATGTACTCCCTTTCTCGAACTGCTGCCATCAGAGTGATCTGATGCATCATAATCCTCATAATTTCAAATACACCGGGAAGATCAAAATATGTTCAGAATGGAAACCATATTGAGTTACCATGAAAACGCTCATTACGTAAGCGAGATAACGCTCTAGTATATAAACTAGTAACTAAATGCCAGTGTTGTATCGTGGTGAAATCAACGAGTCATATAGAAAAATGGTATTCTTCGCAGTAGCTGGTATGATGGCTTTGCTATCCATCAGTACAGTAGTATCTGCTTCCACTGATAAACGACAAGTTACTACCGAAAACACTAGACTTGCAGATATCAGGGAAGGTGTAATTCTCCTTCGAAACGTCGCTAATGGATCGAGGGTGGGCATGATTTAAGAATGAACCAATTTTTAGCCTTCATTCATTGTGTTCTCTACTCTCAGTCACTAAACGTGCAAGGAAACGAGACATCGAATGTGCTTTTCGCGGTTTGCCTTTTGAGAAACTATGCGTGGTCAAAAAATACTCTTTCCCAGTTGGACTACGATGCTTTGATTGCTGTCAAGGATGCTGTTATCAAAAACTCGTGCTCATGGGTAAGTGTAATGGACGCATTCAAAGTTCGCGTTTGTTACCGTGTTGTCAACATTATCAGCTCTCGACACTCGCCCAACCAATTTCATGTGATCATTTATCAGATTACTGCAGTACACGGGAAGTAATGATCAAATTGAATAACTGGCTTTTAGCTAAGCTCGTCACAAGACTATGTTTGGATTGGATATCTGATAATCTCGGGGACAAAAGAGAAGAAATTAGCAAATTCTGTAACCTACTTGAATAGCGGACGCCTCTCATTATAGGCACATCATTATTATTATTTATTGAAAATGTATTTGCTTTTATTTGCATAAAATAATCAAGTTCACCTTCAACCACTGAGCACATAACTAATTAACTACACACTCGCTTCAGAGAAATTGTTTGAAATAAGCGGAGATGTGACAGCAAGTCAAATTCAGCAGGGCTTCCCCAGCATCCAGTAGGCAGCAAGGACATCTGCTGATCGTGTGTGGCACTCTTCAAGCCCATAGCCATTCCCTAGTACCACATGAACAGGCTTGTCGATATGACTCTACAAATACTTAACGAAGAAGTTTGGGACGGGTGACCATGTCAAAACGTGGTGAGACAAAATAGGGCAGAGAATAGGCTGGGCACTAGGGACAGCTTGACCAAGCTGCCATTGTACGACTGCATGAAATTCGGATCGCTCGAGGTGTTCATTAGGCTCATGTGAAGGAACATAAAATGTGATTATACTCGTGTGATCGGCCAAATACCACTAGACAATAATCAGATGACCACTTGACATGTAGATCTACATGCATGTGACTATACACTATGACTACACTACGTACATGCATTACAGATTGACAATTCAGTCCTCAAGTTTATGTACAAATGCACGTGATACACATTCTCTTACATCGGCTGCCATGCGAGTGTGCGGTGACTTACAACAATGCCTCTAGGACGACATCAGTAAATCATTTGTTTTGCTGGGCTACAAATTTGGTGTCACCTGGTTAACTCACAAATATCGGTTTCAAAATGACCTTGTGATAATGGTTTTGGTCCCCACCCAACTTCAACGCACAGCACTGATTTCACTGATCATCTCTATTTTCTACTCCGGCTACCACAGTTTAAACAGATTCAGAAGTTGCATGCAATTGATTATTGTACTTCAGTTGGCGGTTGTGGTTAATGCTACGCTTCCACTCAGAGACACGAGCGTATAATGAACTCAGTTTGCAAGTTATGCGCAATAAAAACAGAATAGTGCAGCCAACGAAGTGTGAATTTCTTGAGAGGTTATAAAGTTTTTACAGCGACTAAGTAATTGTGTAGCCCTAGAATAACATATTAATGCTTTTTGGTGAGACGATTTTATGTCTGCACACCGCTAGATCGTCGTTAGTTATTAATTATTCATCCCTGCTGCACCTGCCATTTGCACTACATTCGGCACATCAATCTGTATGCACAGGACACGCTACAGGTATATACAATGGATATCGTTGCGAGTTCAGTACATCGAACTCCATACACTAGTGCTTAGAACTTTAATGGCACGCGCACAGCTCAGTTGGTCATTGTGTAATTGTGCACTGTTCGAATTACACACAGCTTATAAGAATGAGGTGCAGAAGTAAATACGATGCATTGCGTCATGGTGGGCAGGTTCGACGTTTTGCACGAGTTAAAAGCAGTCTGGCTGTGGAAAACCCTACTCACTTGTCGGCTGGAAGGGAAACGTTCCGATATTATAATATGCATAATGAGACACAAAGCGATTCCAGCGATTAATAGTCCTTGGAAAAATTGATTTCCCGACCTCGTGCACCATTGGTGGTGTGGAATGTAATGTGAGTCATGCATTGACCGTGAAGTCATATAGCAGGATTGCGGTTACATTTACTACTTACGGTACATACTTATTTCCCTCAACATGTGTAGTTCAGTTTCCGGAGTCATTCCGTAGGGAATAAGAATATTGCAGCTACTGAGTTTAATTCATCATACAGTCACTACTGGATTGTCTATGCTGAATATACTTCGCGAGTACAATCTGATGTAATCTAATCAATGTGGCTATGTAAATTAATGCATCCGCCATTTTATTGCGTGACAAAACATCCAGTGGTTGCTACGATACTGTAATATTTGTACTGTTGGCTACGTCTAGTCTGTCTGTCCTTCTCTGTCTGTCATTGTGCATGCTCTATAGGTGACGTCATAGTTGCCAGTCAGTCTGTCCATCTGTGAATTCCTATATAAGTGTATTGCTTTTGTGAGTGACTGCTCTTGAATATTGACCGCTGCCCGTGATTGGGCTGCACCATCCAACCTACTGGCAATACGCGTGTAACGTGTACAGCGGCGACACTACATTGGCGACGAGGGTGGGATGGTGCAGCCCAATCACGGGCAGCGGTCAATATTCAAGAGCAGTCACTCACAAAAGCAATACACTTATATAGGAATTCACAGATGGACAGACTGACTGGCAACTATGACGTCACCTATAGAGCATGCACAATGACAGACAGAGAAGGACAGACAGACTAGACGTAGCCAACAGTACAAATATCACAGTATCGTAGCAACCACTGGATGTTTTGTCACGCAATAAAATGGCGGATGCATTAATTTACATAGCCACATTGGTATACCGACGTAGTGGAACTGGATTTGGAATGGGTTCAGGAACTGCCTGGATTACAGCATCAGCTAGAGGTACTGGGATGTCAACCATGGGTGGTCCTTCCTCATCTCTTGTTGCAGCCTCCTCCTGAATGTCTGGAAGGTCAACCACATCTGAGCCGCAAGTACCTAAGACGACTACAGCAGTGCAGCAGGATGATATCGTTGACCTTCCAGACATTCAGGAGGAGGCTGCAACAAGAGATGAGGAAGGACCACCCATGGTTGACATCCCAGTACCTCTAGCTGATGCTGTAATCCAGGCAGTTCCTGAACCCATTCCAAATCCAGTTCCACTCCGTCGGTCTACCAGGTACCGACGTCCACCTGATCGTTTGTAGCAGCAGCCTTTGCAAGGAGGGAGGAAATGTGATATTTGTACTGTTGGCTATGTCTAGTCTGTCTGTCCTTCTCTGTCTGTCATTGTGCATGCTCTATAGGTGACGTCATAGTTGCCAGTCAGTCTGTCCATCTGTGAATTCCTATATAAGTGTATTGCTTTTGTGAGTGACTGCTCTTGAATATTGACCGCTGCCCGTGATTGGGCTGCACCATCCAACCTACTGGCAATACGCGTGTAACGTGTACAGCGGCGACACTACAGATACAACAGACTTTGTGATGCTAATTAACGATGCCAAAGTTACCTCATGTCCAGAAATTGTGGACATCAGTGCATAACTCGGCTTAGAATTGTGATTAAAAAATTCTGATTTCACCGTTAAACTCACCAGACACTTTAGAGATTTATCACGTTATTAAAACAGCTAATTAATTTTAAAATGTATATTATTGTTTTCGCCTTTTAATTAATTTATTGTACGTCTGTATGGTAGGGAAGTTAGGTGAGGTCATTGCTTTTACATAAATCCTGCCAAACTAAGGCTATCGTCGATTTTAGTGATCTAACCATACGCATGCGCGTCATACGCGTTAGATTGTAACTCGTGCCCCTGCCATTTATCCTTCCAGAGGTCACATGAACTGTTATTTAACTATGTTATTGTTACGGCCGAATATCGTATGTGCTTGTGTCCTGATTCAACTGACGTTCCTACTATCTACTGGCGTGTGAACAGTTCTTCTCTTGATGGTGCGCTCCTTTTGGATTTCAGTACACAAGGACCATCGTACGAGCTGTTTATTCATATTGGCCTACGGTACTCCGAGAAAGGTTGTTTTCCCATAAGTATCTATGGTTTTCCTAATAGTTGTTAGAATAATAAGAGGAGGAAGGAGAGGTGGTGCTAGATGATGAGGATGAGGGAGGAGTGGTGCAGGTATCTGGTTGTGTTGTATTCCGCCAAGATCTTCTTACAGCCTGAATGCCTCCATGGAGCCAGTATTCATCATTGTGCTTGGTGTAATGCCTTTTTGATGTAGCATACTTTCATAAGCAGTCAATCCTGGCATTCCATTTATTGCTAGAGAAGTACGCCCTCTTTGCATCGTCATTGTGATTTTCAACACCTAAGCATATACAAAATTGCACTGCAGTTTCCATTCAGAATCATCATCAATTGATATATACACACCTTGGCCTGAAAACGTTCGTAGATTACCATACCGCCTAATGCACTCTGGTACATGGTATACCATACAGTGCATGTATGGTGTAACATGACTCTTTTCGTAACCTCCTGCAGGTATTGACATCAATCCATTGCTTTGCCTAATAGAAAATATAATCAGTAACAGTTCTCAGTACTACCTACACCTTAACGTTCTGGTGTATAGTGTCAGGATTAATTGGCACTTCAGCAGATACGGTGTTGCAAAGCTCTTGAAAGTCCTGCCATCCATGTTAATGAACCACATTACTGATCAGTCAGGCCTTCTGCTTACCTTCCAATCACAAATGCCTTTGATATGGTCTCATAGTCTTCACAACCTTTGACGGCAGCTCTTGTGTGGTTACCTGCATGTTCAGAAACAAATTACTTATTTTGAGGGGGAAAGGATGCAGATATTTAGCATTACAATGTTGTACACAGATCTACGTATGCATCCCTCCTTGGCAAGTGTGTAGTTACTGTTGGTTTGGGTCACATATGTGGTATGTACTGACTGCATGCTATATAAGTAAGTGATGTTAGAACTTGACTGTGGGCAGCCAAATTATTCATTGCCTATTGTCTCTGTAATTAATGTTTTTACAGCAGTTAGCTATCACCATGCATCTTCATGCACATGTGTGTGGTCATAAAATAAACAATATTGTGTAATGTAGCTAGGTACTACATCTAAGGTTTCTAACCGTTCCACCCTTTCCACACGCATGCACACACACACACACACACACACACACACACACCAGTTCCTGATAAATATCTGCCTTGAGGGACTAAGATAGAAAAAGACAAGATCATCATGTTGCTCGTCCTTGAGAATTTAGCATCATCACCACTGAATCTTCTCACCGGGCTGGAACAAAGTTGGACATCCCCAAGCTGCAAATGAATGCAAAGATATACATACAATATGGGACAGTGTCCAGCAAAATCCCTTCTGGGTAGTTTTTCAAGTTTTCTTTTTTTTTCATAAGCCTCTATCAAATTACACGTATTCTTACGCATCCAAAGTTGGACTATCCATCATAAAGTTATTGGGTACTGAATTTATAGTTACCCATTCATTTCCATGCGAGCATTACTTTCTTTTTGCTAGACACACTGTCCATATATTACTGATATTTGTAAAAACACTAACCAGTCTAGTTATCTCCTCTCAAATTGCCATTTCAATGTGCCTATAACACCCATCAAACGTTGGGATACTAAATTGTTCCACTGTTTTGTTGAACTCCATCTAGCAGCTTTAACTTTGCTTGCTCTTGGAAGGCTATCGCATTTCATTGAGAGCGCTTGGTAAAATGCATCACTCACACCGTACTTGTCCAATAAATACAGAACTTCTAGTTCTCTCCTTTCTTCTCTTTGCGCATCTGAATCAGAAAGAGAAATGCGAACACTTACCGGACGCAGTGTGCATTGTGAGCGTATCGGCAGTTAGACCATACGATTCTGTGAAGGATAATGCCTTCACAGCGTTGCCTTTTATCGCCTCCAATATTCTCTTTCTCTGCCTCATCGATGGCTCATCTATAGCCTTCCCACTGTTTCGAGTTCATGTATCCATGCCAATTCTGTTTCCATCTCTTTGACATCACTAAGTTTGCTATCCTTTTTGTATACAATTCAAATAATTATATCACCCACATGCACTTTAGTAGTTCCACTGACTCACTATCCCACAGTGCAATGTAAATACTTTGTACACTCACGTAGCAGTAACACTAGATGATGGTTCCTCGTTTTCTCAGGTCACTTCATGTGTAGGTTATGCACTATCACTTCAAACAGCTAGTAGAGTGCTATCTATACACATATACACCACCCCACAGACACAGAGCTGAAGAAACAATACAAGTGCTACTTTTAACATTGATGCATGGTTGTATGTAGATTACATACATGTGACATGTACATGTGTCTGTCTTTCTAGTTAGCACTGTTCATAGCACAGAAAAGAATGCCATGATGCAGATCTGTTCACATCAATGATATGAAGGCTGGTGATCATGACTCACATACACATACACAACGGCAAAGGTGTACACTGTCCTCTCCTTCCCATCACAATAAGTGGGTCCAACTATTCCAGTTGTCAGGAACAATCTCTCTCAGGGATGGGAAAAGTTTACATAAAACCCACAACTAATAACCCTCCTAATTAAATAGGTGGTACAAATGAAACCACAAAGACCTGAGTTACATCTCATACATGTACCAGCTCTTTGGCCTTCTACAACACATTTGATACATAAACATACAAACTTGTGACAACAGCAAACATGTACATAGCCAAATACAAATGTCACATAGTCTACATATTCAGTAGGCATTAAATGACTACACAAAGCTTTCCATTTGAGTTTGTCACCTATAGGATGGTTGGCAGCCCATGCCACCACATTGTTCATCAAGGTGGGTCCAATCCCTGGCCCATACCAGTGGTCCCCACTGAGCCTGGAACCTGAACTTTGGCATACCACCTAGGTCTGTACACTTCACTAACACTCAAGAGGAGTTCTTTTTAACTGACTAGATGGGGGGAGGAGGGAATAT
>JABACO010000055.1:170949-173449 GCA_013339895.1 Ephydatia muelleri | reverse complement strand
TGCAATTCTTTCTATTCTTTTCTCCATTGAATGCCCACTTTCAATTCTTCCACCCTCATTCCCTACGACTCACTGGTTGAGCATATCCCTCCAGTGGTGGTTGCACTGGGACTGGCAATGTTGCTCAGCCCTAGGAGGCCATTGGAGAGCACCCAATAGGTGAAGAGGTGCGCCAGACAGTAGCCATCCCACACCCCTGGCCATCCCCTGTGTTGAACTTGTTCAGGAGCACTGAGGCATCGGATATGTCCTCTTGCATGTTGTATGTGCTGCCAGAGTAGGAGGTGTGGATCATGATCTGTGGAAGGGAACATGTTATGAGTTAGTGGGTGCTGTGTGTTGTATGTGTGTGTGTGTGTGTGTGTGTGTGTGTGTGTGTGTGTTGTATGTGTGTGTGTATTGTGTGTGTGTGTGTGTGTGTGTGTGTGTGTGTGTGTGTGTTGTATGTGTGTGTGTTGTGTCATAGATAATAGCTTTCAGTAGCTAGGGGGTCTGGAAGGTCGCTGTCAGTTCCTAGTAACCCGGACGAGGAGATCGCGCGCTCCTAGATCCGCCACTGCAGAGGGAGCCAAAAAGAACACATCCAAGGTTGAAGGGAATAATAATAAGTTACGTAGCCATAAGTCGTCGCCACGTGATTATAATTGGGCACTGTCCTTATATGGCTTGTCCAGAGATAATATATAAATTATCTCTGGCTTGTCCCTGTCGCGCGTATCGTATATACCATTTTGTGATTGTCCGCTTCGAATTCTATATAGAACGACCACATTGACAAATGTGGATATGCACACACGCATATGGAAAAGTAGCAACAGAAATGGGACGTTGATTTCCCAGCTGTCATACTCATAGCCCCACCACGTGGTCGAATATAAAAAGCTATAGGCCTATAGTGGCCTTACTTAACTTATACACTTAGCCTTCAGTGATGCCTTAGTTTTTCAGAAAACAAACACACGTAGTTTAATACGTATCGTGTTTATCGAATAGACCTAGGACTACTCCGCGTTTGACAGACCATAAACTTCAAACGTTAACGGCTTAGTATCGAACCAAAAACATGATATGCGCTCCTATATAGTCCCAAACTAAGAACATACCAAGTTTGCGTGCAGTTAAGTTCCTTACTTCCAACGCGGCCAGAACTGAACGCCCCAATTTACTGTCACGGGCGTTTGTTAATTATTCAACTGAACTAGGTACCCTCATGACCAAAGTGCCCCAGGAACCCAGGGGAAGAAGCCTATGGGCATGAGAACCTGGTAGAAAGTTACCTTGATCATAGTAGCATCATCTGAAATGAGTCAAACAATACCTTCCTATCTTACATTCAGAGTAACAAAAGAGAACAGTGATAAAAAATCATTATATAAAGCAATTTTCCATACATCTCTATGGAGGAGTACTAATGAGGAACCTCGCAGCAGTGGCTGAAAATTCCATCAACCTGGCAGAGTGATAGCTTATCATGTTATCCATCATGGGGCTTCTTTCAAACTTAAGTAGCAACTTTCCCTGATTTATGGTATTCAAAAATGAACTTTATCCCATACATTTCTATGGACGCGTGCGCGGGAAATGTGACGGACGTTTGCAAAATTGGCCAGGAATTGCTAATGAGCGTCCGAAATTTCTCGCAATGTTAACTGAGAACAGTATTCAGTTTTTAAAAAGCGGCTAGATACATGCAAAACTGTTGCCGAGAAACAGCTGGCACCTGAATCCACAGTCTCAAAGTTAGTGCACAATGTGAAGAACCAAAAACTACGGGCAGCATACTTACCTTAGTCTCGTACCGGGACCTGTTTACATAAGCATTATCGCATAGTGTATGCAAAGCATTATACGTTATGCGATAATGCTTACGTAAACAGGTCTGGATACGTGACTATACTTACCTAGCCACCTGGTCAGCTCATGTCAAGAACGAAGTCTCCAGTTCATCCACCTGACAGACTGGAGAAAAGGGAGGTATGCATGCATGGAAATGATAAATGACATGCCCGCGTGGATACATGCTCCGCTCATGTGTGTCACTTATTTCGGGAATTATGTCTGAATCATCCATAGGAAGTTAGCACCACATTACAATCTAATTAGATTACACCTCAAAGAAGAGGCGCGCTTTCCCTGTAGGCTCATGCCTCTTCATACAGTGTAGATACAAGGCACACCATTTGCTACAGTCATATAGATAATAGAATAGGGGATGGGCAACAATCACGTGATCAAGTCGGACCAACCGAGGTAGTGGTTTTCACACCTCAAATGGGTGTTGCAAGGGATGGATTTCATGGAGTCGATCACAGAAACATCTATACAGCTTTGCGAAGGTAACTGCCTAAGTGATGTTGGAGCTATCAATCGATTCTCCGACGAACAGCTATTGAGTAAGAATTTTCTAATGAATAACGTTTTTTTCTTCGTGAATTTAATCCAAAACTTACCATGAATTTTTTTTTGTGGGGTAACAGCTGGGTAGTTAAACGTGAGATTC
>JABACO010000055.1:125949-168449 GCA_013339895.1 Ephydatia muelleri | reverse complement strand
GTCCTCTACTGAAATAGAGAACAAAAAGTTTGTTATACAATAATATTGAAGATAGATAATATCGTAATAAAAGAGGTGAACATATACCAAATGTCGGGCGTTACAACTTCTTTTGGAATCGTCAGATTGTCTCGAAATTTTGTCAAACACAAGATAATATACAGTATTACGAGTCCAGATACTTCTCTAAGTGGTCTGAATCTCGAATCTGGGTGTTCTGATACGTTAAAGATGTGTCATTTTTAGTAACGGGTAATACTGTTAAGACGAGAGTTTATTTTTTGAAGTCAATACAGATTACCGAAGAGGAATCTGTGTACTTTGTCAGTAACTAAGCAACTGCCATAAACGCTACTCCGTGAACCAACAGGAGGTACCCTATATCATGCATACGCGAAGAGTATTGAAAACTTGGACGCAAATTTTACGAACAAGATATATGGCGGCCAATTATTTCAGAATTGTAACATACCTACTATATGACTTCACGATCAATGCATGTGTCACATTACAGGGGCGGATTTAGGGGGGGGGGGGGGGGTCCAGGGGGTCCGGACCCCCCCTTTCTTACATGAAGAATGACGTAATGCATACTGTAATCTATGCAGCGTTCTGCATGTTACCGTCCTTGGATTTGCAAGATTGCACATCGTTCTAGCCAAGTGGGGTCTATATCGATCTAATTAAATCCTCCTACATGTGTATTAACGAAACATTCAATCGCGCGATCGATCGAATGTTAGTAGCGTGTGAGCAGGAATTGAGGTAAGCGATCAAAAGACTTGAATGGGATGGATCTCAGATTCTTTTCCTCAGAAAACAGATAGCTAAATAAACTAACAATACTAATATTATAGTAAAACATACATGAGTCGTTTATAGATCGACATGTAGCTGGTGCTTGGCCACGTGCACGCTTCGGTCACAAATTCACAAAAGCTTTGCGTCACGAATTTAATTGCTGAGCAGTAGGAACCATAGCATTGTGAAGAATGAACAGTTTTCTCGTCGCTATCCATGCAGGCTCTAGTAATCCGGATATCGCGTGATGTATATGTATTAATGGATATCACTGTGAATTTCATGCTAAATAAACGCAAAAGCAAAAAGTGGCTGGGTCTGGGGAGCTATCAGCGCTCCCCCAAAACCCCCTTGCTGTCACGGGAGGAGGCACGCCCCCTCCCGTACCCTCCCCCAGCTGTGAATATATTTATCAGACCCCCCCCCTTTCCCAAAATCCTGGATCCGCCCCTGCATTACATTCCACACCACCAATGGTGTACGCTTTGTGTCTCATATAATATCGGAACTTTTGCCTTCTAGCCGACACGTGAGTAGGGTTTTCCTCTGCCAGACTGCTTTTAACTCGTGCAAAACGTCGAACCTGCCCACCGTGACGCAATGCATCGTATTTACTTCTGCACCTCATTCTTCTAAGTTGTGTGTAATTCGAACAGTGCACAATTCCACACAATGACCAACTGAGCTGTGCGCGTGCCATTAAAGGTGTAAGCACTAGTGTTAGTAGTTCGATGTGTACTGAACTAGCAACGACATCCATTAAATATACCTGTAGAGTGTCCTGTGCATACAAATTGATGTGCCGAATGTAGTGCAAATGGCAGGTGCAGAATAATTAATAACTAACCACAATTTAGTGTGCAGACATAAAATCGTCTCATCAAAAACCATCAATATGTATTCTAGGGCTACACAAATACTTAGTCGCTGTAAAAACTTTACAACTTCTCAAGAAATTCACACATCGTTGGCTGCACGATTCTGTTTTTATTGCGCATAACTATGCAAACTGAATTCATTAAATGCTCGTGTCTGAGTGGAAGCATAGCTTTAACCACAACCGCCAACTGAAGTAACTCCTGAATCTGTTTCATAAAAATTGTGGTAGCCGGAGTAGATAATGGCAAACTTTATAGTGGTATTTGGGCGATCACACGAATAATCGCATAATATTAGAACAATGTTCCTTCACATGAGCCTAATGAACAACTCGAGCGATCCGAATTTCATGCAGTCGTACAACGGCAGCTTGGTCAAGCTGTCCCTAGTGCCCAGCCTATTCTCTGCCCTCTTTTGGGTCACCAAGCTTTGACACGGTCACCCGTCCCAACCTTCTTCGTTAAGTATTTGGGACAGTTTCCGTGAAAATTGCCCCACAGTTAAAATGTTATAAAAATGCATCGCGTTTGAATCGCTGTACCTTCCCAACAGATAACGCTATCGACTTCCTATTTTCAACACTTCATACTACACCATTTCACTATGAAGTGGTGAAAATAGGAAGTCGATAGCGTTATCCGTTGGGAAGTTATAGAGATTCAAACGCGATGCATTTTTATAACATTTTAACCGTGGGGCAATTTTCGCGGAAACTGTCCCATTTGTAGAGTCATATCGACAAGCCTGCATTGGAGTTCAGGTGGTACTAGGGAATGGTTATGGGCTTGAGAAGTGCCACACACGATCAGCAGATGTCCTTGCTGCCTACTGGATGCTGGGGAAGCCCTGCATGCTGAATTTGACTTGCTGTCACAAGTCCGTTAATTTCAAACAATTTCTCTGAAGCGAGTGTGTAGTTATGTTGCAGGTGAACTTGATTATTATATGCAAATAAAAACAAATACATAATTCAATAAGGATGTGCCTATAATGAGAGACGTCCGCTATTAAAGTTGGTACAGAATTTGCTAATTTCTTCTCTTTTGGCCCCGAGATGACCAGATATCCAATCACATGAAACTGGTTGGGCGAGTGTCGAGAGCTGAAAATGTTGACAACACGGTCATCATCATCATCATCATCATCATCATCATCATCATCATCATCATCATCATCATCATCATCATCATCATCATCATCATCATCATCATCATCATCATCATCATCATCATCATCATCATCATCATCATCATCATCATCATCATCAATCATCATCATCATCATCATCTGCATTCATAGAAGAGGAGCTGATTCATCACATCAACCACTCCTCAGGTAAAGAGATGGTTCAGAGCTATCTTACTTAACCTGTACAAATCTCTCTGTACATAGACAAGAAGAAATTGTTTGGTGTGAAGTGGATTCTCCGGAATCATTTCGTAGGGAATAAGCGCTGTTGTATCGTAGCAACCACTGGATGCTTTGTCACGCAATAATATGGCGGATGCATTAATTTACGTAGCCACATTGATTAGATTACATCAGATTGTACGTGGTCAATATGCATTTGGACTCGCGAAGTGTGAGTTTTATTCAGCATAGACAATCCTGCAGTAGTGACAGTATATGATGGATGAATTAAACTCATTAGCTGTAAAACGCTTATTCCCTCACGAAATGACTCCGGAAACTGAACTACACATGTTGAGGGAAATAAGTACCTATTTCCCTCAACATGTGTAGTTCAGTTTCCGGAGTCATTTCGTGAGGGAATAAGCGTTTTACAGCTAATGAGTTTAATTCATCCATCATATACTGTCACTACTGCATGGATTGTCTATGCTGAATAAAACTCACACTTCGCGAGTCCAAATGCATAATGACCACGTACAATCTGATGTAATCTAATCAATGTGGCTACGTAAATTAATGCATCCGCCATATTATTGCGTGACAAAACATCCAGTGGTTGCTACGATACAACAGCGCTTATTCCCTACGAAATGATTCCGGAGAATCCACTTCACACCAAACAATTTCTTCTTGTCTATGTACAGAGAGATTTGTACAGGTTAAGTAAGATAGCTCTGAACCATCTCTTTACCTGAGGAGTGGTTGATGTGATGAATCAGCTCCTCTTCTATGAATGCAGATGATGATGATGATGATGATGATGATGATGATGATGATGATGATGATGATGATGATGATGATGATGATGATGATGATGATGATGATGATGATGATGATGATGATGATGATGATGATGATGATGAGGATGATGAGGATGATGAGGATGATGAGGATGATGAGGATGATGAGGATGATGAGGATGATGAGGATGATGAGGATGATGAGGATGATGAGGATGATGAGGATGATGAGGATGATGAGGATGATGAGGATGATGAGGATGATGAGGATGATGAGGATGATGAGGATGATGAGGATGATGATGATGATGATGATGATGATGATGATGATGATGATGATGATGATGATGATGATGATGATGATGATGATGATGATGATGATGATGATGATGATGATGATGATGATGATGATGATGATGATGATGATGATGATGATGATGATGATGATGATGATGATGATGATGATGATGATGATGATGATGATGATGATGATGATGATGATTGTAGCATGACAGTATACGGACACATAGTAATCTAGTGCATGCTTGTAAAGGTGTTAAATAGATGCACGCGCGATGGGTGCATATATGTTGAGTTACTGTGTGTTGAAGTGAGTTGTTGTTCACTGTTGTTGTGCAACTATAATCAAGTTGACTCTGTTACAAGTGGCGTAGTCGGCAGGATCATCTCAAATGGCATCGCGTCCTTTAGTGTTACCCGATAGTTTCTCTGGAGAAGGGAACTGGTCTCAGTGGATCTACCACTTCGAGAACGTAGCCGAGGTAAATGAGTGGGAAGATGCGAAAAGGGTACTCTGGCTGAAGGTGCGCTTGACCGGGCATGCGCAAATTGCGTATCAGCAGTTGTCCGACATAACAAGGGCCAACTACGGTGATACGAAAAAGGCACTTAAGGAGCGTTTCGAACCCGCTAGTCAGACCGCACGATATCTAGCAGAGTTTGAAAATCGACGGAAGAAAAAGACCGAAGGCTGGGCGGATTTCGCGGAAGACTTGCGATCGTTAGTAGAGAAGGCGTACCCGGCTCTCCAGGAAGAAGCAAAGGCTCAGATTGCTCTTTCACACTACCTAAGACATTTGGATCAGCCGATGACTTCTTTCAGTGTGAAGCAAAGAACACCTAAGTCCTTGGATGAGGCAGTAAGCGCGACTCTGGAAATAGAATCGTATCAAATTGGACTGCCGAAGATTGAGTCCGGCGCTGTGGGCGTACCTCTTATGGACAGCAAAACACATCCTGAAGTGGAAGAGGCCGAGATCGGTACAGTGGCTTCGCGTTCGTCGTCGCAGTTGCAAGACGGTTTGGTCCATCAGTTGCTACAGCGTCTGGACAAAATTGAACACGAACTTCGAAGACCCGAGCGGGAGCGTGATGAAAAGGCATCTGATGGGCAGCGAAGTCCTCGCTCCGTAACTTGCTGGAACTGTGGTCGACGGGGGCATGTGAGTCGGGAGTGTTACAAGAAGCAAAGGCATCAGGAAAACTCCAAACCCTCCGCGCAGTGAGCCAACGCCCCGAGGGAAATGAAAACAAGGCTCAACTAATCGGTATTTCTACTCTTTCACACACTTTCACAGTCACGGGGCAGCTAGGACAGGGGACAGCTTCGCTAATCGTGGACACTGGGGCTGGGATTACACTACTTCGACGGGACGTTTGGAAAGGAGACTTAAATGGAAAACTGCTTCCCTGGTATGGCTGCAAACTGGTAGGTGCCAACGGAGGCACACTAAATGTTGTTGGAATGGTCAGAGCGATGCAACTTGGACTTGGGGGTAAAATGTTTGCAGTAGATACAGTGATTGTGGAGTCGTTAACAAGTGAAGGTATCTTAGGTCTTGACTTTCTAGAAAAATATGAGTGTATCATTGATGCAGCAAATGGAGTACTCACCTTGGGCGACAGTGGCTTACACATTCAACTCCAAAAAGCGACACGGAGCAAATCAACAGAGCCAGCGCTACTAGTACACGTTTGTCTCGATGACACCATAGTCATCCCACCACGAAGCAAAGTACTTACTTTTGCAACAACTTCTGCAGATGTACGAGGGACATGGCTTGTAGATGAGCAGACCACCAAGAATAATGTTGCAGTACGTGTAGCAAGGGCCATTGTGCATCCTCAGGACAGCAAAGTTCCGGTTTGCCTCCTCAACCCCAGGGATGTACCTGTTACAATGTGCAAGGGCATGACAATTGGGGAAATAGAGGAGCTACGCAGCAACGATGTTCCTGTGGACAATGTGCAAAAGGCCAACACTGTGACTAAACTTGATCCAAAGAAAAGGCAGATGCTTCTCTCTCTGGCGGAAACAATTGGAGCACATGTCTCTAAAGAAGAACAAGTACAGTTTTCCAATCTTCTTCTGGAGTATGGTGACATATTCGCCTCAAGCAGCACTGATTTGGGTCGAACTGGTGCCTTGAAACACTGCATCAAGACTGGGGATTCAAACCCCATTAGCCAACCAGTCCGTCGTTTACCACCACATCGAAAGGAGCAGGTGAATAAACTTCTACATGAAATGCAGGAGAATGACATCATTCATCCATCCAGTAGTCCATGGGCATCACCAATTGTGCTGGTGCAGAAGAAAGATGGGAGTGTGCGGTTTTGCATCGACTACAGGAAACGTAATGCAGTCACTACGAAAGATGCCTATCCATTACCGCGCATTGATGACACTCTCGACACTCTATGTGGTTCCAAGTGGTTCAGCACCCTTGACTTGCTGTCAGGATACTGGCAAGTAGAGATGTCACCAGAAGACCGACATAAAACTGCATTCTGCACCCCACAAGGCTTGTTCGAATTTAAGGTCATGCCCTTTGGTCTGTGCAATGCTCCGGCCACATTCCAACGGTTGATGGACCTGGTGTTGGCAGGTCTGCAGTGGTCCAAATGCCTTGTATATCTGGATGATGTAATCCTGTTAGGTACAACATTTGGGGAACACCTGGATAATATCAGAGCAGTGTTTGACCGTATTCGACAAGGGGGGCTTAAGCTACGAGCAGACAAGTGTTGTTTTTTGCAGAGGAATGTTAAATATCTTGGTCACCTGGTAGGAGTTGATGGATTGCAAGTAGATCCTGACAAAGTGGGAAAAGTGGCATCCTGGCCTGTACCTCAATCTGCTCAGCAAGTTCAACAGTTTCTTGGCTTTGCCAATTATTACAGAAGGTTCATTCAGGGATTTGCTGAAGTGGCTAAGCCACTACATCGCCTAACGGAACATGCTGTAAACTTCAGTTGGACTGCGGAGTGTCAAGAGGCATTTGAAAACCTTCGTAGTCGACTGACAAGGGCACCAATACTGGCCTTTCCGGATTATACATTGCCATTCGTATTGGATACAGATGCCAGTGATCTGGGGATTGGTGCTGTACTCTCACAAGTCTCTTCCCTTGGACAAGAACAGGTGGTGGCATATGGCAGTCGTCTGCTAAGCAAAGCTGAGCGAAATTACAGCGTTACACGCAGAGAGTTGCTGGCTGTTGTAACATTCACCCGACTATTTAGACCTTACCTGTTGGGTAGACGCTTCACCGTCCGGATAGATCATAGCTCTCTTCAATGGATTCAAAACTTTAAAGAACCTGAGGGACAGCTTGCAAGATGGCTGGAGCAGTTACAGGAATACGACTTTGAAGTTATCCACCGGAAGGGAAGAAATCACAACAACGCAGATGCCCTTTCAAGACTTTCGGAGGGTGATAGTCCTCAAAGTAACAACATCACAGTTGTAAGCATCGATAGCCCGGTAGTAGAGAAGAGAAAGGTAATGAGAGAAGAACAACTACAGGATGATGTTGTGGGACCGGTGTTGAAGGCTGTAGAAAGTGACCTGTTACCCAAAAAAGATGAGTTGAAACAATTTTCAATTGGGACTCGTCGTCTATTTCAACTATGGGATCAGCTGAAAGTTAAAGGTGGAGTCCTACATCGCAATTTCGTTGGAACTAAGGAAGTGAGACCTTGTCTTCAGCTAGTTGTACCAATGTCTCAAAGAAAGATAGTTTTGGCAGAGCTTCATGAAGGCGTGACTGGCGGACACCTGGGTCAAGAGAAGACCTTAATGAAGTTGAAAGAGCGTTTCTACTGGCCTGGACACTGGAACGATGTGCAAAATTGGTGCAATACTTGTGCAGCATGCATCTCCAGGAAAACACCAGCGCCTAAGCAGAGAGCCAGTCTTCAATCTATCCTGGTTGGCCAGCCAATGCAGCTTGTGGCAGTTGACATCCTTGGTCCACTCCCAGAGAGCGGAAATGGAAACTCCTACATTCTGGTAGTAGGTGACTACTTCACTCGCTGGATGGAAGCATACCCCATCCAAAACCAGGAGGCAGTCACAGTTGCGCAAAAGCTAGTGGATGAGATATTCTGCCGCTTCTCGGTACCAGAACAGTTGCACTCGGACCAAGGTCGCCAGTTTGAATCAGCAGTGATTAAGGAGATCTGTAACCTGCTTCATATTGAAAAAACTAGAACCACAGCATATCACCCACAGTCAGATGGACTTGTAGAACGATTTAACCGAACCTTGCTGAGTATGCTTACTACCTGTGGAAGAAGTCACCCTTTTGAATGGGAGGACCACATTAGGAAAGTTGGCTTTGCCTACAACACGAGTGTCCAGGCGACAACAGGCTATTCACCCTTCTTCCTGATGTTTGGTAGACAGGCCAGACTTCCTATTGATCTCATGTACGGAACTGAATGTGGAAACTCTGTTACTAAAACTGTTCCAGAGTATGTGACCAAGCTGAGTGAAGCGTTTGTAGAAGCTTATGCTGCTGTTCGTGATACAATGGGGGCAAAGCTGCAGAGACAGAAAGAATTTTATAACAAAAAAGTCCATGGTGATCCACACAAACCTGGTGATTTTGTTCTGTTATTCAATCCAGCTGTTCCTAAGGGTGGATCACGGAAGTTTCATAGCCCCTGGACTGGTCCTTTTAAGATTGTGGAGAGAGTGTCTGAAGCCACATACCACATCCAGAACACAGTCGATGGGAAGACCTCCATAGTACACTTTGACCGTCTGAAGAGATGCAGGCCGGATATTCGAACAAATATTAAACAGACGAAAAAAGATAATTCTCCTACATGTGGGTCAACAGCAGGCAAAGATCCTCCTGGCACACACATGGAACTGCTAGATGATGACCAACCTACACATGTTCCAGAACATCCTCAACCTAATGCTGTACTGAATGAAGATCCGGAACCAGAAGAAGGTCCAGAACAAGATGATGATGATCCTCACATTATTGTCCCACAACCTGGAACTGCTACCCGTTACCCCACACGTCAAAGACGTGCACCAGATTATTACTAGAATACGGGACGTATTCTCATAAAAGGGACGCTGTGTAGCATGACAGTATACGGACACATAGTAATCTAGTGCATGCTTGTAAAGGTGTTAAATAGATGCACGCGCGATGGGTGCATATATGTTGAGTTACTGTGTGTTGAAGTGAGTTGTTGTTCACTGTTGTTGTGCAACTATAATCAAGTTGACTCTGTTACAATGATGATGATGATGATGATGATGATGATGATGATGATGATGATGATGATGATGACGATGATGATGATGATGATGATGATGACGATGACGATGATGATGATGACGACGATTATGCTAAATCAAGTGATAGTCATAAAGACTCTCGTAGTGGTAGCAGGGAAGAAACCATTGATATCACTCATGAACAACTGTGACAATTACCAGATGGCTGTGAAGTAACACAACACTCTGCTGTTGCAATGTCTCAAAGCGTAGAATACCGCATGTATGGGGACAATATTGATTAAAAAAAAACATTTTGAGTTACCTTAGGAAGTACCTTCGCAAAGCTGTATAGATAATTTTGTGATCGCCTCCATAAAATCCACCCCTTGCGACACCCATTTGAGGTGTGAATACCACTACCTCGGATGTTCCTTGCGTTCTAAATTGATCACGTGATTTTTGTCCATCCCCTATTCTATTATCTATATGACTGTAGCAAATGGTGTGCCTTATATCTACACTGTATGAAGAGGCATGAGCCTACAGGGAAAGCGCGCCTCTTCGTTGAGGTGTAATCTAATTAGATTGGAATGTGGTGCTAGCTTCCATGTCTGATGGATGATACAGACATCATTCCCGAAATAAGTGACACACATGAGCGGATTGGCATTTAGCATGTATCCACGCGGCCGCGCGCGGGCATGTCGTTAATCATTTCCATGCATGCATACCTCAGTCTGTGAACTGGAGCCTTCCTTGTCTACATGAGCTGACCATTATGCGATAATACTTACGCAAACAGGTATGGGTACGAGACTAAGGTAAGTATGCTGTTCGGTTATTTTGTGAGGTTTTGATTTTTCACATTGTGCAGTAACTTTCAGACTGTGGATTCAGTGCCAACTATTTCTCAGCAACAGTCTTGCATGTATCTAGCCGCTTTTTTAAAACTTATTGTATGAATACTGTTCTCAGGAAAGGTTGCAACTTTGGCATTGTTAATTAGCATCACAAAGCCTGTTGTACTCGTGCTCATGGGTAAGTGTAATGGACGCATTCAAAGTCCGCGTTGGTTACCGTGTTGTCAACATTTTTTGACTGTCAACCATAATACGTTATTTGAGTGTGGTGGGATAAAATAGTACATGCATGCTGGCATTGTGTGCAGGAGTTATGTCATTTTAATCAGGCTCATTAGTGTCTCTCAGAAATCAAAAATTCACTCTTGTGTACTCCCTTACTTGAACTGCTGCCATCAGAGTGATCTGATGCATCGTAATCCTCATAATTTCAAATACACCGGGAAGATCAAAATATGTCCACAATGGAAATTATGACTACTGCATATTGAGTTACTATGAATAACGCTCATTGCGTAAGCGAGATAACGCTTAAGTATATAAACTAGTAACTAAATGCCAGTGTTGTATCGTGGTGAAATCAACGAGTCATATAGAAAAATGGTATTCTTCGCAGTAGCTGGTATGATGGCTTTGCTATCCATCAGTACAGTAGTATCTGCTTCCACTTATAAACGACAAGTTACTACCGAAAACACTAGACTTGCAGATATCAGGGAAGGTGTAATTCTCCTTCGAAACGTCGCTAAAGGATCGAGGGTGGGCATGATTTAAGAATGAACCAATTTAGCCTTCATTCATTATGTTCTCTACTCTCAGTCACTAAACGTGCAAGGCAACGAGACATCGAATGTGCTTTTCGCTGTTTGCCTTTTGAAAAACTATACGTGGTCAAGAAATACACTTTCCCAGTTGGACTACGATGCTTTGATTGCTGTCAAAGATGCTGTTATCAAAAATTCGTGCTCATGGGTAAGAGTAATGGACGCATTCAATGTACGCGTTGGTTAACGTGTTGTCAACGTTTCAGCTCTCGACACTCGCCCAACCAATTTCATGTGATCATTTATCAGATTACTGCAGTACACGGGAAGTAATGATCAAAATGAATAACTGGCTTTTAGCTATATAAGCTCGTCACGAGACTATGTTTGGATTGGATATCTGGTCATCTCGGGGACAAAAGAGAAGAAATTAGCAAATTCTGTACCAACTTGAATAGCGGACGTCTCTCATTATAGGCACATCATTATTGAATCAAGTTCACCTGCAACATAACTACACACTCGCTTCAGAGAAATTGTTTGAAATTAACGGACTTGTGACAGCAAGTCAAATTCAGCAGGGCTTCCCCAGCATCCAGTAGGCAGCAAGGACATCTGCTGATCGTGTGTGGCACTTCTCAAGCCCATAACCATTCCCTAGTACCACCTGAACTCCAATGCAGGCTTGTCGATATGACTCTACAAATACTTAACGAAGAAGGTTGGGACGGGTGACCGTGTCAAAGCTTGGTGACCCAAAAGAGGGCAGAGAATAGGCTGGGCACTATAGGGACAGCTTGACCAAGCTGCCGTTGTACGACTGCATGAAATTCGGATCGCTCGAGGTGTTCATTACGCTCATGTGAAGGAACATTGTTTTAATATTATGCGATTAACTCATGTGATCGGCCAAATACCACTATACAGTTTGCCATTATCTACTCCGGCTACCACAGTTTTTATGAAACAGATTCAGGAGTTGCATGCAATTGGTTATTGTACTTCAGTTGGCGGTTGTGGTTAAAGCTATGCTTCCACTCAGACACGAGCATTTAATGAATTCAGTTTGCATAGTTATGCGCAATAAAAACACAATCGTGCAGCCAACGATGTGTGAATTTCTTGAGAAGTTGTAAAGTTTTTACAACGACTAAGTATTTGTGTAACCCTAGAATACATTGATGGTTTTTGGTGAGACGATTTTATATCTGCACACTAAATTGTCGTTAGTTATTAATTATTCATCACTGCTGCACCTGCCATTTGCACTACATTCGGCACATCAATCTGCATGCACAGGACACGCTATACAGGTATATAAAATGTCTATCGTTGCAAGTTCAGTACTCCATACACTAGTGCTTAGAACTTTAATGGCACGCGCACTGTTCAGTTGGTCATTGTGTAATTGTGCACTGTTCGAATTACACACAGCTTAGAAGAATGAGGTGCAGAAGTAAATACGATGCATTGCGTCACGGTGGGCAGGTTCGACGTTTTGCACGAGTTAAAAGCAGTCTGGCTGTGGAAAACCCTACTCACGTGTCAGCAGCTGGGAGGGAAACGTTCCGATATTATAATATGCATAATGAGACACAAAGCGATTCCAGTGATTTATAGTCCTTGGAAAAACTGATTTCCCGACCTCGTGCACCATTGGTGGTTTGGAATGTAATGTGAGACATGCATTGACCGTGAAGTCATAGCAGGATTGTGCGGTTACATTTACTACTTACGGTACATACTTATTTCCCTCAACATGTGTAGTTCAGTTTGCGGAGTCATTTCGTGAGGGAATAAGCGTATTACAGCTAATGAGTTTAATTCATCATACTGTCACTATATGCTGAATATAATTCACACTTCGCGAGTCCAAATGCATATTGACCACATACAATCTGATGTAATCTAATCAATGTGGCTACGTAAATTAATGCATCCGCCATTTTATTGCGTGACAAAACATCCAGTGGTTGCTACGATACAACAGCTAGGATTAGCTGTAATATACGCTTATTCCCTACGAAATGATTCCGGAAACCGTTGTCCGCCTTTAGGATAGCTTGTCCCCCCTTGTAACTTCGATATTTTGGGGGATGTGTTACTTATACATATACACGTGCACCTAGAGCTCGTGCGTCTGGATTTCAGGCACAGTATACCGTATAATACCTTCAGTTTTTTAAATTCGCCACATGTTCTCAAACGCAGTCGACGTCGGAAGCGTGTCACATCTATAAGAATGAACGATGAAGATCAGGAAGTACCACTCTACAACGAGATTTTTCAGTATCTGAAACACGGCGAGTATCGGGTGGATGCTAGTTAATCGGAAAAGCGGGCGTTTCGCAGGAGAGCACACAGTTTCGTGATGAAGAAGGCTTGCTCTATCTCAAAAGCAATACAGCCGACATGACATGCAATTCAGGCCTGTTGAGAGCATTAGACACCACACACTAGAATTTGTTATTCATTAATGAAGGTAGATTTAGTGTCTAAAGTTCTAGTACAACAATAGTATAGCAGCGTTTTAGACAATTAATGTTATTTGACTGACCAATAACTCTTTGGTCAATAATTTTACTGAGACAGCCAATTGTGCAGATTGATACAATTGGACTGGGATACAAAACTCTTTGTGTGTAATGTTTTGCGACTTGTTTTGTTTAGGAAGCCATGTACATAATGTTCTGCAGTATACTGCACTATATTAAAACAGAATAGCTATAATTCCTACATCGAATAAATATTGGGTTTGTCCGTTAGCATTGAAGTCGTAAAGGTGCATTGATGTAATGGAAAGTAGTTCTGGATATCTGGAGAAATTATCAGCCAGTATTGGGTAGTTATAGCATACCACTTAAATTAAATGTACATGTATATACACATATACATGTACTGTGAATGTTGGCCAAAGTGATCAACACTCAAAGTTCTTAAGGAGAGCGCAACAGCATGCACTAATATCCTATCGAATGGGCTATTTTGGTTTAAACGTTGTTTGCAAAAACGAAGGGGGACAGCAAATCCTAAAGCGGACCGATAATCGAATAATTGTTCTAGGGATCCTAGGCTACGGACAATTTTTAGGGGGGGGGGGGGGGGGGGGGGGGGGGAGGGGGGGGGACAGGGTATCCTGCTACACCGGCACCTGAATCCACAGTCTGAAAGTTACTGCACAATGGGAAGAACCAAAAACCTCACATATCCAGAAATGGCCCATACATAGGCGGAATCTTGCTTTTTATTTCAAAACAAGTTTATAATGTACTATAAATCGGTCTGATTATGATATATTACTTTGAAAAATTATTCCATTAACCATTCTTTAACTAAAATCAAGACAATAAATTAATTTCTACCGCGCATAATTTATTCATATAAGTATGCCATTGCGTCATCTGCCAATAAATATTGGCAATAATTGTCTTATGGTGAATAAATGTGCACAATAAGTTAATTCAGCTGAAGATTAACAAGGCTGCTGGTGATGATCTGAGCCAATAGCAAGCCAGGTAGCTAAGTGGAAACCTTTTCCCTAGCCTCCTCCCCCCAATTCCCATAGGTCTAGACTGCCAGCTAGAGGGACACCCACCAACCCTAGCTCACTGCTAATGCATTATGGTGAAGCTATTATATTTATTGTATACAAGACGTCGTCATGGACACTTTTGACCTATATAGTGGGTTGTTTTCACTTGAAGTTTATTGTAAACAGTGTTCGTTTAGCCTGCATGCAGCTCGATGAATGAAGCGCTTAGGCTAGGCACGTGCACTGATACGCTTACACGCAGGGAAAAAAATGATTTGTTAGCACTTTCCAGTACAGCTACGACCTACGTAGGCTTCTCAGTCTTACCGATTAACATTAAGTCTGAATGTGCCGCATTTTCAATATTTGTCTGCATGTGTGCGTCGATCAATACACGTAAAGCGCTTAACTGCGAAGCACTCTCTGGGACTTCGCCAATGGAAGAGCGCTATCACAATATATACTTACATTAAGGAAAGCTTTGTCTACACATCGGGGCGCTGCTCAGTCTACCACTAGGCCAAAGCCCTGCATCAGGGTCAAAGCACACTCCACCCCCTCCCATGTTATGGCATCAGGCCCAACCCCTGTCTCTGCACACAGTGTGTGGTTTGTGTGAACATAGATAGATGTAATGTGCAGTTAAAACAATGCACAATTTGTGCTATTGCTAGTTAGCAATTAGAGTTTACATGTACTGTGGCTGCACCAATATGTATGTCTGGTATGCTTTGCTTCACCTCTTCCGAGGTTCCAAATGGTGTCAGTGGGAAGGCCTGTTCTGGCAGCTACTGTACATGGCTGCACCAATGTGGGTGTTATATTTGGCTGGATTGTAGCCACATAGCTCCACCATACCAGGGGTAGAAAGGTGGAGCGGAAGCTCTTAGATGTGAGTATTCTCCCATCTTTGAAGTGGAAGAGGGGTGAGGAGTGAGTGGAACAGTGACAACATTCTCTGTAGGCCTCCATTGCTGGAACTGGACACATGTGTCTGCCTTTGGTAAGCTGAACGCACCTGCCCATCTGGTTGGTTTTGGACCACTTGATGAAGAAGTGCATGCACTCCGGACCAGCAGACATCTTGCCTGGTAACTCTGATTGAGTAAATTCACTGAGCCTGAGGTGGATGACTCCAGATGGTCAGTCTCAACATTGGGTTCCTGGACCCTGCTGTTCTTCACCAATACAAAAAACAGGATTGTCATCTCCATAGAAACAGTCCCAAACAGACTTTTAAAACAGAGCTCTCTTATTGAACCCTAGAACAACAAAGTACCAGGACATTATGCAACAGACTAAAATGTCTCTACCACTAGGCCAAAGGCTTTGCATCAGGCCACTCACCCCCCTCCCATCATGTACTTGATTGTGAAGTTTATGGCATCAGGACTAATGCTCCCATGCATGCCATCACCATCGCTGCACACAATGTGTGGTTTGTATATAGGTGCTACACATATAAAGTGTGTGCTTTTAAGACATAGGTACAGTTTGTTCTCTTAGAACTGGCAGTCTAACATCAGATTAGCTAACCACAGTTTACATAGCATACAATGGACCTACCACATAATGAAATTATCTTCAAGGGCCATACAATTGTAATTCAGTACATGCATGTACTTGTGCAAGGGTCCAGGTGTTTGTAGGTTTTAGTCAACTTCAATTCCATCTGAATAGTTATCCTCATCTTCACTCTCCTCATCTTTGCCTACGTGTTCATCACCACCTGTACCACCCTGGACCTACAATGTACCTAACTGTACATAGGCCTATACTATAGTACCCTGGACCTATGTAGGCCTATCCTGGACCTACATGTACATGTACCTACATAGGCCTACCCTGGACCTACATGTACCTACATAGGCCTACCCTGGACCTACGTACCTACATAGGCCTACCCTGGACCTACTGTTTTCAGCTGCTACATGTACTTGTACCCCCAGGCAGTCTAACATCACAGATTAGGCTAATCACAGTTTACATAGCACACAATTGTAAGGTCAAGCACATAATAATAGGTCTAAGCAACACACACACACACACACACACACACACACACACACGCACGCACACGCACACAGTACAAACGCACACACACTAACAACACACACAGCTCATAGTCTTACTCTGTTCTGGCTTCACAAACAACTTAGTTTTGCATTCAAGCAAAGGGCTCCTGAATTGTAGAAATTTTGTCCATAGTATTTTACAACTGAGGGAGTGGGTACATGCCATCACGCGAGTTCGTGTCTCGAAAATGTCGCTTCGCGCCACGACTAACCTGATGCGTGTGAAACACAAGTATGCTCGAGTCACGCACGGGTATCACTCGTGACGCGCGCACGCGTGTGTCAAGAAGCTACGTCTGGATGGTACTGTATGCGCGATTTATACAAACGATCCCGATCGCATCGGGTAAGATCGCATAGTAACTCAACTGGTAGAAAACCTTTTTGGGCAGCGCGATGAGAGGTCTGGGACCAATTTCATGCCATCAAAAAACTGAAGGAGGGCCACACTTCAACTACACAGCATTATCTATCCACACGTGAGTCAATTTTGAGGGCACGAGATGGAGGAACGTACAGATTCAACATGAAATGCTTCTCCCGGGTATGGAAGCCGATTTTTCTATAGGAAGGCCTAGATTTTAGTACATTTTATAGTTCTTCGATGTACTAGCTATATTATTTTCAAATATCAAAATCGTAAATCGTAAAGGTACTGACACAAATGACCGTGGAATATTGTAATGAGAAACCCTTCTCATTGACTATATACCTGTACATTTGGGAACAAATGTTACGACAATCCTAGGGAAGCCCCAGCTTAAATAGGAAAAATACGGCGACACCACTAAAAATCATAACAAATGTAGTGTACTAACATTTTCAAATTTCAAATCCTGGGAAAAATCTGGCGTCCTTGGTATACAACTAACCCATACATTGGTATGGGAAGGTATACGGGAATATTCGGTGATTCGCAAACCGCGAGTAAATTATTCTGACTTTTGACCGCTCATTTCTGGATATGACAAAATAACCGAACAGCAAATTTACATTAGTCTCGTACCCAGACCTGTTTACGTAAGCATAATGTCTAAGCGATTACGTAAACAGGTCCCACTGGTCATCTCATGTAGACACGGGAGGCTCCAGTTCATCCAACTGACAGACTGTAGAAAAGGGAGGTATGCATGCATGGAAATGATAAATGACATGCCCGCGTGGATACATGCTCCGCTCATGTGTGTCACTTATTCGGGAATGATGTCTGTATCATCCATCAGACACCGTTTGGAATTTAGCACCACAGTCCAATGTAATTAAATTACAGCCTAGCTGTGAGTTGTTCCAGAAAAGACAAAGCCTCTCTTCCCCAAGACATCGGACTTCCTTTTTAAATCCTGCATATGTGTGTATTGATTGCTATAAATGATTTTAAATTGCAACTATAAAATAAAAACAAAAAAAGAAGATAATTACGACAGTTTTCTAACTAATTTGAATACTGAGTACATTTGTTACGCTTATTCAGAAACTCTTTTACTAAATCTTCTTGAATTGTAGTTGTCAATCAAATGCATGTAATAATGTAACTTCCACAATCATGTACATTATACACACACACACACACTTGTCGCAGAAACTTGCTGTAAGAAATCGCCACAGCATTTAATACAACACTGCCAATGTGTTACGAGGGACAATCTCTTTCCATGTATGATGCAGGTCATCAAACATGTTTACTTATCTGCATAAACTCATCTTTAGTTAATTCCATAATGAAATACATGATGCATCCATGTCTCAGTCAACGGGACTACCAAGTTACAATCTTAATCTCCCAGGGTCTCGTGATCAAACAGATATTCGCCTTGGCCAGTACCAACGCGTTTCAGGTTGGTGATGTATCCTGCAAGCTTTCTAATTGACGCCACCTGCTCACCGAGGAACTCCTCTTCGATGAAATCAGACATCTGAAATTGACAAAGTCGCATTACTTAACCCACATTGCTGTAGCACTTCTGTAATATAACCCAAAGATGTTTATTTCTAAATTAACAATAATTATTACTCTGACATCCCAGCTTAACTATAGGTCGAAAATCAGCTGTTCAGACATAGTCGTTGTGTATTTTGTGTGTGCTCATTTACACAGTAGTAATAGCGTGCATTACCTGCTGTGGTGCTGTATACAATCTATGTCTAGTATTATTGCTGTATATGTTATTTGTATCATTACTCGAAGAGTAACCATTATACACAAAACACACGAACAATGTCCAGCAAAAATGCTCTGTTGGATATAGTTATCAAGTTTTACAATTTCAAAATTGGACTATATTCTTCGTGGAAGTATAGGCTACTAAGTTTTAATTAGCTCTACGTATTACATTTGGAAAAGAACCACTAGCGCAATTTTTCTGGACACGGTCCCACATAGTTTTTTATTACTTGGTGGTCTCCGTGTTCATCAGACGTTGTTTTGAGGTCCAGGAGAGCCTGGTTCACGGTCTTCTCCAGAGCCAGGGCGGTCTCCATGGCGTCCAGACCAGTTCCCCACTCGTCCTTGTCGGGCCTCTTGATGTCCTGGAGAACGATCCTTCCTCCACGCTCGGTCTGGAACTTCATGAACTTCTCGGCGTGTTCGAGCTCCTCCTTGGCGGAGTCACGGAAGAACTTGGCGAATCCCTTCAGATCCACGTCGTCTCGCTCGAAGTAGAAGGCCTGTACAATGAAGAGTTCAAAGTGAAGTTTACTTAGTGGTTTGTTTGCGTTTTCTCAACCAGAGATGTGTAGGTATAGAAGGCGTAAAGTTCCTTGTTGATCTGTCTGTTGATTCCGGCTTCGCATTCCGGGGCAAAATTCTGCTTGCAGAGATCCATACTGTACACCAGGCCAGGCCAGCTGCTGAATGGTATTTCGTCGCGCATGCGCATATATGTGGATACACGTTTGTTGTAGAGTAAAGGCGCCAAAGATCTGTTTGTTTTTGTAGACACTTTTCGCACTAATTCGGTAGAATGATGATGACATAGATAATCGTTTAGGGCCTAAAAAGTTAGAAATGATTGGCCAATACATGCTAACTGTATCTGCGTATACGCTGCAATAAGGACAAATGGATATTAGCAACAAATGTATGACATTTGAAACACTGCTTTTAAAATAACAGATTAATTAGATTGATATTTTAAATTTACAGATACAAATAACAAATAGCAAAACTACAGATTCTAAGGCACGCATTGGCACGCATTCATGCACTTACAAACTGGCTATGAAAAGGGTTGCTAAAGGATCAAGGTCAACAACACAGATTTGAGACCGCGAAAATACAACAATCAAGGAAGAGACAACCATGCAGCTGGACGCTGATCGAACCAGTCATCGTTCGAGTAGTAGTGATTCATATTGACAAAACGTTTACAAAGTGTGTACATATAAAGTCTCGTACCCAGACCCACCATGACCTAAGTGTTTATCGCTTACACTATGGCATGACGTAAGCGTTTATCGCTTACATACAACATGGTGGGTCTGGGTACGAGACTAACTGTACTACATAACCATAATTGAGGCGTGGCAAACATACGTCTAGAGCCTGTAAACAATCTGTTGCGTAGGTATTGAAAGGGGGATTGTGTACACTCGTATCATGTCTGGAAACGAGAAGGTATGCTTGTGTTGTCGGTAAGTATACGGACCGGTATAGAAATCACATATTGCTGCCTTGGTGAGGGGGGAATACTGAATGAGGGCGGTGGCTTTAATTAGAATATATCAGAGCCTGCACATAACACACTCCTACCGTCCTGCTCGCTTGGGTCCAAAAGGTGTCGTATAGAGTCCATGGAAGCGATTGCGTGCAGACAGCTGGTTTGTTGCAGTGTATGAGGGCAACGCAGAAGTGCAGAGCATCCCAAATAGGCGCGCATGCACATATATACGTGTTCGAATGCTGGGGGGACCTTTGGTAAATCCACGAACAAGAATTTTAGCGCGAGATAAGCAGGAGCAGGAGGAAGATACTTCTGGATTCAAATTTCGGCTATTCCATAAATGATCGGGATGTGCTTTGGTAATGTCCATGCGGGGGCATTTGTTGGGATGTCCTCCATCCCCTTGTACTATTGTAAAAAGGAATAGCCCAGAGCATGAGTGTATTTTTGACCTAGTGCTATTTGCTGTGCCTAGTACATTAAATGCACACACACACACACACACACACACGCACACATTTACATTCACAGTTGGTCACTGCGTGCAAGGCTGGTGATGTAGAAGCAGTTCAGAGACTCCTATCACTGGGTGCTGATGCGGATGGTAGCTTATTTGTGGAAGCTGTTCAGAAATTTATATCACTTAGCGTCGATATTGAGAGTAGCGCAGATCAGGTTCGTATACCATGCAGATGTGATTGTGGCATGTCAGTGGGATCAAAAGCATACTGTAGGTATGTAGCTGTACCGTATATACTGTAATGCAAGGGGAAGCAATGAGGTCGTACGTTATGCGGAGTATGATTCTGTGTTCAGAGATTACTCCTTAGAAAGGATCCTGGTCATGCATTAATGCTTATATAATGAGGAATCTCACAGTGGGTCACTCCATGATTGCAAATCATTGATCTGTTGATGTTGCGATGCTCATTTGATTTTTGACTGCTTAAAAGTAGATGTTTATATACTGGAATGTTCGTACAGTCACATCATTTAAGGGGAGGGTGCTATACATCCATACCATGTGTCATTCAAGGCATGCTTCAGTGCTCTTCCATCAATACTAATTAGTGAAGCAATGCAAGGGGTTATTTTTAGAAGCATTAATCCAGCATCATGCCTTCAATACAGTTGAATGCTTTCGCGATTTCTATGAGGACCAGCATGGTGACAACTGTACATACAGTAACAATCTAAATATCACTTGGTTGCTATCAAATAATGAAAAAGTATCTCAGACCATTTTTTGTGCAGTAGTTTATACAAAATAACATTCGGTATTATAGTGTGTATTATTATATGATGATGCAGGAGTGGATATGTTATGTAATATCTGGATATGTTATGTAATATCTATAATATTATGTCGTCCTTTACCAGTTCTTTAATCTTTTTTCTTTCAAATAAATCCTCGACAATCCACAATCATCATATATATCAGAGGGTAAGTTATGGTTGTGTCAATATTTGCACAGAAAAAAGGCTTGTAATGGATTTGTATCAGTCATGGGGTGTGACCTAATAAACAAATGAGTAATTGTTTGGTCCTTATAGTGTTACCGAATGAATCATGTGGTATTCTATCTCTAAGGCTTTTTGATATTTCACCAGTAGGAGTGGTTGAGAGAGGCGAATGTCAGCTGGACGTCTGGCTCTGGAATTTCTATTGGATACAAATCTGTGCTTTTTTTCTCTTGTCATCAATAATAATAGAACAGTTAGAGTTGTTTGGTCCAACGATTCTACAGTATACTGCTAAGGTGGAATTGGGTGTACTATACGTGTTTTAGCTCTTTGATATTGCAGAATCCTCTGTATGCTGCAGCTCAAAATGGTCATACCACTGTGGTGGAGATACTTCTGAAGGCAGGAGCTTCTGTGAATAAAGTGAGTCACAAGCTACAAGTGATGTGCCCAGAGATTTGCATGGTTTTTGAACAAATTTCCATCACAAGCATTGAAAGCACATTAAACTACCACAAGCCATTGAAATATTGGATAGAGTATTAATTTATTAACATTGATGCAAACTATGCAATAATGGAAGTCTAGATGGCTCATGCAGTGTATACAGTGTAATGCCTTTAGGTCACATGTGTGCACACAAATGTATATATCTCCCAAAATCATCATTAGCAATATCCGGAGGAGAATATTATGGCCTATTGATTTCTATCAATGTAATGTACATGGGGGATGGATTATCTAACAAATGTTGATTAGGAGCTTGCAATGGCCTGCTCTTTTTTTACCCTAAAACATTGAATCACAAAACAAAATTCCATGTAATACTATGACTGTTTTCAATAAGTTACTGTAGGAAGATAATGAACTATATTCATTGGTTTAGGGCTATGAACTATTATTTTAGATTTTAGTCTCATTGTCTCACATGTTCTACTCTACCTAGCTGGCTATTCAGTTAGTCTTGGTTCATGTAATTGGAGCCTTGGTGGAAACCACACAAGTATTTTTATATGGTTTTACCAGTATTGTTTATGTTCTTTCTCTTTACTATCAACATTGTGTTCTCAATACTAGTTATATCACAGTGTAACAAGCTCTGCAATGTGTACCTCACCACAATATTTCTCAGTGTGCATAAAGGAGATTTCTGCTCTGCGTGCATGAAAATTATGGTACATTTGAGGCTCTCATGTGTATTAAACAGCTCTTAAGATTTCATTTGTTTTCTTTTTCAATCATCAATCCACAATCATATTGTATCAGGAGGTAAGTTATGCATGGGGATGTTTGTGTTGATTTTATTTTATAAACATAATAATACCAACATGATTTGTTTTTAATAATAATCTTATTTTTATTGGTTGAATATTTTGCTTTGAATAATAATTCCTATTAAATCATATGTTAAATATAACAAGAAAAATTACTTGTATTAATCAATTAATGTGTCAATGTCCTCAAAAGCCACAGACAATCTTCACTAGCTAAAGTGCCCAGGACGGACATTATTATAATAATAGTAATAATATTACTAAAATCATGCGCATATATAAGAACAAACAACGTATGCAAGTAAATTACAAATGTTGAATATTGTGAGTTTTGTGAGTAGTGTGGGTATTTTTAGAGTGGGTGGATGTTGGGATGTGCTCATGTGGATGAGATCTAATATGTGTTCACTCTGACTGTATATGGGACGATGCAGTGATGCGTAACTGATGAATCAGTATTTCTGTATTCCTGATCCTTTAATTTAAATGCAGTTGTATTTCTCACTTTTCTATTGATAAGGTAACAACTCTAGTTATCTTTTTAAAATTGAATTTTTACTCTTGTAATTCGAAGAGTACATTGATCATTTAGGTCTTAGATGATCAATATTGTCTATCATGAACCTGTAGACATGTAAATGATGTATGTGATTAACTATTGTGGTTTACCTGCTAATACCATATCAAATACTGTAGTGTTCTGTATTTGTAGCTATTGAACATCGATCTTTACTTCTTGTCAAATCTGATTTATGTTGACTCAACATACCATGATGCATGCCTTCCCAAAACTGTTGTTGTGATTGGTCCCCTCAAATGTGGCTATAGTCCTCAGAGAAAGTGTTTACAATACAGGATTGTTGCGGGATTGGTAAACAATGTGTTGTTATCTTATCAATAAAAACGTGTAACATTTTCTATATACTGAAAGGGACTTCACCCAACAATTGTAGGAGTGCTCACCTATATTTGCTAGCTGCTTATAAACTGCCAAATCTTACTTTGAATTTTCATGCTTTGTAGTCTCCGTTTGACGCGGGCAAAGAGTCATATTACTATCAATAGAAAATCAAGTACATATAGGAAATTGAAGTCACTCAACGATTAAACCTTTAGGGTGCAAATGTACATATGCATGTATTATACCAACTCGTGTAGTAAGTCTAATTAACTATTCACTTTTGCATGACACTAAAACATAACTGGAACACTTTAATGGTTTACTCGACCAGATAACAAGATGGTTTACTAGCCATGATTCAACTCGTTACAACGGCCTTATGCATGGCGGAACTTGCCTCTTGCCGCTGCCTAGTGACCTGTGTTGTCACACAGTTCCCCTCTCCCAATCCCATGCAACACCCCACCCCCCATCCTGGCTCTTTGCACAGGGGTGTTTACCTGACATGTATTAATAATAAAATGGTTGCCTACAGTATTTTATCAAGCGTGGACACTGATATTGCAGAACCCTCTGTATGCTGCAGCTCAAAATGGTCATACCGCTGTGGTGGAGATACTCCTGAAGGCAGGAGCTTCTGTGAATAAAGTGAGTCACTAGCTGCAAGTGATGTTCATACACGAGATTATTTAGTTGTAATGAATGCAATCCTATCAGTATTGAGACAATGAAACTAGTTTAACCGATTATATGCGGAAGACGCAAATTTGCATCGGTGCAGCTCTAGCCGTACAGCATGTACTCCACGACATTGCCAGTGGTTATTACGTATATCTATGGCCGTAAACGTGTGATTGTTACCAACAGGTTCTTTGCAAAAGTTAAATAGCTATATCTTACAGTCTTCATGTAGGGGAGGGATGCAGCGCGTGATAAGATCTGATACTGCACACTCAGCGCACATACACGGCTATCAACACATTACTATATACATACATTCAGCGTTTGCTACCAAAGCATCCCTAAGTATACTCAGCGTACAACCATGTATGCACCCACACACAACACAAAGTCCACTCAGCGTACAGCTACATGTATACGCTCTACCATGCAGCTACCTACATAACTACATACAATACTAATGATCGTCTCTGGTTCAAAAGCGTTCATGTCGATCACAACTGCTGCAAAACAAAACCTCACAAGATCACAAATATTTAGGCTAAATTCTCTCCCAAATATTCAGTCCACACCATGCGGTACAGTACGGACCGGACCGACTCTGATACCATGCATGAAAATGATAAACATATTACTATAACAATTCTGCATATAATCGGTTAAACGTGTCATTGTGATATTGGACATACATGAACAATGACACAGTTGCAACCACTGAAGTTAAGATGGCTCAGTCTGCCCATCAGCACCTACATACCCTTCAGATTGCATGTGTACCTACCTACACATACAGACGTCACCCAAAGCCATTATATGCCATGTTCTGATGAGGAATATTGTGATCTGTGTTGTTTGCATTTCACCTTGGGATCAGTACAATGTCATCATTAATCAGTTTTTAAACTTGCTTTTCTTCTTTTATTTTGAATCCTGAATCTTCCAACATCAGAGGGTACATGTAAGTGCATATGTGCATGGATATTTGCATTGTTTATTGGATTATGTGTGTCTTTTCTGGAAACAAATTGTGCAGTGTACAACTGTAATTGTATTCAACTATCTTTCAAGGCAATTGATACCTGTACGTGTACATACAGTTTGTTTGTTTTTCCCGACACTTTATATCTGCATACCAATGGATATTACCAATTTTGACACTACACTAATGTCTATGAGGCTAATAGTCAGTTTTTCATTTACTTGCTGTAAGAAAGTCTGCCAGAAAATAAACGAAATCAAGAGAGAAACTTCCAGCTAAGATGTTCATGCACCTTGTATAATTCATATAGAGTGTGTACAAGGTGTGTGTCGGTTGTGGGTATGGGTGGTTATGTGATGGGTGTGTGTTGGTGTGTGTGATGAGGTGTGCATGTGTTTCCAGTGGTGCAGCTGATTCGCTTGTGTTGCTTATTGCAATATGTGTCTTCACTTGTTTACCCAGTTCAATAGTATACTAAAGCTTTCTGCATGCTTTCCTTCTAACTTTGACCTCTATGTTGCCTTGTATATACTGTGCTTGCAAATGTGTACAGATAGCTGCATGCTATGTTTAAAAATATTTGTACATGTAAAAGCATGAAGTGCAGTGGAACTGACCTATAAAAATCAGTGTGACACAATGGTGGTGCAATTGTGATTGCTTTAACGCACGTAGTGTTGTTGTGTTCAGTCTTCCCATGCTGTGATTGTTCTCAGGACTGGATGTCTCAAATACTGAGATAGCAAATATGATCTGCAAAAGTTATTTACTTATCATAATGATCATTTTTAAGCATATGTCATCTACATGGGCATGGAAAATTATAGTGTGATTTTCATATGATGTGTTCAAAATCCAGCTCTTAGCTGTCATTTTCGTTTTCTTTAATCCACCATTATTCTACATCAGGAGATAAGTTATACATGAAATATGTGTATTGATTTTTTTTATTGTGCATTGTGATGTGTTGTGAATTGAAAATGGGAAGGTGTTGGAAGTGGTGAGGTCTAATATTTGAAAGTGTAGTCGATATTTCTGTCCTACGGTGTAGTTTTTAAGTTCATGCAGTGTTATTTTTCAATCTTATAAATATGTTTTATATGGCCAACTGTTGAAATTGTTTCTTTTCCTTTTTCATAAATGATGGATCTACAATATCAGAGTGTATATGTAAGTTATATTCATGTATGTAAATAGTTACAGGTATTGATTCATAGAAATTTTTGGCCAAACTAGAATCTTATGCACAAGAAGGATATATGTCAGGTGATTAGGTCATTCTATTCCCGGACCGTTGGTTTGTCCTTTATTCCCTCCATCTTTCCGATGTAGGGTTGTACAATATATTCCACTTCGTTACCCGTTATGCTAATCAATTTATGATTCTTTCTCTCTTTTATTACATCCCAAGTACTATTACGTCCAAATTGGTAAACGTGATGGTAACAGACAATGGGAATGAAGAGTTATGAAAATTATTACATTTTAACTGTATGGTGTCAGTGTGTGATATAACGGTTTTCATGTATTCTAGGTGTCAATGAGCATTATTCGTCTATATATGCATACACTACATTATGCTGCTCGCTTTTCTGGCCTACATACAGTAGTGGTTAGTTTTTAAAATGGTGTGCCGTTACCTTGATGCTGGATGTGCCTGTTTAGATCGCATGCAGAGCTGGATGGTTCAACTTACGGCTACAAGCTTTTATGACCATATTTCCTTCTATTGTTCTGAAAACATCAAGCTGTGACACCGACATATAAAACTTTCGTTAGAGGTCAATGAGAAACAGTAATAACTGTAAGCTAAAAGCCTTACTAACTCTACCAAACATGCACCACTGTCGAACCCAAGCCTGTCAAATCTCGTGTGAAGAAGTGTTTTTTTTTTGCATTCTAATTGTGCACTCATATTATTCTTTAATTTGTGAAGGATTTTAGTTGTATTTATGGTGTGCGTATATTCTCCTTGATGTCCGTCCATGCTGTGACTGTTGATCGGGCCAATTAATTGTTTTTCAGGACAAATGAAAAAAGTTTATGCTTGCCTTAGAAATGTATAGCTAACTATAAATTCAGTGCTCAGTTGTACTAGAACAGAATGACCAATTGCTGCTGCTTAAGAATGGCTTTGTAAAATATAATGCCAAATATAAAATAAAAAACTTGAAATACATGTGTTTGAATTCTTGCCAAGTCTTGCTTTTTTTTGCAGGGTGGGTATACATTAGTGAAAACGTTTTGCAATGTGTATTACGATGTTAGTGCTGCTAATCAATGTGCTGTTCATGCAGTGTTACTTGACTATGTATTGCTTGCAAATTGCAATTCTCGTAAGACATGTTGAATAACCAACTCTTTAAACTTTCTTCTTTTTCTTATTGCAATCATCTTGCTGTATATCAGGGGGTAAGTTATGTGTGTACATTTTCATTGTTACCCATGGCATTATTGAACCAGGGGTCAATTGTGTATAGGTCACGGCTCTAAGCATATATAGAGGCTTGACTGTCCCCTCTCTCCAAAAAGAAAGGCACTAATAAGTGGGTTCATTGCACAGAAAAGTGAATATAAAATTAAAAGGTTTAGTTGGTTATTTATCAGGCCAATAATAACTTTGGGTGGACAATTGTCAGATTTGTTTAGACGTGTCATCGTGTTATGAGTATGAAACATGCCATAAAATATGTGTCTACATTAGTAGCCACACCTATGGTACATTGATAGTAGCCACACCTATGGTACATTGATAGTAGCCACACCTATATGGTACATTGATAGTAGCCACACCTATGGTACATTAATAGTAGCCACACCTATATGGTACATTGACTTAGCCACACCTATATAGTACATTGATAGTAGCCACACCTATGGTACATTAATAGTAGCCACACCTATATGGTACATTGATAGTAGCCACACCTATATGGTACATTGATAGTAGCCACACCTATATGGTACATTGATAGTAGCCACACCAATGGTACATTGATAGTAGCCACACCTATATGGTACATTGATAGTAGCCACACCTATATGGTACATTGATAGTAGCCACACCTATGGTACATTGATAGTAGCCACACCTATGGTACATTGATAGTAGCCACACCTATGGTACATTGATAGTAGCCACACCTATGGTACATTAATAGTAGCCACACCTATATGGTACATTGATAGTAGCCACACCTATATGGTACATTGATAGTAGCCACACCTATGGTACATTGATAGTAGCCACACCTATGGTACATTGATAGTAGCCACACCTATGGTACATTGATAGTAGCCACACCTATATGGTACATTGATAGTAGCCACACCTATGGTACATTAATAGTAGCCACACCTATATGGTACATTGATAGTAGCCACACCTATATGGTACATTGATAGTAGCCACACCTATGGTACATTGATAGTAGCCACACCTATGGTACATTGATAGTAGCCACACCTATATGGTACATTGATAGTAGCCACACCTATGGTACATTGATAGTAGCCACACCTATGCTACATTAATAGTAGCCACACCTATGGTACATTGATAGTAGCCACACCTATGGTACATTAATAGTAGCCACACCTATGGTACATTGATAGTAGCCACACCTATGGTACATTGGTAGTAGCCACACCTATGGTACATTGATAGTAGCCACACCTATATGGTACATTGATAGTAGCCACACCTATGGTACATTGATAGTAGCCACACCTATATGGTACATTAATAGTAGCCACACCTATGGTACATTGATAGTAGCCCACACCTATGGTACATTGGTAGTAGCCACACCTATGGTACATTGATAGTAGCCACACCTATATGGTACATTGATAGTAGCCACACCTATATGGTACATTGATAGTAGCCACACCTATGGTACATTGATAGTAGCCACACCTATACGGTACATTGATAGTAGCCACACCTATATGCTACAGAAAAAGAAGGCATTTGCAAATACATGTACAGACAGACATTCCTTGTCTTAAGCTTATTTGCAAAATGTAGGACTGTTTCATTGTAGCATAGCCTATCAAACCCTCACTGTATATTGTTTCCTTAAATTTTGCACTACCCAATGATACCTTCATCAAATCACCTTTAGGTGGAGAATTTTCTGTTGAGTTGTTTGCTATTTATTTATTTTTGCCTCATTTCACATTTTTACTACACCTTGTTCAAGCAACCATCTAAAAGAAATGATTGTGGGTTTTAAAAGAACCACCAAATACTTATCACAAACTGTATGTGTGCAATTCGCATGTGGTTGGCTATCGACACTGTTTAGTACTCACCAGCTGCTAAATTATGCACAGAACTCATGACCATCATGAATGTAAATTGTGCGGTGAAATCTATGGTTTAGTCGGAATTTGACCGATGTCCGCCTACTATTATGGTCATACATGTGCTGTGCTGTTTAATGGAAGAATTCAGAATTTTACTGCTCCTGACCTTGGGCATCCTTAACCTTGAAGCAATTTCAATTGCAGAAGTCTGAGTAGTTCTAGATATCGTTATTTTAGCACCTTCAGTGAAATGCCTCAAGGTCTGTGCATACATGTGATATCACCTAAGATGAGAATAATTAGAGCTACAATACCTGTAAAGAACAATGTTTTTGACCCGAATGGAAGCAATTTGTACAAGTACACTGTAGCTTTGTGCTTCACTGTTCAGTAACATTGCATTCCTTTGTACTTTTATAATCACTGTTATGGATATTTACATGCAGTTTTCATTCAGCTTCACATATGTGCAAGTTGTGGTGGGAATGTGGACTTGACATTGCTTGGATACTTTTCTCCACTCCAGATAAATTCCACACCCCTTCACGTAGCTTGTGAAAATCGTCACTATGATATTGTGGCAGTTCTGTTATCATACAATGCTGATGGCACTAAAAAGAATCATGTACGAAGCACACACACACATGCACATGCACACACAACACAACACACACACACACACACACACACATGCACACACATTTCTATTGTGATGTCAGCCCTAGAGCAATGCAGAGGATGGAAGATTCAGGATTTGAGGAAGGACAAATGGCTGATACTCATGTTTTTCAGGTTACATGGGTAATAACCCAACCATGTTTTTGATTTCTCTTTCTCTTTGCCAGCCTGAAAAAATTGTCCTGCTATGTGTTGCAAAATGAAGTGTGAAACCAATACGCAATCCCCACATTATTGGATCTCAGCCACTTTGGCCACATACCCATTCTTGTAGTTACACATACATGGGGGGGGGGGGGGGGGGGAAGGACATGGATAAAAGTAGCATTGTAACACATTTTATTTATAGTGCATATTAAGCCATTCATGTCTCAACTAATTACGGATGAGACGTCTAGTTAGATATCCTCACCTCACAATACTTAGGATATGTTGCTACGGCTTATTTGGACAAGTACATATCAACTTCTGCACATGAACTACAGCAAGTACATGTAGTTGGCTGCACATTCCCATGGATGATCATGTATACATTTAGTTTCTAGCAATTCATCCAAGCTGTGTCAACCTGAAAAGTGTATGAGAATGTATAGGGCTATTCCATAATATAATTGTACACTCCTACTGATGACTAATATCAAGGTATCCCCCCAGGACATAAAGCCTCTACACCATACCCCCCCAGGACATTTATTTTGGACCCCCTCTGGACACACTTCCCTGTACATTACCATTGAACCCCCTCTGGACACAACCTGATGTAGGATACCCCCTTAGGACATTACCTTTGAACCCCCTCTGGACACATCTCAATGAAGGACACCCCCCTAGGACATTACCATTGAACCCCCTCTGGACACATCCTGATGTAAGATACCATTACCTTTGAAACCCATCCGGACACATCTCACTGTGCAACACCCCTAGGACATTGCCATCATTGCCATTGGACCCCCCGCTGGACACATCTCACTGCAATAGAACATCCCCCTAGGACATTACCATTGGACCCCCTCTGGACAACTTTTTTAGTCATCAGTAGGGGTGTACAATTATTTTATGGAATAGCCCATAGTTGTAAACCATGTTCATTGGTGTACTACAGTAAGTGCATGCTGGACTTCTGCATTGTGTGTGCAATTTCCATCCTGAGCGTTGATTCATACATTGGACCACCTGTGGTACAGTTATGCACATTTGGTATGCAGTCTGTTATGTAGAGTTTCTTTGTATTAGAACGGGAAGACAGCACTTGACCTAATCGTACAGAACTATAAAGAAGACATTGCTCAATTATTCACCAAGGTAAAACAGATCACATGGTACTGCTCGTATTTATTTCAGTAATTAACTTTGACATGTAGTATTTTATTTATTTCAATGAATTTTTTACATGTGCATACATAATTACATAAGGACGAGTTCACACACACACACACACACACACGCACACACACACGCACACACAATAAACACTTTATGATACTAAAGCATGCACTACTGCTTGAATCAAGGCCATGTTCAGTCGACCATAGAGACTGGACACCACCTTAGACTTTGGATTGACATGCATGTATGTCTTCCTCTTGGCAGCTGAGATATGGTATGCTGAAAGTGTTTTATAAATAATGCTTGCGTATGCTATCTTATATCAGTTACAGGTTTTGCTTTATGGCTCAGGGGCATTTGAGTTGACCCCAACAATGTGTAGATTTAACCAGCCACATATCTCATGCAACACTAACTTCACTGAGTTATGGCATGACATTTTATTTACAAATTCAATGTTTTAAAACATAAGACATTGCATAACATGCATGTACCTGCCGAATAAGCAAACACAAGCAACTCTAATGCTATTTCAAGGGACCCCAATGACTCCATGACAGACACAGTTACCTCTTTGGATTGCCACGGAGGTGCACTGCAGCAGATACTGTTCGGGGTTCATAAATCAAGTGCCCAGGAAGGCAGCAGCCCAGCTACCCTGAGCTTGTGGAACCAAAGATAGAGATGGTTACAGATCTCGCTCAACTTCAACACTTAATCCTCGCAGCCTGCAATGCTACAGTGCCTGCTATTGGAGGACCATGCAACGTAAGAATAGGCAAAAGTGTCAGGACATGTGACATCTCGCAAAGACATGTGACTTTGGCATGGATCAATGTAGACCAGGAGGCTCTCTAAATGCAATGGGATGCGAGCAGAAGCCAAACTTCTGTGGATGATATCTTTAATGGCGGAGTGGCGATGGTGGCGAGACCTCACTCCAGAGACAGCTCATGCCTTGGCTCAGAATTGAAACACATCATTACAAAATACATGCACGACATGCAATTCATTAGCTTTACCTGAACTTCATTATTATTATTGATTCTGCATCAATACTCACTATTAATTAATTATATATAATTATATTACTGAGCTATTGAGTGTATGTCACAGCATTCAGGGTGCAGTTTTGTGCATTGCCAGATGAGCAAAGGATACTCCCAACCCTTGTAACTACTTACATTATGTTCTCCTTCACTTAATAATTAATTGTTTTCTACAGAAGTCTACTGTATCTGTCACAAAAGTAAATGACGAAAAACTGTCTGCAGCAGATCAGAATTTACTTATAGTTAAAAAGTGGGCATCCATTGCTGAAGAAAGGGCTGCAACAGCTGAAAGAAGAGCCATTGTTGCTGAAGAGAGAGCTACTATCGCTGAAGAAGCTGCTTCTGTCGCCATAAAGACAGCCACTGATGCTGAAGAGAGATCCATTGCAGCTGAAAATAGAGCTGTCAGTGCTGAAGAGGAAAGAATGTTTTCAGAATATAGAGCCACTTCATATGAAGAGAGGGTCATTGCAGCTGAGTCGAGGGCTGCAGCAGCAGAGGAGAGGGCCACTGTTGCTGAGCAACGTGCTGTTGCTGCTGAGGGTAGAGCAATCACATATGAACAAAGAGCCAGTGTAGCTGAAAAGGAATGTGCTCTTTCAAAACAGAAATATTCTGAGGCATTAAAGCTTGGTGCTGCTGAAGAACGTGCAAGAACAGCAGAAAAAAGGGCCACCATTGCTGTGGAAAGAGCTGGCATTGCCAACAGGAGAGCCGACACAGCAGAAAAGCGAGCAATTGTAGCAGAAGCAAGAGCTGCTGTGGCTGAGGAGAGAGCCTCTGTTGTGGAACAGAAGATCATGAGAGCAGAAATAGAGATCGTTGCAGCAGAAAAGAAGGCTACCGATGCTAACATCGAAATGGTAACATTTGAGAAGAGAGCCAATATAGCTGAAGATACTGTGAAGGCATTGCAAGATAGTGCGCATGTATTCAACAGCATAATTGAAGAGCTTATGCAAACCAATACAGTATTGGAGGGAAGGGCCATTAGAGCTGAACTGGAGGTCCGTGACCTGATCTCAAAATGCCAACACCAGCAAGAACAGCTTGACAAAGCCACTACACCTTCATGGGTTGTGAAGAAGGAAGGCATCATATTCACTGAAAGAGAATTAGGTAGAGGGGGGTGGGGTGTAGTCAAGGCAGCAAAGTATTGTGGGCTTGATGTAGCTGCTAAGTTCCTTCACGGTGCAATCCTATCTCCCCACAACTAGCAATTGTTCAAGTGGGAGATGACCATTGCTGCATTGGTGCGCCACCCTAACATATTGTTATTAATCGGAGCCACCATGGATCAAGAATGTGTCATCCTCACAGAACTAATGCAGACATCCCTAAGGGCAGTTCTGGATAAGAAAGAAACAATAAGTTATCCATGTCACGCCAGCAAATATCCAACATTGCTATGGATGTGGCTAAAGCCCTGAATTATTTACACTTGATGAAACCAGATGCCATTATTCATCGGGATGTTGTAAGCAGCAGCAATGTGCTTCTGGAGCCATTAGGAGCTGATATATGGAAGGCCAAGTTGTCAGACTTTGGTTCATCCAACTTTGCACGCCAAATAACTTCAGCTGGCCCTGGTAATTTCAGCTATGCAGCTCCTGAAAGTTTTGATCCCGAAATGCAATCTCCCAAAATGGATATCTTTAGCTATGGAATTCTTCTTTTAGAAATGTCATATAGCCAATTTCCAAATGTGCAAAACAGACAAGATCTTATTCATAAGCTTTCCTGGCTAGCAATGAAAATAATCATTATGGAATGCACAACAAAAGAACCAAAGCTTCGTCCAAACATGGCTGATGTACTAATGTTTTACCTGTATCAGTTGATCTAGTATTAATTTAAGTATTTTTCTGAAATTGATCCAGTGGATAATCATGGGGTACCATAATTGTGTGTGAGTGTATTTCCGTTTACATTGCTTGACTTTAATAGATCAAGTATAAAGTAGAATACTTAAACACGAAGTTGCCGTGATTAATATCTGAAAATGAATCTGTAAATTTAGCACGCAAGCAGGATATAACCAATGCAACTCACGTTTTGAACCATGAATGCATATGAATGGGGATAATTAAATTGTATAGCACTAGTACTCGCATCAAAGACAGTTTCATTTGTTTTCTAGATCCTATCTAGAAATCCACCATTCATGGATATTTAGAAATGGTGGGAAATGTGAATACTGGTAACAATCTCACTGAGTAATGAATGAAGTAAAGCGAGGGGTTGCGTTTTTTTGTAACCAGCAGCTGCTTGATGAGCCCCAGGGTATAGATCATGCCAATGACTTCTCTAACCAATACCTGTAAACATGGGGTATCACCGCACAAAAGAATATGAACGAGGCACTTTTATCCACTTGTGGCAAAGCTGGCTAAAGACTACGGTATATCTACCCATTCTTTCTTCAGAAAATATATTCTCTATCCTAAACATAAGGATCGTTTCCATGAAAAGGAACTAGCTAGCATATACATCATAACATTTTCCAGTGCTCACTGGAATTAGAAATGTAACGCTTGGGTTGAAATGTATGGCAAATAAAAAATTCAGAGACTTACAACTCAATGACTGATACTCTGATTCTCAGTGCGTGAAATATAAGAAGCCACCAATTGAGTAAAAAGGAAGGAAAGAAGGGATTGCGGAAATTCAGTATGCAAATCAGTTTTGAATTCATATATTGCATACCGCAAGTTCAAAAAATATAATTTATGTTTTTCATGCAATGTTTTGTACTTCATAATTGCGTGATTTCCATAATCTCTTGTTTCCTTATCGGAGACGACCAGGGAGGTGGAACATTTACAATGAGTTTCCAAATTGTAAATGACATACCAAATGCAGTCCATAATACCTGTGCATGTATTTAGCTATTTTGCTGCTGGCGATAGTGTCACCAACTTTCATGCGGCATATGATCGTCACTGTTAGCTTGTACCAAAAGCAGATGGAGCATTCTATTAACATTACCATGATAGTTTGGGTCTGTTCTATCTCGGTTCCTGAGCGTCGTTATCGTTGTTTGAACACACGAGGTCGGCGATCACCGTTTGTAAGTCAATTGCTTTCGAGCAACGTCAGGCCACGTGATTTAGGCTTAAAATGTTTGTCGCCTCTAGTATGCATGGTTTTTAGGTGTTCATGCGTTTAATGAACCTAGTCACATAGCTAGGACATCGGTTGTCAGGTTCGATTTGTTGCTAAGAGGCGCGTAAAACCGTTTCAATTTTTCGGGACAGAGGGCCTACTTTCCACGCCGTGGAGTTAGTTCCTTCTCGGCGTTTTCATACGCTCGTATTGGGCTCAACGCGACGTACAGGCTACAGCTGCATTTAAACACCCTAAAACCTAGCCTTTTACTGTGACCAAAATATATGGTTGGTACATGTAATGTTAAAGCGCTGCTGGCTTTCCTAATTCGCGGCCTTGGAACACAACTGTATCAGCGGCGTTCAAGACTGTTTGTTGCTATGCTTTAGTCTTTGTTTGTATTTATGATATGCACAAAGTTATGACTGCGTGACTGTGTAATCGTGACTAACTAATAATGTAGTGCAGAACGTAGCGGTGATGTAATCCACCCGCAGCTGTGACGTTTTGGGTCTGGGTACGAGTCCAGATACTTGCTTCATTGTCTTGTGTAGCTTAAGGAAGCCGTCCCATCGTCTTTGGCTGAGCTTACTGCCACGATTTTAATGGAACGAGACACTTTACACGAACTGCAGTGTTTAATAATATCACTTCCTGTGTACTAATGACGATGGCCGGTGTGACGCCCTCTCGATGTACGCATGCGCGTTAGACCATCCAATCAAATTTACTTCCCGTACCTTTATACAAGCTTCCCCCAAGAACAATTGATCACTTGTCTTGCTGTGGCAGTGACTACACGGACAATTCTGTTACTTTGTCGAACAGTATATATACTCATCCCTTAGCGCTTATAGTTTCCGAAAATGAGCCGCTGCAGACAGAACTACGACACGGAATGCGAGGCAGGGATTCAACAAGCAGATCAACCTGGAGCTACATGCCATGTACACCTACACGTCTATGGTGAGTATCGCTAGAGGCGAGGGTATAAACGAAACTGAGTCCTAGACAGTTTATTGGTTTTCTGTTCTTTCCGTCTATTGGACTGTACGTTTAAATTTTCTGTTATTTCCTGTGTACAGGCCTTCTACTTCGAGCGTGACGACGTGGATCTGAAGGGGTTCGCCAAGTTCTTCCGTGACTCCGCCAAGGAGGAGTTCGAACACGCCGAGAAGTTCATGAAGTACCAGACCGAGCGTGGAGGAAGGATCGTTCTCCAGGACATCAAGAGGCCCCGACAAGGACGAGTGGGGAACTGGTCTGGACGCCATGGAGACCGCCCTGGCTCTGGAGAAGACCGTGAACCAGGCTCTCCTGGACCCTCCACAAGGTCTCGGACAAGCACAACGACTACCATGTACGTTAGCCATATATATAAAACCGCGATGGGCATGAGGTTATGAAATATCCTTCGTCCGTTACAGATGTCCGACTTCATTGAGGCCAACTTCCTTGGCGAGCAGGTGGAGTCCATCAAGAAGATCTCCGGATACATCACCAACCTGAAGCGCGTTGGACCTGGTCACGGTGAATACCACTTCGACCACGAGACGCTCGGCAAATAGCCGCCTACTCGCCGCCGAAGGAAGCTCACGAGTGTTGTAGTATAACCAGGACTTGTATTGCATTGGCTTCCCATTTCTAAGTGCTGTTTACCGCATCCGTTCTGTACAAGGTGTGGAATGAGCGCGTAGGAGTGACGTGTTTATGGGATAGAATCGCACGCCCTAGGTGCACGTGATCAATAGACGTCAACACAGATTGACATCAATCGGCGTCACTATAAGGTGTTCTGTTTTGATCGTGCCTAAAAATGTTTTCTCTTCATTGCATAGTTATTCAAGGTCTGTTAGTCTAATACAAATATACCAGCCTGATATGTAGCGATGATGTAATCCATCCGCTGCTGTGTATGAGGGTCTGGGAACGAGACTAACACAAATAGGGCAATGAACAAAACGTTTGACGCGTCGAGTTGTCCCGTACATCTGCGAATATACGGTTTACAAACTTGCATGCATCTCAACCGTCCAGGTTTTTGTATATTTATTGCGTTTGGCTTGTTTTTGTGCTTAAAAGTAATTTTTGCTCTATAAACTGAATCAATTTCAGTAATTAAAAAAAAAAAAAAAGACATCACAAAATAGGTTATTATGCCATGATACTAATGTGAGTGCGCTTCACTGGACAATCACGGGACAAATCAAGTCATCCAGTCCCCCATGCATATTGGCGAATTAATAATGGGCTATTCCATAAATAATTGTACACCCCTACTGATGACCAAAAAGTTGTCAGAGGGGGTCCAATGGTAATGTCCTAGGGGGATGTTCTATTGCAGTGAGATGTGTCCAGAGGAGGGTCCAATGGCATGATGGCAATGTCCTAGGGTTGTCGCACAGTGAGATGTGTCGGATGGGTTTCAAAGGTAATGCTCTAGGGGGTATCCTACATCAGGATGTGTCCAGAGGTGGTTCAATGGTAATGTCCTAGGGGGGTGTCCTACATCGAGATGTGTCCAGAGGGGGTTCAATGGTAATGTCCTAAGGGGGTATCCTACATCGAGATGGGTCCAGAGGGGTTCAATGGTAATGTCCTAAAGGGGTATCCTACATCAGGTTGTGTCCAGAGGGGGTTCAATGGTAATGTACAGGGAAGTGTGTCCAGAGGGGGTCCAAATAAATGTCCTGGGGGGGGTATAGTGTAGAGGCTTTATGGATACCTTGATGTAGTCATCAGTAGGGGTGTACAATTATAGCCCAATGCATTGCAGATACAGTACTGACATGATTTGTTAATCCAATTAGCTGCTGGACAATTTGAATGCATCTCCTTTACCTCCGCCCTTGTATAGCATGCTAACTGAGGGAGTATACAGATAGTTCTCGAAGGCTATTCGATGCTTTTGCAAAACTCACCGATCGTTATTGATGTTAGTCAATAGTGCAGTTGCATTGCTATAATAAGGCACCTGGAGACATGCATAGAAAGGGTAGCAGGTGAATTTCTACACGATGCTAATGCTATTAACGGTAGCAGGTAGTGACATTGTGAAGCCAGGGTGAATGCATTCATACTGAAGGGATACCGTAATGTATACTGCATGTATGAAAATTTACTTTTCTGTTTCGGAGCTCCAATCATAGCATCCTTCTATGACAGGTATGAGGAGATTGCAAGCACATCAGAGTACGAGGACAGGAAATGGGATGTGACCAAGGCAACGGACGAGACAGTGTTGACTGAGACTTGTTTAAGGTCTGCGAACGAGACTTTTGCACCACTTCCAAGGTATTGTATGTCCTTTGCGTGACAATCCTATGAACAAAAATCCATGAAATTACTAAACATTTTCTATGAGATATGTAGGAAACAATTAAGCGTCTACAATAAGGAAAATGTAACAGCCCTTTCTTTAGCACTTATGTTATTCATGTGCTAAATACAGCCATTTCCCCTTATTGACCCTGGTTTCCTTGCTTTATACACCACTATTGTTATCGCCTCACCTTTCTTCATCTATGATGACTCAGGCTAGATCACCTATTAAGAAAAAGATAGTTACCAAATTCGAAAGTATTGGTTTTATGATGGCAAGGTTAGATAAAGAAATCAAAGACCCTGGAATGGATTGAGTTTCACAAAAGTCGAGAATGATCAAATTATTCACTTTAAGAGCACATATTATACAGCATTATAGCGTGAAGAAAGTATTTAAAGTCAAAGAGCTATAGTGACTGATTAAACGTGACATCCAACAACAAAGTTTAAGAGTTCAACAGTGACCGTTACTTACGGCACATTACGAGACTGCCGTGGTGAGCATAATAAATGATTAGATCAATTGCTACTATATCATATGGGTGATCTGAATGAGTCAGTTCCACGACAACTAACACGGCACGACAGTGTACCGTATGCAGCCTTGTATATTGCACCCATACTAATCGATACTCGTCTGCACTCGACACGTGGGCAGTTTTTCACACGTCACGAATGCGGCGCCATGTATACGTCTCAGAACGAACACTTCGCTTATACGTATGATATCGCGGTCTGCATATGGATTCAGTATATTCGTCATCACCTGTCTGCATACTTCAGATGAACGCGTGCAGACTCTGTACACGTCATGTATTCGAATCGTTTCAAATCCATTTTCTGTTCTGCATACTTGAAGGCTAGTGCTTAAACCCTGAACCACGCCATCAATAATACGGCAAATTTTAATCAAATTACAGCTGAAATACAACTTGGTCAAAAAATAAACAGGCATATAGTTCCAAGCTGGCGATCAAAGTCTCCATCACATCCTGCTGATGTAGTTAGAAGGGCACTCTCCGCCTAGCAGAGGCCTCTTGAAAGGCGAGCACGAGCCTCTACTACTCTCGCGGCACTTGTCGACGGTTTCCTTACAAGCACACGCTAAAATATTACAGAGGTTATGCACAAAGAACTCAGCATTTACTTACTCTCTGACCGCGGTGGTAGCTAGCTTATGCTTTACAATGCCATCGTCGTCATCCCCTTGGTTGGCCATGCAGCGAAACGTTTTCATTTGGCCGTAGTACACCCTGGCGTCGGCTCAAGAGCTGTGGTCAGAAAGGAAAGTCATAGCATGCCTACTCTGTACCTGCGTTTCTTCTTTTGCCGGGGTTGGTCACTTCCACCATTTCAGTCTCGATGTACTCACTTAAATATCTCCTGACCCTGAAGTTATTGGCACGCGCACATAATCCACATGCACACATACAACGTACTATGCTCTTCACGTAATGGCGTTCTATTGGTCGGCACTGTGCTTAAGAGAACAAACATGACGTAAGCATGTAAACCTTTGTGACAACTTGAAACGCCGCCTAACTGCATCTACTGAATCACACACTTGTCCTGGTTTGACATAAGCAACACCTACAGTGTAAACACGCACAACTAATTATAGTAGCCACACTCATATGAATGCGTTTTCATGGTGTGGTTAAAACGGCCTATATTCCTATTTATTGCGCACTATCGTAATTTACGGGCTAAACTGCTGCTCGCGATATGGGTGCGATACGCACCCGATACTTAGCCCCAACAATACCCATCTGCACACTGCACTGGACATTGACATATCTAGGTACGAGTATGTATATTGGTCCGCACACGTGCATGTCTGGATATGTATCTGCATACCATGGCGTGGGCAAACTCTGCATATTACTGCATACGATACTATGTCACGCAGTGTAAGTTAGTACATTGTACCATACAATGAGTGCATCGTTGTGTACATATAAATGTAATCCGACACAACAATTGGTCCTCCTGCATGTCACGATTTTTAATATATTCACGGATACTATCTCGCTGAATTCATTCTACTTGTCTCATTGACCTACATGCACGATTTGAAAACCATCGTCTTGGCCGTAGCGTGAGTATTATTCTCAATACGTCATGGTCTATTGTGACATGTTCTGTTATGTGAATTACATGTTATGCCCCATGACACCTATACATGAGAAGCACTACATTCTTAAATAAAAAAAAATAAATCCCATCTCTAAACGCAAGTTTGAATAATGCAGTCATGTGAGGCGTATACTACAAACCTAGAAGCTGACTGTTCCTTTCTTTGTGGGTTAACTAGTCACTAGAAAATCAGGTTGACGTCCATTACGCCCCTTTGCAGTACGCATGCGCAAATCGCTCCTTTTAAAAAGCTGATGAGCGTCATGGAAGCGGATGAGCCCAGCAGCAGCGATGAGGGGAGTGTCGATCCGAATACACTTTTAATAGAAGCAATAATAGAGAATTCTAAAAAATTTAGTTCGACATTTAATGCCATTTTTGCCAAGGTATGTGCTCAGACGAAACCCCCTCCTGTCACCAAGGTGTCACGTGCACGTGCTTATCTACCTGGCTTGCAGTATGGAGCACAGCTTCGTCCAAACGACCCTGGTGCGGCAGAGATAGACTTCAAAGCCATGAGTGGCGATGAGCTAGACGAAATTTTCAAAGGTTCTGAAGCACATGTGTGTGTGTGTGTGTGTGTGTGTGTGTGTGTGGTGTGTGTGTGTGTGTGTGTGTGTGTGTGTGTCTGCCTGTCTGTCTCTTGTGTGTTTGTGTGTGTGTATTTGTGTGTGTTGTGTTTGTGTGTGTGTATTTGTGTGTGTGTGTGTGTTTGTGTGGTGGATATGTATGTTGTATGTATGTGTACAGTATGTGGATGCATGAGTATTTTTGTGTGTGTGACCATGTCATGTATGGGGGTATGTGAGAGTGAGTTGGTGTGAGGATGAGGTGCTGGGTGTACCTTTGTGAGGGGCATTTGGGGATTTAAAGAGTTATGATGGACTATTCCATTTAATGTTTGTAGTCTGAGGGGAGGAGGGGGAGGAGGGAGGAGGGAATAAATCCAATAAATATGGATAAAGTTAACCACTCCATCCCCCTCCCCTGTA
>JABACO010000055.1:121324-123824 GCA_013339895.1 Ephydatia muelleri | reverse complement strand
TCCATGTTTGGAGATGAGCAGTTCAAACGATATGGCTGTTCTGAACCAGGTATGTTTTCAGACCTTTTTTTCGTGAGGCATGTCCATGCGATTCCAAACAGGATATTATTTCAGGAAAGGAATGGTAGTACAACAAGACTGAAAAAGGTAGGTCGCAACGTTTATGGTTCAGGAGATACGATCGTTACAAAAACTAGCCATTTTTTTCAGGGTCTCACGTTGGGGGCGGAGGGGGGGGCTTGTACGCGGTACTTTACGGTACATAAATACATACATACATACCTACGCACACACACACACATACATACATACATAAATACATACATACATACATACATACATAATAATAATAATATTCCATCGCAACTGTACGCATACATGTCATACACGCATACAATACAGTCACGTTTGGGGAGAAGAAACAGTGGGGACACAGAATAGTTGTAACGTCCACGCAAGACACCAACACAACACCATATACTACGCCGTTCGAAACTTGGGCTTTATTTGCTCAGTGGAGCCACGGTGAGCGCGTCCGTTCATATTTTCAAACCAACAATCGTTCAATCTTCTATTTCAACTCCAAACAGCCTTCACACACACTAGGACACAAACTTTCTCGTTTTATGAGATGTAGCAATGTTGCCGGTCAGTGGTTTGGTAGACGAGATGGGAAAAAAAAAAAACGTGTAGCTCCAGATAGAGCGCACCACTCAGGAACTGTCTTCTCGAGAAGAGCCGAATAGATCTCAGATGGTAGCGGCATGACGGGGCCAGCGAAAAAACCACTTTACACGTGGCAGCGTAGTAAAAGGAACGGGGGCAAGGGAGAAAATCCAATGCCATGAGCCGACCATCTACGCGCCACGCGGATGTACATACATACATACATACATACATACTACATACATACATACATAAATACATACATACATACATACATACATACATACATACATACATACATACATACATACATACATACATACAAACATACATACATACATACATACATACATACATACATACATACATACATACATACATACATACGCACATACAGGTAATACAACACAGGTAATACACATGTACACAACACAACACACATAACACATACATAGATGAACATGCAAATACATACATACATACATGCAGACACACTGCAAATACATACATGCAGACACACATACACAATGCATACACATGTAAGCACACACAGACACACCTCACACGAACAAATGCACACAAGTCGAGCACTACATCATCACTCACCTGCACATGGCCGTTGAGCGTAGCTGACAGGCATCAGTCCAGCAGGTGTCTCCAGCAGTCCAGCATCACACTGTTCCCCTGAGGTCACCACATAATCTCCACATACCCCTGTCCCACGAACTGGAGGGAGGGAGGGAAGGAGGGAGGGAGGGAGGAGGGAGGAGAGAGGGAGGAGAGAGGGAGGAGGGAGGGAGGAGGGCACACACACAGGCACATAACAAAGGGTGGGGGGAAAGGCCTTGAGAGAGGAAGACACTGACCTGTGAAGCAATTCTGGGCCTTGGCACTGAGAACAGCCCCAATGCTGGTTCTACTGCAGTTGGAGAACATCTAAAGCCAACAGGGAAAAAACCCATCTTTTAGAGCACAAAGCCAGCCCCAGACCACTAACACAGCCATGTCAGGTAGAAACGCCCAAAGCAGTGCTCCTTCACTAACTCTTTTATTAAATGCAACCAGTTCTTCTGCCCATATTTCTGATGATATATTGCAGGTGACATGATGACTATAACACCTTAAGTGTTAACTTGCTGGCCTCCCTCCCTTCCCCCCCCCCTCCCCTCCCCATTTGAACTCTATCCCAATGCTAGTTTTTGGGCCAACCTTGTGAGTGGGTTGTGATCCATCTTGTGCATACTGGTTCATGATGAACACATTGCTGCAGGAGGGAGTGGTGGCGGGTTCGTGGTAGCTGCCCCAGCTGTGGCCAATCTCGTGTCCAGTCACCAGCACCTCCTCCACGAAGACCAGGGGATTGGAAGATGAGGTGTACGAGCTCAAAGCTGTGTTGTAGATGATTCGGGTCCCAGATGAGCTGGAGAGAAAGCCTGTGGAGGTGTGGAGTGAGCCCCTCAACCCCCCAGAAGAAATGGGCCCATCTCAACCCTTGGAAGAAACAAATTTGAATCCCTCTCCTCCATCAATCCAAGGAAAAACAAGCCTCCCCTCTCAAAAAAAAAAAACAACTCAAGCCATCCCTCTAACCTTAGAAGGAACACACACCCCCCAATGCCTCTTCTTTATTCCATTGCAAGTTCTAACACTTCTGTGCAATTCTTTCTATTCTTTTCTCCATTGAATGCCCACTTTCAATTCTTCCACCCTCATTCCCTACGACTCACTGGTTGAGCATATCCCTCCAGTGGTGGTTGCACTGGGACTGGCAATGTTGCTCAGCCCTAGGAGGCCATTGGAGAGCACCCAATAGGTGAAGAGGTGCGCCAGACAG
>JABACO010000055.1:31324-116324 GCA_013339895.1 Ephydatia muelleri | reverse complement strand
AAGTGGTCTGAATCTCGAATCTGGGTGTTCTGATACGTTAAAGATGTGTCATTTTTAGTAACGGGTAATACTGTTAAGACGAGAGTTTATTTTTTGAAGTCAATACAGATTACCGAAGAGGAATCTGTGTACTTTGTCAGTAACTAAGCAACTGCCATAAACGCTACTCCGTGAACCAACAGGAGGTACCCTATATCATGCATACGCGAAGAGTATTGAAAACTTGGACGCAAATTTTACGAACAAGATATATGGCGGCCAATTATTTCAGAATTGTAACATACCTACTATATGACTTCACGATCAATGCATGTGTCACATTACAGGGGCGGATTTAGGGGGGGGGGGGGGGGGTCCAGGGGGTCCGGACCCCCCCTTTCTTACATGAAGAATGACGTAATGCATACTGTAATCTATGCAGCGTTCTGCATGTTACCGTCCTTGGATTTGCAAGATTGCACATCGTTCTAGCCAAGTGGGGTCTATATCGATCTAATTAAATCCTCCTACATGTGTATTAACGAAACATTCAATCGCGCGATCGATCGAATGTTAGTAGCGTGTGAGCAGGAATTGAGGTAAGCGATCAAAAGACTTGAATGGGATGGATCTCAGATTCTTTTCCTCAGAAAACAGATAGCTAAATAAACTAACAATACTAATATTATAGTAAAACATACATGAGTCGTTTATAGATCGACATGTAGCTGGTGCTTGGCCACGTGCACGCTTCGGTCACAAATTCACAAAAGCTTTGCGTCACGAATTTAATTGCTGAGCAGTAGGAACCATAGCATTGTGAAGAATGAACAGTTTTCTCGTCGCTATCCATGCAGGCTCTAGTAATCCGGATATCGCGTGATGTATATGTATTAATGGATATCACTGTGAATTTCATGCTAAATAAACGCAAAAGCAAAAAGTGGCTGGGTCTGGGGAGCTATCAGCGCTCCCCCAAAACCCCCTTGCTGTCACGGGAGGAGGCACGCCCCCTCCCGTACCCTCCCCCAGCTGTGAATATATTTATCAGACCCCCCCCTTTCCCAAAATCCTGGATCCGCCCCTGCATTACATTCCACACCACCAATGGTGTACGCTTTGTGTCTCATATAATATCGGAACTTTTGCCTTCTAGCCGACACGTGAGTAGGGTTTTCCTCTGCCAGACTGCTTTTAACTCGTGCAAAACGTCGAACCTGCCCACCGTGACGCAATGCATCGTATTTACTTCTGCACCTCATTCTTCTAAGTTGTGTGTAATTCGAACAGTGCACAATTCCACACAATGACCAACTGAGCTGTGCGCGTGCCATTAAAGGTGTAAGCACTAGTGTTAGTAGTTCGATGTGTACTGAACTAGCAACGACATCCATTAAATATACCTGTAGAGTGTCCTGTGCATACAAATTGATGTGCCGAATGTAGTGCAAATGGCAGGTGCAGAATAATTAATAACTAACCACAATTTAGTGTGCAGACATAAAATCGTCTCATCAAAAACCATCAATATGTATTCTAGGGCTACACAAATACTTAGTCGCTGTAAAAACTTTACAACTTCTCAAGAAATTCACACATCGTTGGCTGCACGATTCTGTTTTTATTGCGCATAACTATGCAAACTGAATTCATTAAATGCTCGTGTCTGAGTGGAAGCATAGCTTTAACCACAACCGCCAACTGAAGTAACTCCTGAATCTGTTTCATAAAAATTGTGGTAGCCGGAGTAGATAATGGCAAACTTTATAGTGGTATTTGGGCGATCACACGAATAATCGCATAATATTAGAACAATGTTCCTTCACATGAGCCTAATGAACAACTCGAGCGATCCGAATTTCATGCAGTCGTACAACGGCAGCTTGGTCAAGCTGTCCCTAGTGCCCAGCCTATTCTCTGCCCTCTTTTGGGTCACCAAGCTTTGACACGGTCACCCGTCCCAACCTTCTTCGTTAAGTATTTGGGACAGTTTCCGTGAAAATTGCCCCACAGTTAAAATGTTATAAAAATGCATCGCGTTTGAATCGCTGTACCTTCCCAACAGATAACGCTATCGACTTCCTATTTTCAACACTTCATACTACACCATTTCACTATGAAGTGGTGAAAATAGGAAGTCGATAGCGTTATCCGTTGGGAAGTTATAGAGATTCAAACGCGATGCATTTTTATAACATTTTAACCGTGGGGCAATTTTCGCGGAAACTGTCCCATTTGTAGAGTCATATCGACAAGCCTGCATTGGAGTTCAGGTGGTACTAGGGAATGGTTATGGGCTTGAGAAGTGCCACACACGATCAGCAGATGTCCTTGCTGCCTACTGGATGCTGGGGAAGCCCTGCATGCTGAATTTGACTTGCTGTCACAAGTCCGTTAATTTCAAACAATTTCTCTGAAGCGAGTGTGTAGTTATGTTGCAGGTGAACTTGATTATTATATGCAAATAAAAACAAATACATAATTCAATAAGGATGTGCCTATAATGAGAGACGTCCGCTATTAAAGTTGGTACAGAATTTGCTAATTTCTTCTCTTTTGGCCCCGAGATGACCAGATATCCAATCACATGAAACTGGTTGGGCGAGTGTCGAGAGCTGAAAATGTTGACAACACGGTCATCATCATCATCATCATCATCATCATCATCATCATCATCATCATCATCATCATCATCATCATCATCATCATCATCATCATCATCATCATCATCATCATCATCATCATCATCATCATCATCATCATCATCATCATCATCATCATCATCATCATCATCATCATCTGCATTCATAGAAGAGGAGCTGATTCATCACATCAACCACTCCTCAGGTAAAGAGATGGTTCAGAGCTATCTTACTTAACCTGTACAAATCTCTCTGTACATAGACAAGAAGAAATTGTTTGGTGTGAAGTGGATTCTCCGGAATCATTTCGTAGGGAATAAGCGCTGTTGTATCGTAGCAACCACTGGATGCTTTGTCACGCAATAATATGGCGGATGCATTAATTTACGTAGCCACATTGATTAGATTACATCAGATTGTACGTGGTCAATATGCATTTGGACTCGCGAAGTGTGAGTTTTATTCAGCATAGACAATCCTGCAGTAGTGACAGTATATGATGGATGAATTAAACTCATTAGCTGTAAAACGCTTATTCCCTCACGAAATGACTCCGGAAACTGAACTACACATGTTGAGGGAAATAAGTACCTATTTCCCTCAACATGTGTAGTTCAGTTTCCGGAGTCATTTCGTGAGGGAATAAGCGTTTTACAGCTAATGAGTTTAATTCATCCATCATATACTGTCACTACTGCATGGATTGTCTATGCTGAATAAAACTCACACTTCGCGAGTCCAAATGCATAATGACCACGTACAATCTGATGTAATCTAATCAATGTGGCTACGTAAATTAATGCATCCGCCATATTATTGCGTGACAAAACATCCAGTGGTTGCTACGATACAACAGCGCTTATTCCCTACGAAATGATTCCGGAGAATCCACTTCACACCAAACAATTTCTTCTTGTCTATGTACAGAGAGATTTGTACAGGTTAAGTAAGATAGCTCTGAACCATCTCTTTACCTGAGGAGTGGTTGATGTGATGAATAAGCTCCTCTTCTATGAATGCAGATGATGATGATGATGATGATGATGATGATGATGATGATGATGATGATGATGATGATGATGATGATGATGATGATGATGATGATGATGATGATGATGATGATGATGATGATGATGATGATGATGATGATGATGAGGATGATGAGGATGATGAGGATGATGAGGATGATGAGGATGATGAGGATGATGAGGATGATGAGGATGATGAGGATGATGAGGATGATGAGGATGATGAGGATGATGAGGATGATGAGGATGATGAGGATGATGAGGATGATGAGGATGATGAGGATGATGAGGATGATGAGGATGATGATGATGATGATGATGATGATGATGATGATGATGATGATGATGATGATGATGATGATGATGATGATGATGATGATGATGATGATGATGATGATGATGATGATGATGATGATGATGATGATGATGATGATGATGATGATGATGCTTGCTGCTGATGCTGATGATGCTGATGCTGATGCTGATGCTGATGATGATGCTGATGATGATTGTAGCATGACAGTATACGGACACCTAGTAATCTAGTGCATGCTTGTAAAGGTGTTAAATAGATGCACGCGCGATGGGTGCATATATGTTGAGTTACTGTGTGTTGAAGTGAGTTGTTGTTCACTGTTGTTGTGCAACTATAATCAAGTTGACTCTGTTTACAAGTGGCGTAGTCGGCAGGATCATCTCAAATGGCATCGCGTCCTTAGTGTTACCCGATAGTTTCTCTGGAGAAGGGAACTGGTCTCAGTGGATCTACCACTTCGAGAACGTAGCCGAGGTAAATGAGTGGGAAGATGCGAAAAGGGTACTCTGGCTGAAGGTGCGCTTGACCGGGCATGCGCAAATTGCGTATCAGCAGTTGTCCGACATAACAAGGGCCAACTACGGTGATACGAAAAAGGCACTTAAGGAGCGTTTCGAACCCGCTAGTCAGACCGCACGATATCTAGCAGAGTTTGAAAATCGACGGAAGAAAAAGACCGAAGGCTGGGCGGATTTCGCGGAAGACTTGCGATCGTTAGTAGAGAAGGCGTACCCGGCTCTCCAGGAAGAAGCAAAGGCTCAGATTGCTCTTTCACACTACCTAAGACATTTGGATCAGCCGATGACTTCTTTCAGTGTGAAGCAAAGAACACCTAAGTCCTTGGATGAGGCAGTAAGCGCGACTCTGGAAATAGAATCGTATCAAATTGGACTGCCGAAGATTGAGTCCGGCGCTGTGGGCGTACCTCTTATGGACAGCAAAACACATCCTGAAGTGGAAGAGGCCGAGATCGGTACAGTGGCTTCGCGTTCGTCGTCGCAGTTGCAAGACGGTTTGGTCCATCAGTTGCTACAGAAGCGTCTGGACAAAATTGAACACGAACTTCGAAGACCCGAGCGGGAGCGTGATGAAAAGGCATCTGATGGGCAGCGAAGTCCTCGCTCCGTAACTTGCTGGAACTGTGGTCGACGGGGGCATGTGAGTCGGGAGTGTTACAAGAAGCAAAGGCATCAGGAAAACTCCAAACCCTCCGCGCAGTGAGCCAACGCCCCGAGGGAAATGAAAACAAGGCTCAACTAATCGGTATTTCTACTCTTTCACACACTTTCACAGTCACGGGGCAGCTAGGACAGGGGACAGCTTCGCTAATCGTGGACACTGGGGCTGGGATTACACTACTTCGACGGGACGTTTGGAAAGGAGACTTAAATGGAAAACTGCTTCCCTGGTATGGCTGCAAACTGGTAGGTGCCAACGGAGGCACACTAAATGTTGTTGGAATGGTCAGAGCGATGCAACTTGGACTTGGGGGTAAAATGTTTGCAGTAGATACAGTGATTGTGGAGTCGTTAACAAGTGAAGGTATCTTAGGTCTTGACTTTCTAGAAAAATATGAGTGTATCATTGATGCAGCAAATGGAGTACTCACCTTGGGCGACAGTGGCTTACACATTCAACTCCAAAAAGCGACACGGAGCAAATCAACAGAGCCAGCGCTACTAGTACACGTTTGTCTCGATGACACCATAGTCATCCCACCACGAAGCAAAGTACTTACTTTTGCAACAACTTCTGCAGATGTACGAGGGACATGGCTTGTAGATGAGCAGACCACCAAGAATAATGTTGCAGTACGTGTAGCAAGGGCCATTGTGCATCCTCAGGACAGCAAAGTTCCGGTTTGCCTCCTCAACCCCAGGGATGTACCTGTTACAATGTGCAAGGGCATGACAATTGGGGAAATAGAGGAGCTACGCAGCAACGATGTTCCTGTGGACAATGTGCAAAAGGCCAACACTGTGACTAAACTTGATCCAAAGAAAAGGCAGATGCTTCTCTCTCTGGCGGAAACAATTGGAGCACATGTCTCTAAAGAAGAACAAGTACAGTTTTTCCAATCTTCTTCTGGAGTATGGTGACATATTCGCCTCAAGCAGCACTGATTTGGGTCGAACTGGTGCCTTGAAACACTGCATCAAGACTGGGGATTCAAACCCCATTAGCCAACCAGTCCGTCGTTTACCACCACATCGAAAGGAGCAGGTGAATAAACTTCTACATGAAATGCAGGAGAATGACATCATTCATCCATCCAGTAGTCCATGGGCATCACCAATTGTGCTGGTGCAGAAGAAAGATGGGAGTGTGCGGTTTTGCATCGACTACAGGAAACGTAATGCAGTCACTACGAAAGATGCCTATCCATTACCGCGCATTGATGACACTCTCGACACTCTATGTGGTTCCAAGTGGTTCAGCACCCTTGACTTGCTGTCAGGATACTGGCAAGTAGAGATGTCACCAGAAGACCGACATAAAACTGCATTCTGCACCCCACAAGGCTTGTTCGAATTTAAGGTCATGCCCTTTGGTCTGTGCAATGCTCCGGCCACATTCCAACGGTTGATGGACCTGGTGTTGGCAGGTCTGCAGTGGTCCAAATGCCTTGTATATCTGGATGATGTAATCCTGTTAGGTACAACATTTGGGGAACACCTGGATAATATCAGAGCAGTGTTTGACCGTATTCGACAAGGGGGGCTTAAGCTACGAGCAGACAAGTGTTGTTTTTTGCAGAGGAATGTTAAATATCTTGGTCACCTGGTAGGAGTTGATGGATTGCAAGTAGATCCTGACAAAGTGGGAAAAGTGGCATCCTGGCCTGTACCTCAATCTGCTCAGCAAGTTCAACAGTTTCTTGGCTTTGCCAATTATTACAGAAGGTTCATTCAGGGATTTGCTGAAGTGGCTAAGCCACTACATCGCCTAACGGAACATGCTGTAAACTTCAGTTGGACTGCGGAGTGTCAAGAGGCATTTGAAAACCTTCGTAGTCGACTGACAAGGGCACCAATACTGGCCTTTCCGGATTATACATTGCCATTCGTATTGGATACAGATGCCAGTGATCTGGGGATTGGTGCTGTACTCTCACAAGTCTCTTCCCTTGGACAAGAACAGGTGGTGGCATATGGCAGTCGTCTGCTAAGCAAAGCTGAGCGAAATTACAGCGTTACACGCAGAGAGTTGCTGGCTGTTGTAACATTCACCCGACTATTTAGACCTTACCTGTTGGGTAGACGCTTCACCGTCCGGATAGATCATAGCTCTCTTCAATGGATTCAAAACTTTAAAGAACCTGAGGGACAGCTTGCAAGATGGCTGGAGCAGTTACAGGAATACGACTTTGAAGTTATCCACCGGAAGGGAAGAAATCACAACAACGCAGATGCCCTTTCAAGACTTTCGGAGGGTGATAGTCCTCAAAGTAACAACATCACAGTTGTAAGCATCGATAGCCCGGTAGTAGAGAAGAGAAAGGTAATGAGAGAAGAACAACTACAGGATGATGTTGTGGGACCGGTGTTGAAGGCTGTAGAAAGTGACCTGTTACCCAAAAAAGATGAGTTGAAACAATTTTCAATTGGGACTCGTCGTCTATTTCAACTATGGGATCAGCTGAAAGTTAAAGGTGGAGTCCTACATCGCAATTTCGTTGGAACTAAGGAAGTGAGACCTTGTCTTCAGCTAGTTGTACCAATGTCTCAAAGAAAGATAGTTTTGGCAGAGCTTCATGAAGGCGTGACTGGCGGACACCTGGGTCAAGAGAAGACCTTAATGAAGTTGAAAGAGCGTTTCTACTGGCCTGGACACTGGAACGATGTGCAAAATTGGTGCAATACTTGTGCAGCATGCATCTCCAGGAAAACACCAGCGCCTAAGCAGAGAGCCAGTCTTCAATCTATCCTGGTTGGCCAGCCAATGCAGCTTGTGGCAGTTGACATCCTTGGTCCACTCCCAGAGAGCGGAAATGGAAACTCCTACATTCTGGTAGTAGGTGACTACTTCACTCGCTGGATGGAAGCATACCCCATCCAAAACCAGGAGGCAGTCACAGTTGCGCAAAAGCTAGTGGATGAGATATTCTGCCGCTTCTCGGTACCAGAACAGTTGCACTCGGACCAAGGTCGCCAGTTTGAATCAGCAGTGATTAAGGAGATCTGTAACCTGCTTCATATTGAAAAAACTAGAACCACAGCATATCACCCACAGTCAGATGGACTTGTAGAACGATTTAACCGAACCTTGCTGAGTATGCTTACTACCTGTGGAAGAAGTCACCCTTTTGAATGGGAGGACCACATTAGGAAAGTTGGCTTTGCCTACAACACGAGTGTCCAGGCGACAACAGGCTATTCACCCTTCTTCCTGATGTTTGGTAGACAGGCCAGACTTCCTATTGATCTCATGTACGGAACTGAATGTGGAAACTCTGTTACTAAAACTGTTCCAGAGTATGTGACCAAGCTGAGTGAAGCGTTTGTAGAAGCTTATGCTGCTGTTCGTGATACAATGGGGGCAAAGCTGCAGAGACAGAAAGAATTTTATAACAAAAAAGTCCATGGTGATCCACACAAACCTGGTGATTTTGTTCTGTTATTCAATCCAGCTGTTCCTAAGGGTGGATCACGGAAGTTTCATAGCCCCTGGACTGGTCCTTTTAAGATTGTGGAGAGAGTGTCTGAAGCCACATACCACATCCAGAACACAGTCGATGGGAAGACCTCCATAGTACACTTTGACCGTCTGAAGAGATGCAGGCCGGATATTCGAACAAATATTAAACAGACGAAAAAAGATAATTCTCCTACATGTGGGTCAACAGCAGGCAAAGATCCTCCTGGCACACACATGGAACTGCTAGATGATGACCAACCTACACATGTTCCAGAACATCCTCAACCTAATGCTGTACTGAATGAAGATCCGGAACCAGAAGAAGGTCCAGAACAAGATGATGATGATCCTCACATTATTGTCCCACAACCTGGAACTGCTACCCGTTACCCCACACGTCAAAGACGTGCACCAGATTATTACTAGAATACGGGACGTATTCTCATAAAAGGGACGCTGTGTAGCATGACAGTATACGGACACATAGTAATCTAGTGCATGCTTGTAAAGGTGTTAAATAGATGCACGCGCGATGGGTGCATATATGTTGAGTTACTGTGTGTTGAAGTGAGTTGTTGTTCACTGTTGTTGTGCAACTATAATCAAGTTGACTCTGTTACAATGATGATGATGATGATGATGATGATGATGATGATGATGATGATGATGATGATGATGACGATGATGATGATGATGATGATGATGACGATGACGATGATGATGATGACGACGATTATGCTAAATCAAGTGATAGTCATAAAGACTCTCGTAGTGGTAGCAGGGAAGAAACCATTGATATCACTCATGAACAACTGTGACAATTACCAGATGGCTGTGAAGTAACACAACACTCTGCTGTTGCAATGTCTCAAAGCGTAGAATACCGCATGTATGGGGACAATATTGATTAAAAAAAAACATTTTGAGTTACCTTAGGAAGTACCTTCGCAAAGCTGTATAGATAATTTTGTGATCGCCTCCATAAAATCCACCCCTTGCGACACCCATTTGAGGTGTGAATACCACTACCTCGGATGTTCCTTGCGTTCTAAATTGATCACGTGATTTTTGTCCATCCCCTATTCTATTATCTATATGACTGTAGCAAATGGTGTGCCTTATATCTACACTGTATGAAGAGGCATGAGCCTACAGGGAAAGCGCGCCTCTTCGTTGAGGTGTAATCTAATTAGATTGGAATGTGGTGCTAGCTTCCATGTCTGATGGATGATACAGACATCATTCCCGAAATAAGTGACACACATGAGCGGATTGGCATTTAGCATGTATCCACGCGGCCGCGCGCGGGCATGTCGTTAATCATTTCCATGCATGCATACCTCAGTCTGTGAACTGGAGCCTTCCTTGTCTACATGAGCTGACCATTATGCGATAATACTTACGCAAACAGGTATGGGTACGAGACTAAGGTAAGTATGCTGTTCGGTTATTTTGTGAGGTTTTGATTTTTCACATTGTGCAGTAACTTTCAGACTGTGGATTCAGTGCCAACTATTTCTCAGCAACAGTCTTGCATGTATCTAGCCGCTTTTTTAAAACTTATTGTATGAATACTGTTCTCAGGAAAGGTTGCAACTTTGGCATTGTTAATTAGCATCACAAAGCCTGTTGTACTCGTGCTCATGGGTAAGTGTAATGGACGCATTCAAAGTCCGCGTTGGTTACCGTGTTGTCAACATTTTTTGACTGTCAACCATAATACGTTATTTGAGTGTGGTGGGATAAAATAGTACATGCATGCTGGCATTGTGTGCAGGAGTTATGTCATTTTAATCAGGCTCATTAGTGTCTCTCAGAAATCAAAAATTCACTCTTGTGTACTCCCTTACTTGAACTGCTGCCATCAGAGTGATCTGATGCATCGTAATCCTCATAATTTCAAATACACCGGGAAGATCAAAATATGTCCACAATGGAAATTATGACTACTGCATATTGAGTTACTATGAATAACGCTCATTGCGTAAGCGAGATAACGCTTAAGTATATAAACTAGTAACTAAATGCCAGTGTTGTATCGTGGTGAAATCAACGAGTCATATAGAAAAATGGTATTCTTCGCAGTAGCTGGTATGATGGCTTTGCTATCCATCAGTACAGTAGTATCTGCTTCCACTTATAAACGACAAGTTACTACCGAAAACACTAGACTTGCAGATATCAGGGAAGGTGTAATTCTCCTTCGAAACGTCGCTAAAGGATCGAGGGTGGGCATGATTTAAGAATGAACCAATTTAGCCTTCATTCATTATGTTCTCTACTCTCAGTCACTAAACGTGCAAGGCAACGAGACATCGAATGTGCTTTTCGCTGTTTGCCTTTTGAAAAACTATACGTGGTCAAGAAATACACTTTCCCAGTTGGACTACGATGCTTTGATTGCTGTCAAAGATGCTGTTATCAAAAATTCGTGCTCATGGGTAAGAGTAATGGACGCATTCAATGTACGCGTTGGTTAACGTGTTGTCAACGTTTCAGCTCTCGACACTCGCCCAACCAATTTCATGTGATCATTTATCAGATTACTGCAGTACACGGGAAGTAATGATCAAAATGAATAACTGGCTTTTAGCTATATAAGCTCGTCACGAGACTATGTTTGGATTGGATATCTGGTCATCTCGGGGACAAAAGAGAAGAAATTAGCAAATTCTGTACCAACTTGAATAGCGGACGTCTCTCATTATAGGCACATCATTATTGAATCAAGTTCACCTGCAACATAACTACACACTCGCTTCAGAGAAATTGTTTGAAATTAACGGACTTGTGACAGCAAGTCAAATTCAGCAGGGCTTCCCCAGCATCCAGTAGGCAGCAAGGACATCTGCTGATCGTGTGTGGCACTTCTCAAGCCCATAACCATTCCCTAGTACCACCTGAACTCCAATGCAGGCTTGTCGATATGACTCTACAAATACTTAACGAAGAAGGTTGGGACGGGTGACCGTGTCAAAGCTTGGTGACCCAAAAGAGGGCAGAGAATAGGCTGGGCACTATAGGGACAGCTTGACCAAGCTGCCGTTGTACGACTGCATGAAATTCGGATCGCTCGAGGTGTTCATTACGCTCATGTGAAGGAACATTGTTTTAATATTATGCGATTAACTCATGTGATCGGCCAAATACCACTATACAGTTTGCCATTATCTACTCCGGCTACCACAGTTTTTATGAAACAGATTCAGGAGTTGCATGCAATTGGTTATTGTACTTCAGTTGGCGGTTGTGGTTAAAGCTATGCTTCCACTCAGACACGAGCATTTAATGAATTCAGTTTGCATAGTTATGCGCAATAAAAACACAATCGTGCAGCCAACGATGTGTGAATTTCTTGAGAAGTTGTAAAGTTTTTACAACGACTAAGTATTTGTGTAACCCTAGAATACATTGATGGTTTTTGGTGAGACGATTTTATATCTGCACACTAAATTGTCGTTAGTTATTAATTATTCATCACTGCTGCACCTGCCATTTGCACTACATTCGGCACATCAATCTGCATGCACAGGACACGCTATACAGGTATATAAAATGTCTATCGTTGCAAGTTCAGTACTCCATACACTAGTGCTTAGAACTTTAATGGCACGCGCACTGTTCAGTTGGTCATTGTGTAATTGTGCACTGTTCGAATTACACACAGCTTAGAAGAATGAGGTGCAGAAGTAAATACGATGCATTGCGTCACGGTGGGCAGGTTCGACGTTTTGCACGAGTTAAAAGCAGTCTGGCTGTGGAAAACCCTACTCACGTGTCAGCAGCTGGGAGGGAAACGTTCCGATATTATAATATGCATAATGAGACACAAAGCGATTCCAGTGATTTATAGTCCTTGGAAAAACTGATTTCCCGACCTCGTGCACCATTGGTGGTTTGGAATGTAATGTGAGACATGCATTGACCGTGAAGTCATAGCAGGATTGTGCGGTTACATTTACTACTTACGGTACATACTTATTTCCCTCAACATGTGTAGTTCAGTTTGCGGAGTCATTTCGTGAGGGAATAAGCGTATTACAGCTAATGAGTTTAATTCATCATACTGTCACTATATGCTGAATATAATTCACACTTCGCGAGTCCAAATGCATATTGACCACATACAATCTGATGTAATCTAATCAATGTGGCTACGTAAATTAATGCATCCGCCATTTTATTGCGTGACAAAACATCCAGTGGTTGCTACGATACAACAGCTAGGATTAGCTGTAATATACGCTTATTCCCTACGAAATGATTCCGGAAACCGTTGTCCGCCTTTAGGATAGCTTGTCCCCCCTTGTAACTTCGATATTTTGGGGGATGTGTTACTTATACATATACACGTGCACCTAGAGCTCGTGCGTCTGGATTTCAGGCACAGTATACCGTATAATACCTTCAGTTTTTTAAATTCGCCACATGTTCTCAAACGCAGTCGACGTCGGAAGCGTGTCACATCTATAAGAATGAACGATGAAGATCAGGAAGTACCACTCTACAACGAGATTTTTCAGTATCTGAAACACGGCGAGTATCGGGTGGATGCTAGTTAATCGGAAAAGCGGGCGTTTCGCAGGAGAGCACACAGTTTCGTGATGAAGAAGGCTTGCTCTATCTCAAAAGCAATACAGCCGACATGACATGCAATTCAGGCCTGTTGAGAGCATTAGACACCACACACTAGAATTTGTTATTCATTAATGAAGGTAGATTTAGTGTCTAAAGTTCTAGTACAACAATAGTATAGCAGCGTTTTAGACAATTAATGTTATTTGACTGACCAATAACTCTTTGGTCAATAATTTTACTGAGACAGCCAATTGTGCAGATTGATACAATTGGACTGGGATACAAAACTCTTTGTGTGTAATGTTTTGCGACTTGTTTTGTTTAGGAAGCCATGTACATAATGTTCTGCAGTATACTGCACTATATTAAAACAGAATAGCTATAATTCCTACATCGAATAAATATTGGGTTTGTCCGTTAGCATTGAAGTCGTAAAGGTGCATTGATGTAATGGAAAGTAGTTCTGGATATCTGGAGAAATTATCAGCCAGTATTGGGTAGTTATAGCATACCACTTAAATTAAATGTACATGTATATACACATATACATGTACTGTGAATGTTGGCCAAAGTGATCAACACTCAAAGTTCTTAAGGAGAGCGCAACAGCATGCACTAATATCCTATCGAATGGGCTATTTTGGTTAAACGTTGTTTGCAAAAACGAAGGGGGACAGCAAATCCTAAAGCGGACCGATAATCGAATAATTGTTCTAGGGATCCTAGGCTACGGACAATTTTTAGGGGGGGGGGGGGGGGGGGGGGGGGGGGGAGGGGGGGGGACAGGGTATCCTGCTACACCGGCACCTGAATCCACAGTCTGAAAGTTACTGCACAATGGGAAGAACCAAAAACCTCACATATCCAGAAATGGCCCATACATAGGCGGAATCTTGCTTTTTATTTCAAAACAAGTTTATAATGTACTATAAATCGGTCTGATTATGATATATTACTTTGAAAAATTATTCCATTAACCATTCTTTAACTAAAATCAAGACAATAAATTAATTTCTACCGCGCATAATTTATTCATATAAGTATGCCATTGCGTCATCTGCCAATAAATATTGGCAATAATTGTCTTATGGTGAATAAATGTGCACAATAAGTTAATTCAGCTGAAGATTAACAAGGCTGCTGGTGATGATCTGAGCCAATAGCAAGCCAGGTAGCTAAGTGGAAACCTTTTCCCTAGCCTCCTCCCCCCAATTCCCATAGGTCTAGACTGCCAGCTAGAGGGACACCCACCAACCCTAGCTCACTGCTAATGCATTATGGTGAAGCTATTATATTTATTGTATACAAGACGTCGTCATGGACACTTTTGACCTATATAGTGGGTTGTTTTCACTTGAAGTTTATTGTAAACAGTGTTCGTTTAGCCTGCATGCAGCTCGATGAATGAAGCGCTTAGGCTAGGCACGTGCACTGATACGCTTACACGCAGGGAAAAAAATGATTTGTTAGCACTTTCCAGTACAGCTACGACCTACGTAGGCTTCTCAGTCTTACCGATTAACATTAAGTCTGAATGTGCCGCATTTTCAATATTTGTCTGCATGTGTGCGTCGATCAATACACGTAAAGCGCTTAACTGCGAAGCACTCTCTGGGACTTCGCCAATGGAAGAGCGCTATCACAATATATACTTACATTAAGGAAAGCTTTGTCTACACATCGGGGCGCTGCTCAGTCTACCACTAGGCCAAAGCCCTGCATCAGGGTCAAAGCACACTCCACCCCCTCCCATGTTATGGCATCAGGCCCAACCCCTGTCTCTGCACACAGTGTGTGGTTTGTGTGAACATAGATAGATGTAATGTGCAGTTAAAACAATGCACAATTTGTGCTATTGCTAGTTAGCAATTAGAGTTTACATGTACTGTGGCTGCACCAATATGTATGTCTGGTATGCTTTGCTTCACCTCTTCCGAGGTTCCAAATGGTGTCAGTGGGAAGGCCTGTTCTGGCAGCTACTGTACATGGCTGCACCAATGTGGGTGTTATATTTGGCTGGATTGTAGCCACATAGCTCCACCATACCAGGGGTAGAAAGGTGGAGCGGAAGCTCTTAGATGTGAGTATTCTCCCATCTTTGAAGTGGAAGAGGGGTGAGGAGTGAGTGGAACAGTGACAACATTCTCTGTAGGCCTCCATTGCTGGAACTGGACACATGTGTCTGCCTTTGGTAAGCTGAACGCACCTGCCCATCTGGTTGGTTTTGGACCACTTGATGAAGAAGTGCATGCACTCCGGACCAGCAGACATCTTGCCTGGTAACTCTGATTGAGTAAATTCACTGAGCCTGAGGTGGATGACTCCAGATGGTCAGTCTCAACATTGGGTTCCTGGACCCTGCTGTTCTTCACCAATACAAAAAACAGGATTGTCATCTCCATAGAAACAGTCCCAAACAGACTTTTAAAACAGAGCTCTCTTATTGAACCCTAGAACAACAAAGTACCAGGACATTATGCAACAGACTAAAATGTCTCTACCACTAGGCCAAAGGCTTTGCATCAGGCCACTCACCCCCCTCCCATCATGTACTTGATTGTGAAGTTTATGGCATCAGGACTAATGCTCCCATGCATGCCATCACCATCGCTGCACACAATGTGTGGTTTGTATATAGGTGCTACACATATAAAGTGTGTGCTTTTAAGACATAGGTACAGTTTGTTCTCTTAGAACTGGCAGTCTAACATCAGATTAGCTAACCACAGTTTACATAGCATACAATGGACCTACCACATAATGAAATTATCTTCAAGGGCCATACAATTGTAATTCAGTACATGCATGTACTTGTGCAAGGGTCCAGGTGTTTGTAGGTTTTAGTCAACTTCAATTCCATCTGAATAGTTATCCTCATCTTCACTCTCCTCATCTTTGCCTACGTGTTCATCACCACCTGTACCACCCTGGACCTACAATGTACCTAACTGTACATAGGCCTATACTATAGTACCCTGGACCTATGTAGGCCTATCCTGGACCTACATGTACATGTACCTACATAGGCCTACCCTGGACCTACATGTACCTACATAGGCCTACCCTGGACCTACGTACCTACATAGGCCTACCCTGGACCTACTGTTTTCAGCTGCTACATGTACTTGTACCCCCAGGCAGTCTAACATCACAGATTAGGCTAATCACAGTTTACATAGCACACAATTGTAAGGTCAAGCACATAATAATAGGTCTAAGCAACACACACACACACACACACACACACACACACACACGCACGCACACGCACACAGTACAAACGCACACACACTAACAACACACACAGCTCATAGTCTTACTCTGTTCTGGCTTCACAAACAACTTAGTTTTGCATTCAAGCAAAGGGCTCCTGAATTGTAGAAATTTTGTCCATAGTATTTTACAACTGAGGGAGTGGGTACATGCCATCACGCGAGTTCGTGTCTCGAAAATGTCGCTTCGCGCCACGACTAACCTGATGCGTGTGAAACACAAGTATGCTCGAGTCACGCACGGGTATCACTCGTGACGCGCGCACGCGTGTGTCAAGAAGCTACGTCTGGATGGTACTGTATGCGCGATTTATACAAACGATCCCGATCGCATCGGGTAAGATCGCATAGTAACTCAACTGGTAGAAAACCTTTTTGGGCAGCGCGATGAGAGGTCTGGGACCAATTTCATGCCATCAAAAAACTGAAGGAGGGCCACACTTCAACTACACAGCATTATCTATCCACACGTGAGTCAATTTTGAGGGCACGAGATGGAGGAACGTACAGATTCAACATGAAATGCTTCTCCCGGGTATGGAAGCCGATTTTTCTATAGGAAGGCCTAGATTTTAGTACATTTTATAGTTCTTCGATGTACTAGCTATATTATTTTCAAATATCAAAATCGTAAATCGTAAAGGTACTGACACAAATGACCGTGGAATATTGTAATGAGAAACCCTTCTCATTGACTATATACCTGTACATTTGGGAACAAATGTTACGACAATCCTAGGGAAGCCCCAGCTTAAATAGGAAAAATACGGCGACACCACTAAAAATCATAACAAATGTAGTGTACTAACATTTTCAAATTTCAAATCCTGGGAAAAATCTGGCGTCCTTGGTATACAACTAACCCATACATTGGTATGGGAAGGTATACGGGAATATTCGGTGATTCGCAAACCGCGAGTAAATTATTCTGACTTTTGACCGCTCATTTCTGGATATGACAAAATAACCGAACAGCAAATTTACATTAGTCTCGTACCCAGACCTGTTTACGTAAGCATAATGTCTAAGCGATTACGTAAACAGGTCCCACTGGTCATCTCATGTAGACACGGGAGGCTCCAGTTCATCCAACTGACAGACTGTAGAAAAGGGAGGTATGCATGCATGGAAATGATAAATGACATGCCCGCGTGGATACATGCTCCGCTCATGTGTGTCACTTATTCGGGAATGATGTCTGTATCATCCATCAGACACCGTTTGGAATTTAGCACCACAGTCCAATGTAATTAAATTACAGCCTAGCTGTGAGTTGTTCCAGAAAAGACAAAGCCTCTCTTCCCCAAGACATCGGACTTCCTTTTTAAATCCTGCATATGTGTGTATTGATTGCTATAAATGATTTTAAATTGCAACTATAAAATAAAAACAAAAAAAGAAGATAATTACGACAGTTTTCTAACTAATTTGAATACTGAGTACATTTGTTACGCTTATTCAGAAACTCTTTTACTAAATCTTCTTGAATTGTAGTTGTCAATCAAATGCATGTAATAATGTAACTTCCACAATCATGTACATTATACACACACACACACACTTGTCGCAGAAACTTGCTGTAAGAAATCGCCACAGCATTTAATACAACACTGCCAATGTGTTACGAGGGACAATCTCTTTCCATGTATGATGCAGGTCATCAAACATGTTTACTTATCTGCATAAACTCATCTTTAGTTAATTCCATAATGAAATACATGATGCATCCATGTCTCAGTCAACGGGACTACCAAGTTACAATCTTAATCTCCCAGGGTCTCGTGATCAAACAGATATTCGCCTTGGCCAGTACCAACGCGTTTCAGGTTGGTGATGTATCCTGCAAGCTTTCTAATTGACGCCACCTGCTCACCGAGGAACTCCTCTTCGATGAAATCAGACATCTGAAATTGACAAAGTCGCATTACTTAACCCACATTGCTGTAGCACTTCTGTAATATAACCCAAAGATGTTTATTTCTAAATTAACAATAATTATTACTCTGACATCCCAGCTTAACTATAGGTCGAAAATCAGCTGTTCAGACATAGTCGTTGTGTATTTTGTGTGTGCTCATTTACACAGTAGTAATAGCGTGCATTACCTGCTGTGGTGCTGTATACAATCTATGTCTAGTATTATTGCTGTATATGTTATTTGTATCATTACTCGAAGAGTAACCATTATACACAAAACACACGAACAATGTCCAGCAAAAATGCTCTGTTGGATATAGTTATCAAGTTTTACAATTTCAAAATTGGACTATATTCTTCGTGGAAGTATAGGCTACTAAAGTTTTAATTAGCTCTACGTATTACATTTGGAAAAGAACCACTAGCGCAATTTTTCTGGACACGGTCCCACATAGTTTTTTATTACTTGGTGGTCTCCGTGTTCATCAGACGTTGTTTTGAGGTCCAGGAGAGCCTGGTTCACGGTCTTCTCCAGAGCCAGGGCGGTCTCCATGGCGTCCAGACCAGTTCCCCACTCGTCCTTGTCGGGCCTCTTGATGTCCTGGAGAACGATCCTTCCTCCACGCTCGGTCTGGAACTTCATGAACTTCTCGGCGTGTTCGAGCTCCTCCTTGGCGGAGTCACGGAAGAACTTGGCGAATCCCTTCAGATCCACGTCGTCTCGCTCGAAGTAGAAGGCCTGTACAATGAAGAGTTCAAAGTGAAGTTTACTTAGTGGTTTGTTTGCGTTTTCTCAACCAGAGATGTGTAGGTATAGAAGGCGTAAAGTTCCTTGTTGATCTGTCTGTTGATTCCGGCTTCGCATTCCGGGGCAAAATTCTGCTTGCAGAGATCCATACTGTACACCAGGCCAGGCCAGCTGCTGAATGGTATTTCGTCGCGCATGCGCATATATGTGGATACACGTTTGTTGTAGAGTAAAGGCGCCAAAGATCTGTTTGTTTTTGTAGACACTTTTCGCACTAATTCGGTAGAATGATGATGACATAGATAATCGTTTAGGGCCTAAAAAGTTAGAAATGATTGGCCAATACATGCTAACTGTATCTGCGTATACGCTGCAATAAGGACAAATGGATATTAGCAACAAATGTATGACATTTGAAACACTGCTTTTAAAATAACAGATTAATTAGATTTGATATTTTAAATTTACAGATACAAATAACAAATAGCAAAACTACAGATTCTAAGGCACGCATTGGCACGCATTCATGCACTTACAAACTGGCTATGAAAAGGGTTGCTAAAGGATCAAGGTCAACAACACAGATTTGAGACCGCGAAAATACAACAATCAAGGAAGAGACAACCATGCAGCTGGACGCTGATCGAACCAGTCATCGTTCGAGTAGTAGTGATTCATATTGACAAAACGTTTACAAAGTGTGTACATATAAAGTCTCGTACCCAGACCCACCATGACCTAAGTGTTTATCGCTTACACTATGGCATGACGTAAGCGTTTATCGCTTACATACAACATGGTGGGTCTGGGTACGAGACTAACTGTACTACATAACCATAATTGAGGCGTGGCAAACATACGTCTAGAGCCTGTAAACAATCTGTTGCGTAGGTATTGAAAGGGGGATTGTGTACACTCGTATCATGTCTGGAAACGAGAAGGTATGCTTGTGTTGTCGGTAAGTATACGGACCGGTATAGAAATCACATATTGCTGCCTTGGTGAGGGGGGAATACTGAATGAGGGCGGTGGCTTTAATTAGAATATATCAGAGCCTGCACATAACACACTCCTACCGTCCTGCTCGCTTGGGTCCAAAAGGTGTCGTATAGAGTCCATGGAAGCGATTGCGTGCAGACAGCTGGTTTGTTGCAGTGTATGAGGGCAACGCAGAAGTGCAGAGCATCCCAAATAGGCGCGCATGCACATATATACGTGTTCGAATGCTGGGGGGACCTTTGGTAAATCCACGAACAAGAATTTTAGCGCGAGATAAGCAGGAGCAGGAGGAAGATACTTCTGGATTCAAATTTCGGCTATTCCATAAATGATCGGGATGTGCTTTGGTAATGTCCATGCGGGGGCATTTGTTGGGATGTCCTCCATCCCCTTGTACTATTGTAAAAAGGAATAGCCCAGAGCATGAGTGTATTTTTGACCTAGTGCTATTTGCTGTGCCTAGTACATTAAATGCACACACACACACACACACACACACGCACACATTTACATTCACAGTTGGTCACTGCGTGCAAGGCTGGTGATGTAGAAGCAGTTCAGAGACTCCTATCACTGGGTGCTGATGCGGATGGTAGCTTATTTGTGGAAGCTGTTCAGAAATTTATATCACTTAGCGTCGATATTGAGAGTAGCGCAGATCAGGTTCGTATACCATGCAGATGTGATTGTGGCATGTCAGTGGGATCAAAAGCATACTGTAGGTATGTAGCTGTACCGTATATACTGTAATGCAAGGGGAAGCAATGAGGTCGTACGTTATGCGGAGTATGATTCTGTGTTCAGAGATTACTCCTTAGAAAGGATCCTGGTCATGCATTAATGCTTATATAATGAGGAATCTCACAGTGGGTCACTCCATGATTGCAAATCATTGATCTGTTGATGTTGCGATGCTCATTTGATTTTTGACTGCTTAAAAGTAGATGTTTATATACTGGAATGTTCGTACAGTCACATCATTTAAGGGGAGGGTGCTATACATCCATACCATGTGTCATTCAAGGCATGCTTCAGTGCTCTTCCATCAATACTAATTAGTGAAGCAATGCAAGGGGTTATTTTTAGAAGCATTAATCCAGCATCATGCCTTCAATACAGTTGAATGCTTTCGCGATTTCTATGAGGACCAGCATGGTGACAACTGTACATACAGTAACAATCTAAATATCACTTGGTTGCTATCAAATAATGAAAAAGTATCTCAGACCATTTTTTGTGCAGTAGTTTATACAAAATAACATTCGGTATTATAGTGTGTATTATTATATGATGATGCAGGAGTGGATATGTTATGTAATATCTGGATATGTTATGTAATATCTATAATATTATGTCGTCCTTTACCAGTTCTTTAATCTTTTTTCTTTCAAATAAATCCTCGACAATCCACAATCATCATATATATCAGAGGGTAAGTTATGGTTGTGTCAATATTTGCACAGAAAAAAGGCTTGTAATGGATTTGTATCAGTCATGGGGTGTGACCTAATAAACAAATGAGTAATTGTTTGGTCCTTATAGTGTTACCGAATGAATCATGTGGTATTCTATCTCTAAGGCTTTTTGATATTTCACCAGTAGGAGTGGTTGAGAGAGGCGAATGTCAGCTGGACGTCTGGCTCTGGAATTTCTATTGGATACAAATCTGTGCTTTTTTTCTCTTGTCATCAATAATAATAGAACAGTTAGAGTTGTTTGGTCCAACGATTCTACAGTATACTGCTAAGGTGGAATTGGGTGTACTATACGTGTTTTAGCTCTTTGATATTGCAGAATCCTCTGTATGCTGCAGCTCAAAATGGTCATACCACTGTGGTGGAGATACTTCTGAAGGCAGGAGCTTCTGTGAATAAAGTGAGTCACAAGCTACAAGTGATGTGCCCAGAGATTTGCATGGTTTTTGAACAAATTTCCATCACAAGCATTGAAAGCACATTAAACTACCACAAGCCATTGAAATATTGGATAGAGTATTAATTTATTAACATTGATGCAAACTATGCAATAATGGAAGTCTAGATGGCTCATGCAGTGTATACAGTGTAATGCCTTTAGGTCACATGTGTGCACACAAATGTATATATCTCCCAAAATCATCATTAGCAATATCCGGAGGAGAATATTATGGCCTATTGATTTCTATCAATGTAATGTACATGGGGGATGGATTATCTAACAAATGTTGATTAGGAGCTTGCAATGGCCTGCTCTTTTTTTTACCCTAAAACATTGAATCACAAAACAAAATTCCATGTAATACTATGACTGTTTTCAATAAGTTACTGTAGGAAGATAATGAACTATATTCATTGGTTTAGGGCTATGAACTATTATTTTAGATTTTAGTCTCATTGTCTCACATGTTCTACTCTACCTAGCTGGCTATTCAGTTAGTCTTGGTTCATGTAATTGGAGCCTTGGTGGAAACCACACAAGTATTTTTATATGGTTTTACCAGTATTGTTTATGTTCTTTCTCTTTACTATCAACATTGTGTTCTCAATACTAGTTATATCACAGTGTAACAAGCTCTGCAATGTGTACCTCACCACAATATTTCTCAGTGTGCATAAAGGAGATTTCTGCTCTGCGTGCATGAAAATTATGGTACATTTGAGGCTCTCATGTGTATTAAACAGCTCTTAAGATTTCATTTGTTTTCTTTTTCAATCATCAATCCACAATCATATTGTATCAGGAGGTAAGTTATGCATGGGGATGTTTGTGTTGATTTTATTTTATAAACATAATAATACCAACATGATTTGTTTTTAATAATAATCTTATTTTTATTGGTTGAATATTTTGCTTTGAATAATAATTCCTATTAAATCATATGTTAAATATAACAAGAAAAATTACTTGTATTAATCAATTAATGTGTCAATGTCCTCAAAAGCCACAGACAATCTTCACTAGCTAAAGTGCCCAGGACGGACATTATTATAATAATAGTAATAATATTACTAAAATCATGCGCATATATAAGAACAAACAACGTATGCAAGTAAATTACAAATGTTGAATATTGTGAGTTTTGTGAGTAGTGTGGGTATTTTTAGAGTGGGTGGATGTTGGGATGTGCTCATGTGGATGAGATCTAATATGTGTTCACTCTGACTGTATATGGGACGATGCAGTGATGCGTAACTGATGAATCAGTATTTCTGTATTCCTGATCCTTTAATTTAAATGCAGTTGTATTTCTCACTTTTCTATTGATAAGGTAACAACTCTAGTTATCTTTTTAAAATTGAATTTTTACTCTTGTAATTCGAAGAGTACATTGATCATTTAGGTCTTAGATGATCAATATTGTCTATCATGAACCTGTAGACATGTAAATGATGTATGTGATTAACTATTGTGGTTTACCTGCTAATACCATATCAAATACTGTAGTGTTCTGTATTTGTAGCTATTGAACATCGATCTTTACTTCTTGTCAAATCTGATTTATGTTGACTCAACATACCATGATGCATGCCTTCCCAAAACTGTTGTTGTGATTGGTCCCCTCAAATGTGGCTATAGTCCTCAGAGAAAGTGTTTACAATACAGGATTGTTGCGGGATTGGTAAACAATGTGTTGTTATCTTATCAATAAAAACGTGTAACATTTTCTATATACTGAAAGGGACTTCACCCAACAATTGTAGGAGTGCTCACCTATATTTGCTAGCTGCTTATAAACTGCCAAATCTTACTTTGAATTTTCATGCTTTGTAGTCTCCGTTTGACGCGGGCAAAGAGTCATATTACTATCAATAGAAAATCAAGTACATATAGGAAATTGAAGTCACTCAACGATTAAACCTTTAGGGTGCAAATGTACATATGCATGTATTATACCAACTCGTGTAGTAAGTCTAATTAACTATTCACTTTTGCATGACACTAAAACATAACTGGAACACTTTAATGGTTTACTCGACCAGATAACAAGATGGTTTACTAGCCATGATTCAACTCGTTACAACGGCCTTATGCATGGCGGAACTTGCCTCTTGCCGCTGCCTAGTGACCTGTGTTGTCACACAGTTCCCCTCTCCCAATCCCATGCAACACCCCACCCCCCATCCTGGCTCTTTGCACAGGGGTGTTTACCTGACATGTATTAATAATAAAATGGTTGCCTACAGTATTTTATCAAGCGTGGACACTGATATTGCAGAACCCTCTGTATGCTGCAGCTCAAAATGGTCATACCGCTGTGGTGGAGATACTCCTGAAGGCAGGAGCTTCTGTGAATAAAGTGAGTCACTAGCTGCAAGTGATGTTCATACACGAGATTATTTAGTTGTAATGAATGCAATCCTATCAGTATTGAGACAATGAAACTAGTTTAACCGATTATATGCGGAAGACGCAAATTTGCATCGGTGCAGCTCTAGCCGTACAGCATGTACTCCACGACATTGCCAGTGGTTATTACGTATATCTATGGCCGTAAACGTGTGATTGTTACCAACAGGTTCTTTGCAAAAGTTAAATAGCTATATCTTACAGTCTTCATGTAGGGGAGGGATGCAGCGCGTGATAAGGTCTGATACTGCACACTCAGCGCACATACACGGCTATCAACACATTACTATATACATACATTCAGCGTTTGCTACCAAAGCATCCCTAAGTATACTCAGCGTACAACCATGTATGCACCCACACACAACACAAAGTCCACTCAGCGTACAGCTACATGTATACGCTCTACCATGCAGCTACCTACATAACTACATACAATACTAATGATCGTCTCTGGTTCAAAAGCGTTCATGTCGATCACAACTGCTGCAAAACAAAACCTCACAAGATCACAAATATTTAGGCTAAATTCTCTCCCAAATATTCAGTCCACACCATGCGGTACAGTACGGACCGGACCGACTCTGATACCATGCATGAAAATGATAAACATATTACTATAACAATTCTGCATATAATCGGTTAAACGTGTCATTGTGATATTGGACATACATGAACAATGACACAGTTGCAACCACTGAAGTTAAGATGGCTCAGTCTGCCCATCAGCACCTACATACCCTTCAGATTGCATGTGTACCTACCTACACATACAGACGTCACCCAAAGCCATTATATGCCATGTTCTGATGAGGAATATTGTGATCTGTGTTGTTTGCATTTCACCTTGGGATCAGTACAATGTCATCATTAATCAGTTTTTAAACTTGCTTTTCTTCTTTTATTTTGAATCCTGAATCTTCCAACATCAGAGGGTACATGTAAGTGCATATGTGCATGGATATTTGCATTGTTTATTGGATTATGTGTGTCTTTTCTGGAAACAAATTGTGCAGTGTACAACTGTAATTGTATTCAACTATCTTTCAAGGCAATTGATACCTGTACGTGTACATACAGTTTGTTTGTTTTTCCCGACACTTTATATCTGCATACCAATGGATATTACCAATTTTGACACTACACTAATGTCTATGAGGCTAATAGTCAGTTTTTCATTTACTTGCTGTAAGAAAGTCTGGCAGAAAATAAACGAAATCAAGAGAGAAACTTCCAGCTAAGATGTTCATGCACCTTGTATAATTCATATAGAGTGTGTACAAGGTGTGTGTCGGTTGTGGGTATGGGTGGTTATGTGATGGGTGTGTGTTGGTGTGTGTGATGAGGTGTGCATGTGTTTCCAGTGGTGCAGCTGATTCGCTTGTGTTGCTTATTGCAATATGTGTCTTCACTTGTTTACCCAGTTCAATAGTATACTAAAGCTTTCTGCATGCTTTCCTTCTAACTTTGACCTCTATGTTGCCTTGTATATACTGTGCTTGCAAATGTGTACAGATAGCTGCATGCTATGTTTAAAAATATTTGTACATGTAAAAGCATGAAGTGCAGTGGAACTGACCTATAAAAATCAGTGTGACACAATGGTGGTGCAATTGTGATTGCTTTAACGCACGTAGTGTTGTTGTGTTCAGTCTTCCCATGCTGTGATTGTTCTCAGGACTGGATGTCTCAAATACTGAGATAGCAAATATGATCTGCAAAAGTTATTTACTTATCATAATGATCATTTTTAAGCATATGTCATCTACATGGGCATGGAAAATTATAGTGTGATTTTCATATGATGTGTTCAAAATCCAGCTCTTAGCTGTCATTTTCGTTTTCTTTAATCCACCATTATTCTACATCAGGAGATAAGTTATACATGAAATATGTGTATTGATTTTTTTTATTGTGCATTGTGATGTGTTGTGAATTGAAAATGGGAAGGTGTTGGAAGTGGTGAGGTCTAATATTTGAAAGTGTAGTCGATATTTCTGTCCTACGGTGTAGTTTTTAAGTTCATGCAGTGTTATTTTTCAATCTTATAAATATGTTTTATATGGCCAACTGTTGAAATTGTTTCTTTTCCTTTTTCATAAATGATGGATCTACAATATCAGAGTGTATATGTAAGTTATATTCATGTATGTAAATAGTTACAGGTATTGATTCATAGAAATTTTTGGCCAAACTAGAATCTTATGCACAAGAAGGATATATGTCAGGTGATTAGGTCATTCTATTCCCGGACCGTTGGTTTGTCCTTTATTCCCTCCATCTTTCCGATGTAGGGTTGTACAATATATTCCACTTCGTTACCCGTTATGCTAATCAATTTATGATTCTTTCTCTCTTTTATTACATCCCAAGTACTATTACGTCCAAATTGGTAAACGTTATGGTAACAGACAATGGGAATGAAGAGTTATGAAAATTATTACATTTTAACTGTATGGTGTCAGTGTGTGATATAACGGTTTTCATGTATTCTAGGTGTCAATGAGCATTATTCGTCTATATATGCATACACTACATTATGCTGCTCGCTTTTCTGGCCTACATACAGTAGTGGTTAGTTTTTAAAATGGTGTGCCGTTACCTTGATGCTGGATGTGCCTGTTTAGATCGCATGCAGAGCTGGATGGTTCAACTTACGGCTACAAGCTTTTATGACCATATTTCCTTCTATTGTTCTGAAAACATCAAGCTGTGACACCGACATATAAAACTTTCGTTAGAGGTCAATGAGAAACAGTAATAACTGTAAGCTAAAAGCCTTACTAACTCTACCAAACATGCACCACTGTCGAACCCAAGCCTGTCAAATCTCGTGTGAAGAAGTGTATTTTTTGCATTCTAATTGTGCACTCATATTATTCTTTAATTTGTGAAGGATTTTAGTTGTATTTATGGTGTGCGTATATTCTCCTTGATGTCCGTCCATGCTGTGACTGTTGATCGGGCCAATTAATTGTTTTTCAGGACAAATGAAAAAAGTTTATGCTTGCCTTAGAAATGTATAGCTAACTATAAATTCAGTGCTCAGTTGTACTAGAACAGAATGACCAATTGCTGCTGCTTAAGAATGGCTTTGTAAAATATAATGCCAAATATAAAATAAAAAACTTGAAATACATGTGTTTGAATTCTTGCCAAGTCTTGCTTTTTTTTGCAGGGTGGGTATACATTAGTGAAAACGTTTTGCAATGTGTATTACGATGTTAGTGCTGCTAATCAATGTGCTGTTCATGCAGTGTTACTTGACTATGTATTGCTTGCAAATTGCAATTCTCGTAAGACATGTTGAATAACCAACTCTTTAAACTTTCTTCTTTTTCTTATTGCAATCATCTTGCTGTATATCAGGGGGTAAGTTATGTGTGTACATTTTCATTGTTACCCCATGGCATTATTGAACCAGGGGTCAATTGTGTATAGGTCACGGCTCTAAGCATATATAGAGGCTTGACTGTCCCCTCTCTCCAAAAAGAAAGGCACTAATAAGTGGGTTCATTGCACAGAAAAGTGAATATAAAATTAAAAGGTTTAGTTGGTTATTTATCAGGCCAATAATAACTTTGGGTGGACAATTGTCAGATTTGTTTAGACGTGTCATCGTGTTATGAGTATGAAACATGCCATAAAATATGTGTCTACATTAGTAGCCACACCTATGGTACATTGATAGTAGCCACACCTATGGTACATTGATAGTAGCCACACCTATATGGTAGCATTTGAATAGTAGCCACACTCTATGGTAACATGAATTAGCCACCACCTATATTGTACATTGACTTAGTAGCCACACCTATAGAGTAGCATTAATAGTAGCCACACCTATGGTACATGATAGTAGCCACACCTATATGGTACATTGATAGTAGCCACACCTATATGGTACATTGAGAGTAGCCACACACTATATGGTACATTGATAGTAGCACACACCATATGGTACATTGGATAGTAGCCCACACCTATTATGGTACATTGATAGTAGCACAACCTATGGTACATTGCATAGTAGGCCACACCTATGGTACATTGATAGTAGCCACACCTATGGGACATTGATAGTAGCCACACCTTATGGTACATAATAGTAGCCACACCTAATGGTACATTGATAGTAGCCACACCTATATGGTACATTGATAGTAGCCACACCTATGGTACATTGATAGTAGCCACACCTATGGTACATTGATAGTAGCCACACCTATGGTACATTGATAGTAGCCACACCATATGGTACATTGATAGTAGCCACACTATGGTACATTATAGTAGCCACACCTATGGTACATTGATAGTAGCCACACCTATGGTACATTGATAGTAGCCACACCTATGGTACATTGATAGTAGCCACACCTATGGTACATTGAAGTAGCCACACCTATATGGTACATTGATAGTAGCCACACCTATGGTACATTGATAGTAGCCACACCTATGGTACATTATAGTAGCCACACCTATGGTACATTGATAGTAGCCACACCTATGGTACATTGATAGTAGCCACACCTATGGTACATTGATAGTAGCCACACCTATGGTACATTGTAGTAGCCACACCTATGGTACATTGATAGTAGCCACACCTATGGTACATTAATAGTAGCCACACCTATGGTACATTGATAGTAGCCACACCTATGGTACATTGGTAGTAGCCACACCTATGGTACATTGATAGTAGCCACACCTATATGGTACATTGATAGTAGCCACACCTATGGTACATTGATAGTAGCCACACCTATATGGTACATTAATAGTAGCCACACCTATGGTACATTGATAGTAGCCACACCTATGGTACATTGGTAGTAGCCACACTATGGTACATTGATAGTAGCCACACCTATATGGTACATTGATAGTAGCCACACCTATATGGTACATTGATAGTAGCCACACCTATGGTACATTGATAGTAGCCACACCTATACGGTACATTGATAGTAGCCACACCTATATGCTACAGAAAAAGAAGGCATTTGCAAATACATGTACAGACAGACATTCCTTGTCTTAAGCTTATTTGCAAAATGTAGGACTGTTTCATTGTAGCATAGCCTATCAAACCCTCACTGTATATTGTTTCCTTAAATTTTGCACTACCCAATGATACCTTCATCAAATCACCTTTAGGTGGAGAATTTTCTGTTGAGTTGTTTTGCTATTTATTTATTTTTGCCTCATTTCACATTTTTACTACACCTTGTTCAAGCAACCATCTAAAAGAAATGATTGTGGGTTTTAAAAGAACCACCAAATACTTATCACAAACTGTATGTGTGCAATTCGCATGTGGTTGGCTATCGACACTGTTTAGTACTCACCAGCTGCTAAATTATGCACAGAACTCATGACCATCATGAATGTAAATTGTGCGGTGAAATCTATGGTTTAGTCGGAATTTGACCGATGTCCGCCTACTATTATGGTCATACATGTGCTGTGCTGTTTAATGGAAGAATTCAGAATTTTACTGCTCCTGACCTTGGGCATCCTTAACCTTGAAGCAATTTCAATTGCAGAAGTCTGAGTAGTTCTAGATATCGTTATTTTAGCACCTTCAGTGAAATGCCTCAAGGTCTGTGCATACATGTGATATCACCTAAGATGAGAATAATTAGAGCTACAATACCTGTAAAGAACAATGTTTTTGACCCGAATGGAAGCAATTTGTACAAGTACACTGTAGCTTTGTGCTTCACTGTTCAGTAACATTGCATTCCTTTGTACTTTTATAATCACTGTTATGGATATTTACATGCAGTTTTCATTCAGCTTCACATATGTGCAAGTTGTGGTGGGAATGTGGACTTGACATTGCTTGGATACTTTTCTCCACTCCAGATAAATTCCACACCCCTTCACGTAGCTTGTGAAAATCGTCACTATGATATTGTGGCAGTTCTGTTATCATACAATGCTGATGGCACTAAAAAGGATCATGTACGAAGCACACACACACATGCACATGCACACACAACACAACACACACACACACACACACACATGCACACACATTTCTATTGTGATGTCAGCCCTAGAGCAATGCAGAGGATGGAAGATTCAGGATTTGAGGAAGGACAAATGGCTGATACTCATGTTTTTCAGGTTACATGGGTAATAACCCAACCATGTTTTTGATTTCTCTTTCTCTTTGCCAGCCTGAAAAAATTGTCCTGCTATGTGTTGCAAAATGAAGTGTGAAACCAATACGCAATCCCCACATTATTGGATCTCAGCCACTTTGGCCACATACCCATTCTTGTAGTTACACATACATGGGGGGGGGGGGGGGGGGGGAAGGACATGGATAAAAGTAGCATTGTTACACATTTTATTTATAGTGCATATTAAGCCATTCATGTCTCAACTAATTACGGATGAGACGTCTAGTTAGATATCCTCACCTCACAATACTTAGGATATGTTGCTACGGCTTATTTGGACAAGTACATATCAACTTCTGCACATGAACTACAGCAAGTACATGTAGTTGGCTGCACATTCCCATGGATGATCATGTATACATTTAGTTTCTAGCAATTCATCCAAGCTGTGTCAACCTGAAAAGTGTATGAGAATGTATAGGGCTATTCCATAATATAATTGTACACTCCTACTGATGACTAATATCAAGGTATCCCCCCAGGACATAAAGCCTCTACACCATACCCCCCCCAGGACATTTATTTTGGACCCCCTCTGGACACACTTCCCTGTACATTACCATTGAACCCCCTCTGGACACAACCTGATGTAGGATACCCCCTTAGGACATTACCTTTGAACCCCCTCTGGACACATCTCAATGAAGGACACCCCCCTAGGACATTACCATTGAACCCCCTCTGGACACATCCTGATGTAAGATACCATTACCTTTGAAACCCATCCGGACACATCTCACTGTGCAACACCCCTAGGACATTGCCATCATTGCCATTGGACCCCCCGCTGGACACATCTCACTGCAATAGAACATCCCCCTAGGACATTACCATTGGACCCCCTCTGGACAACTTTTTTAGTCATCAGTAGGGGTGTACAATTATTTTATGGAATAGCCCATAGTTGTAAACCATGTTCATTGGTGTACTACAGTAAGTGCATGCTGGACTTCTGCATTGTGTGTGCAATTTCCATCCTGAGCGTTGATTCATACATTGGACCACCTGTGGTACAGTTATGCACATTTGGTATGCAGTCTGTTATGTAGAGTTTCTTTGTATTAGAACGGGAAGACAGCACTTGACCTAATCGTACAGAACTATAAAGAAGACATTGCTCAATTATTCACCAAGGTAAAACAGATCACATGGTACTGCTCGTATTTATTTCAGTAATTAACTTTGATATGTAGTATTTTATTTATTTCAATGAATTTTTTACATGTGCATACATAATTACATAAGGACGAGTTCACACACACACACACACACACACACACACACACACACACACACACACACACACACACACACAATAAACACTTTATGATACTAAAGCATGCACTACTGCTTGAATCAAGGCCATGTTCAGTCGACCATAGAGACTGGACACCACCTTAGACTTTGGATTGACATGCATGTATGTCTTCCTCTTGGCAGCTGAGATATGGTATGCTGAAAGTGTTTTATAAATAATGCTTGCGTATGCTATCTTATATCAGTTACAGGTTTTGCGTTATGGCTCAGGGGCATTTGAGTTGACCCCAACAATGTGTAGATTTAACCAGCCACATATCTCATGCAACACTAACTTCACTGAGTTATGGCATGACATTTTATTTACAAATTCAATGTTTTAAAACATAAGACATTGCATAACATGCATGTACCTGCCGAATAAGCAAACACAAGCAACTCTAATGCTATTTCAAGGGACCCCAATGACTCCATGACAGACACAGTTACCTCTTTGGATTGCCACGGAGGTGCACTGCAGCAGATACTGTTCGGGGTTCATAAATCAAGTGCCCAGGAAGGCAGCAGCCCAGCTACCCTGAGCTTGTGGAACCAAAGATAGAGATGGTTACAGATCTCGCTCAACTTCAACACTTAATCCTCGCAGCCTGCAATGCTACAGTGCCTGCTATTCGAGGACCATGCAACGTAAGAATAGGCAAAAGTGTCAGGACATGTGACATCTCGCAAAGACATGTGACTTTGGCATGGATCAATGTAGACCAGGAGGCTCTCTAAATGCAATGGGATGCGAGCAGAAGCCAAACTTCTGTGGATGATATCTTTAATGGCGGAGTGGCGATGGTGGCGAGACCTCACTCCAGAGACAGCTCATGCCTTGGCTCAGAATTGAAACACATCATTACAAAATACATGCACGACATGCAATTCATTAGCTTTGCCTGAACTTCATTATTATTATTGATTCTGCATCAATACTCACTATTAATTAATTATATATAATTATATTACTGAGCTATTGAGTGTATGTCACAGCATTCAGGGTGCAGTTTTGTGCATTGCCAGATGAGCAAAGGATACTCCCAACCCTTGTAACTACTTACATTATGTTCTCCTTCACTTAATAATTAATTGTTTTCTACAGAAGTCTACTGTATCTGTCACAAAAGTAAATGACGAAAAACTGTCTGCAGCAGATCAGAATTTACTTATAGTTAAAAAGTGGGCATCCATTGCTGAAGAAAGGGCTGCAACAGCTGAAAGAAGAGCCATTGTTGCTGAAGAGAGAGCTACTATCGCTGAAGAAGCTGCTTCTGTCGCCATAAAGACAGCCACTGATGCTGAAGAGAGATCCATTGCAGCTGAAAATAGAGCTGTCAGTGCTGAAGAGGAAAGAATGTTTTCAGAATATAGAGCCACTTCATATGAAGAGAGGGTCATTGCAGCTGAGTCGAGGGCTGCAGCAGCAGAGGAGAGGGCCACTGTTGCTGAGCAACGTGCTGTTGCTGCTGAGGGTAGAGCAATCACATATGAACAAAGAGCCAGTGTAGCTGAAAAGGAATGTGCTCTTTCAAAACAGAAATATTCTGAGGCATTAAAGCTTGGTGCTGCTGAAGAACGTGCAAGAACAGCAGAAAAAAAGGGCCACCATTGCTGTGGAAAGAGCTGGCATTGCCAACAGGAGAGCCGACACAGCAGAAAAAGCGAGCAATTGTAGCAGAAGCAAGAGCTGCTGTGGCTGAGGAGAGAGCCTCTGTTGTGGAACAGAAGATCATGAGAGCAGAAATAGAGATCGTTGCAGCAGAAAAGAAGGCTACCGATGCTAACATCGAAATGGTAACATTTGAGAAGAGAGCCAATATAGCTGAAGATACTGTGAAGGCATTGCAAGATAGTGCGCATGTATTCAACAGCATAATTGAAGAGCTTATGCAAACCAATACAGTATTGGAGGGAAGGGCCATTAGAGCTGAACTGGAGGTCCGTGACCTGATCTCAAAATGCCAACACCAGCAAGAACAGCTTGACAAAGCCACTACACCTTCATGGGTTGTGAAGAAGAAGACATCATATTCACTGAAAGAGAATTAGGTAGAGGGGGGTGGGGTGTAGTCAAGGCAGCAAAGTATTGTGGGCTTGATGTAGCTGCTAAGTTCCTTCACGGTGCAATCCTATCTCCCCACAACCAGCAATTGTTCAAGAGGGAGATGACCATTGCTGCATTGGTGCGCCACCCTAACATATTGTTATTAATCGGAGCCACCATGGATCAAGAGTTTGTCATCCTCACAGAACTAATGCAGACATCCCTAAGGGCAGTTCTGGATAAGAAAGAAACAAATAAGTTATCCATGTCACGCCAGCAAATATCCAACATTGCTATGGATGTGGCTAAAGCCCTGAATTATTTACACTTGATGAAACCAGATGCCATTATTCATCGGGATGTAAGCAGCAGCAATGTGCTTCTGGAGCCATTAGGAGCTGATATATGGAAGGCCAAGTTGTCAGACTTGGGTTCATCCAACTTTGCACGCCAAATAACTTCAGCTGGCCCTGGTAATTTCAGCTATGCAGCTCCTGAAAGTTTTGATCCCGAAATGCAATCTCCCAAAATGGATATCTTTAGCTATGGAATTCTTCTTTTAGAAATGTCATATAGCCAATTTCCAAATGTGCAAAACAGACAAGATCTTATTCATAAGCTTTCCTGGCTAGCAATGAAAATAATCATTATGGAATGCACAACAAAAGAACCAAAGCTTCGTCCAAACATGGCTGATGTACTAATCAAACTTAATGTTTTACCTGTATCAGTTGATCTAGTATTAATTTAAGTATTTTTCTGAAATTGATCCAGTGGATAATCATGGGGTACCATAATTGTGTGTGAGTTGTATTTCCGTTTACATTGCTTGACTTTAATAGATCAAGTATAAAGTAGAATACTTAAACACGAAGTTGCCGTGATTAATATCTGAAAATGAATCTGTAAATTTAGCACGCAAGCAGGATATAACCAATGCAACTCACGTTTTGAACCATGAATGCATATGAATGGGGATAATTAAATTGTATAGCACTAGTACTCGCATCAAAGACAGTTTCATTTGTTTTCTAGATCCTATCTAGAAATCCACCATTCATGGATATTTAGAAATGGTGGGAAATGTGAATACTGGTAACAATCTCACTGAGTAATGAATGAAGTAAAAGCGAGGGGTTGCGTTTTTTGTAACCAGCAGCTGCTTGATGAGCCCCAGGGTATAGATCATGCCAATGACTTCTCTAACCAATACCTGTAAACATGGGGTATCACCGCACAAAAGAATATGAACGAGGCACTTTTATCCACTTGTGGCAAAGCTGGCTAAAGACTACGGTATATCTACCCATTCTTTCTTCAGAAAATATATTCTCTATCCTAAACATAAGGATCGTTTCCATGAAAAGGAACTAGCTAGCATATACATCATAACATTTCCAGTGCTCACTGGAATTAGAAATGTAACGCTTGGGTTGAAATGTATGGCAAATAAAAAAATTCAGAGACTTACAACTCAATGACTGATACTCTGATTCTCAGTGCGTGAAATATAAGAAGCCACCAATTGAGTAAAAAGGAAGGAAAGAAGGGATTGCGGAAATTCAGTATGCAAATCAGTTTTGAATTCATATATTGCATACCGCAAGTTCAAAAAATATAATTTATGTTTTTCATGCAATGTTTTGTACTTCATAATTGCGTGATTTCCATAATCTCTTGTTTCCTTATCGGAGACGACCAGGGAGGTGGAACATTTACAATGAGTTTCCAAATTGTAAATGACATACCAAATGCAGTCCATAATACCTGTGCATGTATTTAGCTATTTTGCTGCTGGCGATAGTGTCACCAACTTTCATGCGGCATATGATCGTCACTGTTAGCTTGTACCAAAAGCAGATGGAGCATTCTATTAACATTACCATGATAGTTTGGGTCTGTTCTATCTCGGTTCCTGAGCGTCGTTATCGTTGTTTGAACACACGAGGTCGGCGATCACCGTTTGTAAGTCAATTGCTTTCGAGCAACGTCAGGCCACGTGATTTAGGCTTAAAATGTTTGTCGCCTCTAGTATGCATGGTTTTTAGGTGTTCATGCGTTTAATGAACCTAGTCACATAGCTAGGACATCGGTTGTCAGGTTCGATTTGTTGCTAAGAGGCGCGTAAACCGTTTCAATTTTTCGGGACAGAGGGCCTACTTTCCACGCCGTGGAGTTAGTTCCTTCTCGGCGTTTCATACGCTCGTATTGGGCTCAACGCGACGTACAGGCTACAGCTGCATTTAAACACCCTAAAACCTAGCCTTTTACTGTGACCAAAATATATGGTTGGTACATGTAATGTTAAAGCGCTGCTGGCTTTCCTAATTCGCGGCCTTGGAACACAACTGTATCAGCGGCGTTCAAGACTGTTTGTTGCTATGCTTTAGTCTTTGTTTGTATTTATGATATGCACAAAGTTATGACTGCGTGACTGTGTAATCGTGACTAACTAATAATGTAGTGCAGAACGTAGCGGTGATGTAATCCACCCGCAGCTGTGACGTTTTGGGTCTGGGTACGAGTCCAGATACTTGCTTCATTGTCTTGTGTAGCTTAAGGAAGCCGTCCCATCGTCTTTGGCTGAGCTTACTGCCACGATTTTAATGGAACGAGACACTTCACACGAACTGCAGTGTTTAATAATATCACTTCCTGTGTACTAATGACGATGGCCGGTGTGACGCCTCTCGATGTACGCATGCGCGTTAGACCATCCAATCAAATTTACTTCCCGTACCTTTATACAAGCTTCCCCAAGAACAATTGATCACTTGTCTTGCTGTGGCAGTGACTACACGGACAATTCTGTTACTTTGTCGAACAGTATATATACTCATCCCTTAGCGCTTATAGTTTCCGAAAATGAGCCGCTGCAGACAGAACTACGACACGGAATGCGAGGCAGGGATCAACAAGCAGATCAACCTGGAGCTACATGCCATGTACACCTACACGTCTATGGTGAGTATCGCTAGAGGCGAGGGTATAAACGAAACTGAGTCCTAGACAGTTTATTGGTTTTCTGTTCTTTCCGTCTATTGGACTGTACGTTTAAATTTTCTGTTATTTCCTGTGTACAGGCCTTCTACTTCGAGCGTGACGACGTGGATCTGAAGGGGTTCGCCAAGTTCTTCCGTGACTCCGCCAAGGAGGAGTTCGAACACGCCGAGAAGTTCATGAAGTACCAGACCGAGCGTGGAGGAAGGATCGTTCTCCAGGACATCAAGAGGCCCGACAAGGACGAGTGGGGAACTGGTCTGGACGCCATGGAGACCGCCCTGGCTCTGGAGAAGACCGTGAACCAGGCTCTCCTGGACCTCCACAAGGTCTCGGACAAGCACAACGACTACCATGTACGTTAGCCATATATATAAAACCGCGATGGGCATGAGGTTATGAAATATCCTTCGTCCGTTACAGATGTCCGACTTCATTGAGGCCAACTTCCTTGGCGAGCAGGTGGAGTCCATCAAGAAGATCTCCGGATACATCACCAACCTGAAGCGCGTTGGACCTGGTCACGGTGAATACCACTTCGACCACGAGACGCTCGGCAAATAGCCGCCTACTCGCCGCCGAAGGAAGCTCACGAGTGTTGTAGTATAACCAGGACTTGTATTGCATTGGCTTCCCATTTCTAAGTGCTGTTTACGCATCCGTTCTGTACAAGGTGTGGAATGAGCGCGTAGGAGTGACGTGTTTATGGGATAGAATCGCACGCCCTAGGTGCACGTGATCAATAGACGTCAACACAGATGACATCAATCGGCGTCACTATAAGGTGTTCTGTTTTGATCGTGCCTAAAAATGTTTTCTCTTCATTGCATAGTTATTCAAGGTCTGTTAGTCTAAATACAAATATACCAGCCTGATATGTAGCGATGATGTAATCCATCCGCTGCTGTGTATGAGGGTCTGGGAACGAGACTAACACAAATAGGGCAATGAACAAAACGTTTGACGCGTCGAGTTGTCCCGTACATCTGCGAATATACGGTTTACAACTTTGCATGCATCTCAACCGTCAGGTTTTTGTATATTTATTGCGTTTGGCTTGTTTTTGTGCTTAAAAGTAATTTTTGCTCTATAACTGAATCAATTTCAGTAATTAAAAAAAAAAAAAAAAGACATCACAAAATAGGTTATTATGCCATGAGTACTAATGTGAGTGCGCTTCACTGGACAATCACGGGACAAATCAAGTCATCCAGTCCCCCATGCATATTGGCGAATTAATAATGGGCTATTCCATAAAATAATTGTACACCCCTACTGATGACCAAAAAAGTTGTCCAGAGGGGGTCCAATGGTAATGTCCTAGGGGGATGTTCTATTGCAGTGAGATGTGTCCAGAGGAGGGTCCAATGGCAATGATGGCAATGTCCTAGGGGTGTCGCACAGTGAGATGTGTCCGGATGGGTTTCAAAGGTAATGCTCTAGGGGGTATCCTACATCAGGATGTGTCCAGAGGTGGTTCAATGGTAATGTCCTAGGGGGGTGTCCTACATCGAGATGTGTCCAGAGGGGGTTCAATGGTAATGTCCTAAGGGGGTATCCTACATCGAGATGGGTCCAGAGGGGGTTCAATGGTAATGTCCTAAAGGGGTATCCTACATCAGGTTGTGTCCAGAGGGGGTTCAATGGTAATGTACAGGGAAGTGTGTCCAGAGGGGGTCCAAAATAAATGTCCTGGGGGGGGTATAGTGTAGAGGCTTTATGGATACCTTGATGTTAGTCATCAGTAGGGGTGTACAATTATAGCCCAATGCATTGCAGATACAGTACTGACATGATTTGTTAATCCAATTAGCTGCTGGACAATTTGAATGCATCTCCTTTACCTCCGCCCTTGTATAGCATGCTAACTGAGGGAGTATAAAGATAGTTCTCGAAAGGCTATTCGATGCTTTTGCAAAACTCACCGATCGTTATTGATGTTAGTCAATAGTGCAGTTGCATTGCTATAATAAGGCACTGAGCATGCATAGAAAGGTAGCAGGTGAATTTCTACACGATGCTAATGCTATTAAGGTAGCAGGTAGTGACATTGTGGCCAGGGTAAGGCATCATACTGAGGATACCGTAATGTATACATGCATGTATTAAAATATTTACTTTTCTGTTTCGGAGCTCCAATCATAGCATCCTTCTATGACAGGTATGAGGAGATTGCAAGCACATCAGAGTACGAGGACAGGAAATGGGATGTGACCAAGGCAACGGAGGACGAGACAGTGTTGACTGAGACTTGTTTAAGGTCTGCGAACGAGACTTTTGCACCACTTCCAAGGTATTGTATGTCCTTTGCGTGACAATCCTATGAACAAAAATCCATGAAATTACTAAAACATTTTCTATGAGATATGTAGGAAACAATTAAGCGTCTACAATAAGGAAAATGTAACAGCCCTTTCTTTAGCACTTATGTTATTCATGTGCTAAATACAGCCATTTCCCCTTATTGACCCTGGTTTCCTTGCTTTATACACCACTATTGTTATCGCCTCACCTTTCTTCATCTATGATGACTCAGGCTAGATCACCTATTAAGAAAAAGATAGTTACCAAATTCGAAAGTATTGGTTTTATGATGGCAAGGTTAGATAAAGAAATCAAAGACCCTGGAATGGATTGAGTTTCACAAAAGTCGAGAATGATCAAATTATTCACTTTAAGAGCACATATTATACAGCATTATAGCGTGAAGAAAGTATTTAAAGTCAAAGAGCTATAGTGACTGATTAAACGTGACATCCAACAAACAAAGTTTAAGAGTTCAACAGTGACCGTTACTTACGGCACATTACGAGACTGCCGTGGTGAGCATAATAAATGATTAGATCAATTGCTACTATATCATATGGGTGATCTGAATGAGTCAGTTCCACGACAACTAACACGGCACGACAGTGTACCGTATGCAGCCTTGTATATTGCACCCATACTAATCGATACTCGTCTGCACTCGACACGTGGGCAGTTTTTCACACGTCACGAATGCGGCGCCATGTATACGTCTCAGAACGAACACTTCGCTTATACGTATGATATCGCGGTCTGCATATGGATTCAGTATATTCGTCATCACCTGTCTGCATACTTCAGATGAACGCGTGCAGACTCTGTACACGTCATGTATTCGAATCGTTTCAAATCCATTTTCTGTTCTGCATACTTGAAGGCTAGTGCTTAAACCCTGAACCACGCCATCAATAATACGGCAAATTTTAATCAAATTACAGCTGAAATACAACTTGGTCAAAAAATAAACAGGCATATATAGTTCCAAGCTGGCGATCAAAGTCTCCATCACATCCTGCTGATGTAGTTAGAAGGGCACTCTCCGCCTAGCAGAGGCCTCTTGAAAGGCGAGCACGAGCCTCTACTACTCTCGCGGCACTTGTCGACGGTTTCCTTACAAGCACACGCTAAAATATTACAGAGGTTATGCACAAAGAACTCAGCATTTACTTACTCTCTGACCGCGGTGGTAGCTAGCTTATGCTTTACAATGCCATCGTCGTCATCCCCTTGGTTGGCCATGCAGCGAAACGTTTTCATTTGGCCGTAGTACACCCTGGCGTCGGCTCAAGAGCTGTGGTCAGAAAGGAAAGTCATAGCATGCCTACTCTGTACCTGCGTTTCTTCTTCTTTTGCCGGGGTTGGTCACTTCCACCATTTCAGTCTCGATGTACTCACTTAAATATCTCCTGACCCTGAAGTTATTGGCACGCGCACATAATCCACATGCACACATACAACGTACTATGCTCTTCACGTAATGGCGTTCTATTGGTCGGCACTGTGCTTAAGAGAACAAACATGACGTAAGCATGTAAACCTTTGTGACAACTTGAAACGCCGCCTAACTGCATCTACTGAATCACACACTTGTCCTGGTTTGACATAAGCAACACCTACAGTGTAAACACGCACAACTAATTATAGTAGCCACACTCATATGAATGCGTTTTCATGGGTGTGGTTAAAACGGCCTATATTCCTATTTATTGCGCACTATCGTAATTTACGGGCTAAACTGCTGCTCGCGATATGGGTGCGATACGCACCCGATACTTAGCCCCAACAATACCCATCTGCACACTGCACTGGACATTGACATATCTAGGTACGAGTATGTATATTGGTCCGCACACGTGCATGTCTGGATATGTATCTGCATACCATGGCGTGGGCAAACTCTGCATATTACTGCATACGATACTATGTCACGCAGTGTAAGTTAGTACATTGTACCATACAATGAGTGCATCGTTGTGTACATATAAATGTAATCCGACACAACAATTGGTCCTCCTGCATGTCACGATTTTTAATATATTCACGGATACTATCTCGCTGAATTCATTCTACTTGTCTCATTGACCTACATGCACGATTTGAAAACCATCGTCTTGGCCGTAGCGTGAGTATTATTCTCAATACGTCATGGTCTATTGTGACATGTTCTGTTATGTGAATTACATGTTATGCCCCATGACACCTATACATGAGAAGCACTACATTCTTAAATAAAAAAAAATAAATCCCATCTCTAAACGCAAGTTTGAATAATGCAGTCATGTGAGGCGTATACTACAAACCTAGAAGCTGACTGTTCCTTTCTTTGTGGGTTAACTAGTCACTAGAAAATCAGGTTGACGTCCTTTGCAGTACGCATGCGCAAATCGCTCCTTTTAAAACAGCTGATGAGCGTCATGGAAGCGGATGAGCCCAGCAGCAGCGATGAGGGGAGTGTCGATCCGAATACACTTTTAATAGAAGCAATAATAGAGAATTCTAAAAAATTTAGTTCGACATTTAATGCCATTTTTGCCAAGGTATGTGCTCAGACGAAACCCCCTCCTGTCACCAAGGTGTCACGTGCACGTGCTTATCTACCTGGCTTGCAGTATGGAGCACAGCTTCGTCCAAACGACCCTGGTGCGGCAGAGATAGACTTCAAAGCCATGAGTGGCGATGAGCTAGACGAAATTTTCAAAGGTTCTGAAGCACATGTGTGTGTGTGTGTGTGTGTGTGTGTGTGTGTGTGTGTGTGTGTGTGTGTGTATGTGTGTGTGTCTGCCTGTCTGTCTCTGTGTGTGTTTGTGTGTGTGTATTTGTGTGTGTGTGTGTTTGTGTGTGTGTATTTGTGTGTGTGTGTGTGTTTGTGTGTGAGTGGATATGTATGTTGTATGTATGTGTACAGTATGTGGATGCATGAGTATTTTTGTGTGTGTGACCATGTCATGTATGGGGGTATGTGAGAGTGAGTTGGTGTGAGGATGAGGTGCTGGGTGTACCTTTGTGAGGGGCATTTGGGGATTTAAAGAGTTATGATGGACTATTCCATTTAATGTTTGTAGTCTGAGGGGAAGGAGGGGAGGGAGGGGAGGAGGGGAATAAATCCAATAAATATGGATAAAGTTAACCACTCCATCCCCCTCCCCTGTACGGTCATTAAATGGAATAACCCAATATAGGAGTGGAAGGAAGCATCAGTTATCTCTGTTTAAAAACAAGCAATGTTTACTCCTCAGTGGTTGTGTTGCATATAATTAGTTCAGTAGTGGGTGAGGCTTTGAAGTTACTCAAGGCCAGAAAAGAAGGGGTTTAAAGTACACATTGTGCTTTCACCCCCTCCCTCTCTCGCTCAGTCTCTTCCTTCCCTCTTCACTCCCACCCACTCTCCACACATCTTCCCATTGCGAGGCCAAGATGCCATGTTTGATGTTTTGTTTCAGATGATCCGTGACCCGGCAACGCAGTGCAAGATGAAGCTAGTCATCTGATGGCAGAGGAGCCAGAAGAAGTTGACAAAGTTGTCGCACAGCATTATGGTGGACGTGCTGGTGCAGGTGTGAGGTATTGGGGAGGGAGAGGAGAGGATAGATGCATCGGGAGGGAAGGGGGGTATCAAGGAGAGGGAAGGGGAGATATCATCGAGAGGGAATGGGGATATCAATGAGAGGGGAGGAGGGATTCAATGAAGAGGGGAGGAGGGATATCAATGAGAGGGGGAGGAGGGATATCAATGAGAGGGGAGGAGGGATATCAATGAGAGGGAGGAGGATATCAATGAGGGGAGGAGGGATCTCATATGAGAGGGGAGGAGGGATATCAATGAGAGGGGAGGAGGGATATCAATGAGAGGGAGGAGGGATATCCAATTAGAGGGAGGAGGGATATCAATGAGAGGGAGGAGGGATATCAATGAGAGGGAGAGGGATATCAATGAGGGAGGAGGATATCAATGATAGGGGAGGAGGATATCAATGAGAGGGGGAGGGATATCAAGGAGAGGGAGAGGATATCAATGATAGGGGAGGAGGGATATCAAGGAGAGGTGGAGGAGGATATCAAGGGATAAGAGGGAGGGAAGGTTATTAGGGGCATGTTAGGGACACATCCTGGGTATGGTGGAAAAGGTTGAGTTTGTGAGTTTAAGTGAAACCAAATTGTGTTTAAATCATTGATGTTTTGTGCGACTTTGCATATATATTACATTCCGCCTGGCTAAATATTAGTGTAACCTTAGCTGTGAGGTCGCCACCATGCACATCAGCTTCTTTCATTGTCTTTCCCCCCACCCCTTCCCTCCTCCCCTCTTCCCTCCTCCCACCCCTTCCCTCCTCTCTTTTATCTTCCCACTATCTCCTCTTCCCTCCTCCCACACTTCCCTTCGCTTCCCCTCCTCCCCACACTTCCTTCTCTTCCCCTCCTCCCACACTTCCCTTCTCTTCCCCTCCTCCCACACGTTCCCTTTCTTCCCTCCTCCCACACTTCCCTTCTCTTCCCCTCCGCCCACACTTCCCTTCTCTTCCCCTCCTCCCACACTTCCTTCTCTTCCCTCTCTTCCCACACTTCCTTCTCTTCCCCTCCTCCCACACTTCCTTCTCTTCCCTCCTCCCACACTTTCCTTCTCTTCCCTCCTCCCACACTTCCCTTCTCTTCCCTCCTCCCACACTTCCTTCTCTTCCCTCCTTCCATACAACTTCCCTGCTCTTCCCCCTCCTCCCCACACTGTCCTTCTCTTCTCCCTCCTCCCACACTTCCCTTCTGCCTCCCCTACTCCCCACCTTCCCTTCTCTTTCCCTCCTCCACACTTCCTGCTCTTCCCCTCCTCCCACACTTCCCTTCTCTTCACCTCCTCCCACACTTCCTTCTTCCCTCTCCCTCCTCCCACACTTCCTTCTTCTCTCCCCTTCCTCCCAAACGTCCCTTCTCTTTCCCCTCCTTCACACTTCCCTTCGCTTTCCCCTCCTCCCACCCTTCCCTCTCTTCCCCTCCTCCCACACTTCCTTCTCTTCCCTCCTTCCCACTTCCCTCTCTTCCCCCTCCTCCCACCCTTCCCTTCTCTGTCCCCTCCTCCCACACTTCCCTTCTCTTCCCCTCCTCCCACACTTCCCTTCTCTTCCCCTCCTCCCACCTATCCTCTCTTCCCTCCCCACCACCTCTACTTTCTCTTCCCCTCTCCCCCCCCTTCCCTTCTCTTCCCCTCCCCCCGACACTTCCCTTCTCTTTCCCTCCGCCCCTCACCCTTCCCAAGTATGATCATGTCAGTTCTCACAAAATTGAATCCTTTAGAAGTTGTTCGGTCTCTAACCCTCAAATACTTCCATGCACCACTTTTGAACATTTGACCTTTCAAAATTGGGTGTTTCCACTAGTACTGCTTTACTGATGAAGGTTTGTTCTGTTTAGCATGTTTACACATCCATAAATTCATTGAAATTATTACTAGCTATCAATTGATCTGATGTTGTTGTTGTTCTCCTCACCAAGTATTAATAATTCTCATAACCACGCCTAACATGTAGTAGTAGTAAATTTACAAACTGCCTTTAGTTGTTGGTGTTTTCAAAACCCACCCATACCGTCCCGTAGGTGAAGCGGGAGATCAATTGGGATGTAGAAGAGCAGGTCTACAAGGCGCACCTGCAGGAGGCCATTTTGATCCACTCGGACGATTCCTCGGACGAAGGGGAGCCTGCCACGCCTGTGCATTCCGCCGGCCTCCAGACTCCTCCCCCTGTCAAGAGAAGCTATTCCGAAAGTGAGTGCGACAGCGGGGCCCAGAGTGGCTACGTTACCCCGGCGACTGCCAAGAGGGAGGACGCGTGCAGTGAATTTAGTGATGGTGGGGGTGATGGAGACGATAGCGAATACGGGCCGCCTGAATTGCGGGCGGTGAAGGTGGAACCTGCTACTCCGAGTGCGATGCTTCATCGCCGCAGCAATGGTGCTGTGAGCAGCAACGAGAAGTTGTTGCAGACGGCAAGGAAGAAGAGGAAGAAGAGGTATCAATGCAGCGAGGAGGAAAGGGAGGGGGAGGAGGAGGACAATAGGCTTGGCACAGTGTCTAGGAAGCCTCTGCCAAAGAGAAGTAGGTCTGGGCCTCTGGAGGATGAGACGGAAGTCTCAAATGAAGAAGAGGAGTTGAGGGAGGGAGGAGGGGAGGAGGATCAGGCTTGTGAAGTTTCACTGACGACTGATCATTGTGAGGAGGATGGGGAAGAGGAGGATGAGGAAGAGGAGGAAGAGGAGGATGAGGAAGAGGAGGATGGGGAAGAGGAGCAATGTGAGGAGGATGGGGAAGAGGAGCAGTTCAGTAGTAATCACGGCATCAGAAAACTACATGCAGCTTCACAAAAGAGCAAGGTTCAAAGCTGCTATGATGGAAGAGACACTGGGTGCACCTTGAGCTCGACCACTCCCATCCGAAGGTACCATGGCATAGCCCGAGGGAGGGAGGGGAGCCACGGCAGTGCAGCGTTGCCCTCGGTTACCCGCAGCATGGCCGGCAAGGCCGAGTCACGGTCACGTGACGACTCTGACAGCATGACGTTCGATGTGTTCGTGGACACTGTACCCGGGTCACATGACACCGTGCCCAGGTCACATGACAGGCGCAGAACCTTGTGTGATTCCACTACTGCCACTCCCACTCCCCGTAGGCTGCTGTCAACTGGCCGACCATCCCAGCAGAGGTCTCGCCTTGTCCCTGCAAGACTTCAAGTGCAAGATGGCCCTCCTGCGTCACGTGATGGCCTGCGTCTATCACGTGAGCTGCAGTTGAGTGACACACCTACCCAGTCTCCTTCGACTTCACCCGCTGCTGTAGCATCTTCGTCATTGGTTACTACCGTTTCCTTGGATACTGCACCAATGTCGTCGGACGTGCTGTCGGAAGGTTCTGTGGCCTGGGGACGAGCAGGATCTTTAGGAGGATCATGTGATGTCTGCCCAGTCCTGAGTGATGGGTGTGATGGTGGAGGCAATGTTGATAGTGATGTTGGTATCTATGGTAACAGTGATGTCGGTAGCTATAGCGATGGCAGGAGTGTTCGTGGTGATGGGGCTTTGCATGCGAACAGCAAGTTCCCTCCACCACCTACACCAAAAGGAACCCACTCCTCTAGCCTGCCGTCATCATCCTGCAGGGTTATCACACCTTCTGGCCCTTCGCCTTCCCTGGGATCACCTGCCTGTCACTCTCCAGCACTCTCCTCCTCCTCCTCCTCCATCAAATACCATGTTCCGAAGTGTGCTCAACTGCCCTGGCTTGTGTTTCTCTCCTTGCATTCATCATCATCATCAACAGCACGCAACAGTGGACTCTTGTACTGCATTGTTGTTGACTTGTGGTCATTGTTGTGTTGGTGGTCACAGGTGCCACCCCGAGGCCCAAGTCTGCCGCACCCACCCATCCCTCCTCTCCCCTTGCTCTCCACACCTTCACCTGGTCAATGGAGCTGTCACTCCCCATACCATCGGCTAGGTGTGTGGAATGTGTTGAGGAGGGGGGGGGGGGGGAAGAGAACTGCACAGTATTTAACCAGCATCTCACTGAATTCAGTTCAGCATCACTTACGTGTGTGTGTGTGTGTGTGTGTGTGTGTGTGTGTGTGTGTGTGTGTGTGTGTGTGTGTGTGTGTGTGTGCGTGCAGTCTTGATTTGTCTTCTGTATGCATTGATATTAGATTTTACCTCATAGCATGGACTATGTTACGTGCAACTGTAGACAAAGCCGTTCTTTCGCCGGAGGGGGGGGGGGGGGGGGAGTCGAAATACGTTTGAAGTGTAGTTATTAACACCCGCATATAGATTATTGAGATAACGTCTGATACGTCAGTGTTGTCACTTATATAGTGGAAACGTTAAATATAATATAGCGTGGATGTTAAGGCCTTATGATAGCGATGGATGGCACAGCTAGCGGAGAGCGTACACGTCACTGTTGTTACATTTTGAGGGACCTGTGTACAATAGATGAAGCCCGCGTTACGGAGTGTAAACGTTAAGGGGAAGGAAGCTAAATCGTGTGCATGTGAAGGCCATCAGTGGATAAACATACATCTGGTGTGTCGTCAAATCATTATAGCACGTGAACTTACAAATATAGCGGGATATTTTAATTAGTTGCAAATATATGAAATCTATTTGCAAATCATATTCATTTAGCATAGTGGTTTGCAAGAGCGATCACACCACACCCCCTTTTGTTCGAAACGAAAAACAGAGGAGAGAGAGAAAAACAACGGTGAGAAGTCAAATTTTGAGAAAGCGATGGATGCGTCGCTGGAGTTGGCTCAGCTGCGGCAAGAGCTCTCGTTGCTGGAGCACGTGCTCCAACTGGAGAAGGAGCGGCGAATTCAAGCGGAGCGGCAGGCCGAAGCGGAGAAGCAGGCTTGTCTACAGCTGCAGCTGCTGCTCATCAGAGAGAAGAAGCTACGCAAGGCCGCTGGAACCTGGGCGCCTCCCCGCCAGGGAAACGCGGGTCGCTCATCGGCAGCGGAGCAAGTCGATCCCGCCAATTCTTCGCCGCCGCGCAAAAACACCTCAGGAAGCGACGGCAACAACTCGGCGCTGTCGCAATTGGACGAGCTGACGTCCTCCATATTCAGCGACCTCCCGAATGACGTGCAGGAGATGCTAGGCCAGTGGGGACCAGGTCAGCTCCCTTTGTTGTGCGTACGCCCACCTCCCCACGCCCTTTCCATACACGTGTATGTGTTTGTTTTGTGGGTACTTCATTTAATTTTATTTGTTTTGAGGTTTGTTTTCGTTGTTGTTGCTCGCTTGTTTTACATTTCGTATCACTATAGTTGGCACGGAACCAGTGCGCTCACGTGCCGAGGAGGCGGTTAAGGTAGACGACGCGAAGGGACTTAAAACGTGTTTATTTTCGGAAGGCGGGAAGGCTGCACTGTCCGATTCGGAGAAACAAAAGTTGCTGGACGTGGCGAGCGAAAATGGTCACACAGGTGTGTGTGTGTGTGTGTGTGTGTGTGTGTGTGTGTGTGTGTGTGTGTGTGTGTGTGTGTGTGTGTGTGTGTGTGTGTGTGTGTGTGTGTGTGTGGTGTAATCAAAGCTTAATTAGTCATAACGAGACACTTTATACCTCATACAACACACATACACTACACACATACACTACACACACACTACACACATACACGACACACACATACACACACATACACACACACACACGCACGCACACACACACACACACACACACACACACACACACACACACACACACACCACACACACATGGCAGGCTGTGTGGAGGTACTATTGGCAGCTGGCTGCCGACCTGAAGTGTGTACTCGCGAAGATGGCCTGGGTCCACTGCACCTAGCTGCCTTACATGGCCACACCGAGTGAGTGACACAACACAGCATGGCGTGAGCATACAGTGTAGTTATATGGTGTGTGTGTGTGTGTGTGTGTGTGTGTGTGTGTGTGTGTGTGTGTGTGTGTGTGTGTACATGTGATCCAGCTGTAATGGGTCATATTCAAATCACAATTAACTTCTCATCATAGATGAAACACACACACTACATGCATTAGTGTACTTGTGCATTGTCCAGTGTGACCCATGCTATAGTGTGGTGGAACATGTTGGGCATGCTGTAGATGCTGCACACACACACACACACACACACACACACACACACACACACACACACACACACACACACACACACACACACACACACACTCAGTAAACAGTCAAGCACATTGCCGTAAACGGAATGTGCCTGGCTGGCCTAGCTAAGTGCTCACATCACAAAAACACACGCACACATACAGTCCTGACATGACATGGGCGCACACCCTTTGATCTGTTGCCAGGTGTGCAAAGGTTCTGTTGACAGCTGGACCTGAGGCCATCACCGCTAGCGACAAGGAAGGCCGCACCCCTCTCTTCCTGTCCCTCCAACATGGCCATAGCGAGTGTGCCTCCCTCGTGCTGCAGGAAGCTGGGGATGTGGTGTACTCAAATGTCACTAAGGTAAGGAGGAGGGAGGGGGAGGGAGAGAGGAGGAGGGAGGGGGAGGGAGAGAGGGGGAGAGAGGGGGAGAGAGAAGTGTATTGCAGAGAGAGAGAGAGAGAGAAGTGAGAAATAAGTCGTATGCTTCTTGTGCGTGTGCAATTGTGTGTGCAAGTGTGGGCATGTGTGCATGTGTACGTGTATGCCAGAAGCATACATTATGTTGTGACCTAGATGCACTGCTGTAATTCTATTTCAAATGATCAGGGAGTAGTCTTTGATGTGGGGGTTGGGTGGGCTGGTCTAATGTATGAGGACATGTGCACCTGTGCCTGTGGCTTCAGAGCAGCTGCTGAGGTGTGTTTTAGACAACAACAGGTGGTCAGTTGAAGCTTTGCAGGTGTCCGATGGGTGGGGTAAGGATGGTGAGGGAGGAGGGGAGGGCACCAAACATCATAGTCTGAAATGGCTTGTCGCAGTGGGTCTGTTAGAGAGGGGCCCACCAGTCATCACACAATACAGACTAAACTTATTGTCCTCCGCACAACAAAAATGTTCCATTTTATTGCGTGTGTCCCCCTCCCCCCCCCCCCCCCCATGGCAACAGTTGTGAATGCAAGGCTGCTCCAGTGTGTGTGTGTGTGTGTGTGTGTGTGTGTGTGTGTGTGTGTGTGTGTGGTGTGTGTGTGTGTGTGTGTGTGTGGTGGCTCGGCTATTCTTGTCTCCATGCCCTCCCCTCCTCCCTACCCACTCCCCTTACCCCACCCATCGTACACACGCACACATTCGTGCACTCACATATAATCACATCCACACACTCTTATGCACTCACACACAAACATAAACACACACTACATCCACATACACACACACATCCACACACACACATCCACACACACACACACACACAATCCACACACACACTTCCACACACACACATCCACACACACACATCCACACACACACCACAGTCGGGACAGACGTGCCTCCACGCTGCCATCATGGGGCACCTCCCCCACCTTCTGAGGTCCCTCCTGGTCCACATTGTCACGACCTTCGAACCCTCCGTTGCCATAGAGATCATCAACCACCCCGATGCAGATGGTACCACAGTGGTCCACCTGGCCGCTGCCAGTGGTTACCAGGTGAGTTGCCCCACCCCCCAAAACCCCTCCCCTCAGTACCTTCTTCCATCTTGTATCCTCTTCTTTTTGCTTGTGTTGTTATGGCAATGTACACTGTTGATAACGTCATGGCGATACTCTCTGTGCACCCCCAGGACTGTGTGCAGGTGCTGTGCGGGTGTGGGAGTGTGGTCAGTACCCACAGGGACAGGTGGAACAGGACTCCATTGGACGTGTGCACCCAGAACTGTGCGGAACTACTGACGAGTCGAGGTACTGGGGAGGAGGAGGGGGCGTGGTCTATGCGGAGGGTGTGGGGATGGGGGTGGGGAGGGGTGAGAGGGTGGGTGAGAGGGTATTTTCTTAGTGTGGAGGAAGCTATGCTTTGCGTTGAGTTGCAGTGCACAAAACGAGACATACATGTGCAGCATGTGTGTGTGTGTGTGGAGCAGAAAGGGTCACTAGGAAACAAAAGACCAATAGATGTGAGCAAAGCAAAAATTGTTCTGTTCCTCTAATGGAGATGCACATTACGACCCTCCAATTGTACAGTCTACATCGATGTTCTTCTTGTAACATCCAATCACAATCAAACCACATGTACATGGTAGGACCTGGGAAAGTCTGTAGCTAGAACCAAAACAATGCAGTGTATAGTCTTAACAACTGCTCAGCAGAAAGTGTGGATCACACCAGTTCCTTTTTTTGCTTGGATGGCTATGGCAAAACGGAGCTCGAGGAGAGCCTAGGTGTTTTGAGAGAGAGGAGAGCCCATGTTGACGGGACATAAAGGGCAACGCTAATATCTGGCAACTGTTTTATCCTGAAGAAAAATAAGGGCCAGTGCGGGCTCGGTTTGGTCTTGGTCAAGGTGCAGAGATTTGGGTTTAAAACCTTCAACTTAACATGTACATTATAACTGCTTGTAACCATTAACCCTTCAACCCTCCCCTCTTCCCCTCCTCCTCCTTCCTTCCCCTCCTCCTCCTTCCCTCCCCTCCCCTCCTTCCCCTCCCCCTCCTTCCCTCCCCATACCTTCCCCCCATACCTTCCCCTTTCCCCCTCCCCTTCTTCCCCTCCCCCTCCTTTCCCTCCCCTACCTTCCCCCTCCCCTCCTTCCCCTCCCCCTCCCCTCCTTCCCCTCCCCCTCCCTCCTTCCCTTCCCCTCCTTCCCCTCCCCTCCTTCCCCTTCCCCTCCTTCCCCTCCTTCCCCTCCTTCCCCTCCTTCCCCTCCTTCCCTCCCCCCTCCTTCCCCTCCTCCCCAGACTCTAGAGAGGTCACAGTCCTCATTGACCTGGTGGATGGTCTAGTGGAGCCCGATCCCACGGCCATAGGGAAGCTCCACCTCATGACCCACCACACCTGGCCAGACGTGGAGGCCATGGTGCAGGACTGCCTCCTGGACTACTGCCGGCATCTCGGGGGCACACTTCCCTCCTCCCCAGCCTCGTGCCACCACACCTCTGAGGCCACACCTCCTTATGACCTTTGGACTAGCTCCTTCGCTCCGACCCTCAGGAGAGTTTTGGGAGGGGGAGGCAGAGATGGGCATGTCCATCACCTCCTGGCAACACTCCACGCCATGCAGTCGTCCACATGTGCCATGGACTGGAATGGGGACAGTATCTCCGGGTATCGGATTGGAGACATGCGTTGGAAGCCTGGGGAGGTGACTCACGCTATGGGTGCAAAAGGTCCCCATGCCCTTCTGACAGGTCTTGAATCCATGTCCAACCACCCCCACAACGCTGAGATCTGTATCACCTTCAAAGGTACACAAATGTGCATTGTAAGGTCTATACTACACACACCAGACATGGATACGACACAAATGTTTTGTGGTTATTGGTACAGTGTACATTATATTTACTCTCTCTCTTCTGCCCTCCCTCCTTCCATAACCCCTCCCTCCCTCCTTCCCTCTCTTCCTCCCTCCCTCCCTCTCTCTCTCCCTCCCTTCCTCCCTCCCTCCCTCCCTCCCTCCCTCCCTCCCTCCCTCCCTCCCTCTCATTCTCCCTCAGGGCTCTCTCAGGGATGCTTGGATCGTCTGGGATGGGATTTGATGATACCCATAGCCACTTTACATCAATATATTCAACTTGTAAGAAGCCAATCCAGCAACCTGTTCCAATGGATGTCCTGTCCCTTCACTGTGTCTTGTGTGTCCCTTCTCTGTGTCTTTTGTGTGTATTCCTCCACTGTGTTGTATGTGTGTCTGTTTGCATCACCTTGCAGGTTGAGAGAGAGAAGGCTGTCATCATACAAGGACCTCGTGGCTCTGGCAAGACCTCCATCGTGAAGGGCATTGCAGAGTACTTCAAGGTACGCAACCTTTCCTCCCTGGTCTTCTCTGGCTCTCCGTGCCCCTCACACCCCCTCATCATTCGCATGTGTATTGATACATGTATGCTCCCCAGCTCCTTCCTTCTCTCTCTCTCGTCCTCTCAACCTGCCCCACTGCTACATGTACAGTGTGCCTGTAGCAATCATAAAAGGCTCTGGTTGTGTTACATGTGTACATAGCTATCGTGTACAGCTGTATGTTGATTGCTCATCAATGTTCTCCCCTCTCTCCTCTCTCCCCTCCTCTTCTCTCCCTCCTCTCCCTTTCCTCCCACCCACCCTCCCTCTCTCCCTCCCTTGCCCCTCTCCTCCCTCTTTCCTTCCTTCCCATCCCTCTCTCCCTCCCCCCTCATGGTCTCCACTCAGACCACAAAGCAGGCCAGTGTCATCACCTTCTCTTGTCATCCCTCCATCAAACGAGATGACCTCTTGCGTCTCTTCCACCTCAATGGTAAAGCATGTGTGTCACGTGGGCGTGGTTGCTGTGGGGCGTGGCTAGAAAGTGCGGCTGTGAAGTGGTTTGACATGACCACATGCTACAGTACATGTTTGTGGTGATTAGGAGGTGTGTGTATGTGTTTGTGTGTGGTTTATATGTGTGTAGGTGTGTACAGGTATGTACATGTATGTGTGTGGTCTATATGGGTGTGTATGTATGTACATGTATGTATGTGTGTGGTGTGGTCTATAGAAGTACATGTATGTATGTACATGTATGTATGTGTGTGGTCAATACATGTATGTGTGTACATTTGCACATGTACATGCATGTGTGTGTGTGTGTGTACGTGACTATGCGTGGGCTGGTATTCCACTCAGGTCTGCTGGTGGAAGGGTCAAGAAGCACGGATGATGGATCTTCTCTATCATCCATTGGATCCTCTCACCACAGGTGAGCCCACTGGTGCCTCCTCCCCAGTACCAAAGCCCATAGCTCCTCCCCAGTACCAAAGCCCCATACCTCCTCCCCAGTACCAAAGCCCATATGTCCTCCCCAGTACCAAAGCCCATACCTCCTCCCCAGTTCTAAAGCCCATGCCTCCTCCCCAGTTCTAAAGCCCACACCATGATGGTTCAATACATGGCATAATAAAACACAGCGACCATTTAAACCTGTCAACTACAGGGGACCATTTTTCATGTGTCTGAATCAATTGCGCTACCCAAAGGAGGTGGGTGATTCAGCTGGGAGAGGTGGACATCTTGTGGTTGATGGGTTTCAATGGTCGCTGTGTTTTATCGAGCTGGTAACTCTTATTCCTCAATGTACACGTACAGCATTGTTAAATCCCTCTCTTTTCCAGTGTTCCACTAACTGATAGAGCTGTCATCATTTAAATCGATGTTTGTAGTCACATAAAAAAAATTCTTCATGAGAGGTGTACTGTGTCCTCCTCCCCAGGCCACAGTTTTTAATCCTAGACGATCTGGACAGACTCGGGGAGAGGTTTGCTGACCTTCTCTCCCTGCTGGACTACAGGGGCCCAGACCACTCCCAGTGGATGGACGTGGTGTTTGACAGAGACGGGGGTGTGGCGTTCTCAGCCGGCGAGTACCACCTGAGTGAAAGCTGTTATGTCATGGCAACCAGAAATGTGGCCGAGTGAGTGGTGGAGGAGGAAGGGGAGGGAGAGAAAGGAGGAAGGGGGAGGAGGGAGTGAAGGAAGGGAGGGAGTGGGGGAAGGAGGGAGGGAGTGGGGAGGAAGAACACACAGGAGGCATTAGTGTGTAAATTAGCTTTGATAGATTTTCAATTTGCTATCTTAGTTTACACATTTGAGCACCTACATGTACTAGTGATGGAACGAATAATGCTGATATGCATCAACGTGGTATAATGAACGAACCAATTGTACACATCATGAATTGCTTATTAAACTGTAAAATCGATTGGACTACAGCAACTGTTGGCTGAGCTAAACCATCTCAAGTGACAACATCTTGTACACGTATATACACTGTAATTCGTTTCTTCTTTTCGAAAGAAGTCACTAATATGTATTCATTTCCTACCGGTTTGAGAACTCAGATTGCAAACACTTAGACTGTGTTTGTTGTTAGTCATTCAGTCAAAGTGATTGAAATGGTAGAGTTATCCATTATTGGTGAATTTATAATGGGTGGGACTGAGGAGGAGGGAGTGAAAGAGGTATGGTGGTCAAGCTGGAATTGTAGATTATCATCATCATCATCATCATCATCATCATCATCATCATCACCACCACCACCACCACCACCACCACCACCACCACCACCACCACCACCACCACCACCACCACCACCACCACCACCATCTTCATCCTCATCATTGCAGGGGAGAATACTTTGTACCTATTGCGGAGCAGTTTGCATACATCCTCCTCCATCCCTCGTGTGAGCCATCACTAGGGATGCTACAGAGACACCTGAGGAGGAAGCTTGTCCACTGTTGCCATGGAAATGTGCCTCACAGGTGTGTGTGTGTGTGTGTGTGTGTGTGTGTGTGTGTGTGTGTGTGTGTGTGTGTGTGTGTGTGTGTGTGTGTGTGTGTGTGTGTGTGTGTGTGTGTGTGTGTGTGCGCAATTTGAATGAACAGTAGATACATATGTGTACATGTACATGATAGAGGGTAGTGGTTACCATGGAGTGAGTAGTTGTTGCGTTGATGTGTTGTACTGTACTCGTGAGTTGGTGTACCAGCCCTGACACTTTGTGTCACCCCTCCACACCTCATCACCTCCACACCTCATCACCTCCACACCTCATCACCTCCAACCTCATCACCTCCACACCTCATCACCTCCACACCCTCACCGCCCACACCTCATCACCTCCACACCTCATCACCCCACACCTCATCACCCACACCTCATCACCTCCACACCTCATCACCTCCACACCTCATCATCACCTCCACACCTCATCACCTCCACACCGCATCACCTCCACACCTCATCACCTCCACACCTCATCACCGCCACACCTCATCACCTCCACCACCTCATCACCTCCACACTTCATCCCTCCACCCTCTCACCTCCACACCTCATCACCTCCACACCTCATCACCTCCACACCTCATCACCTCCACACCTCATCACCTCCACACCTCATCACCTCATCCCACAGGTCAGACCTTCTCTACAGATGTGTGCAGTGGGTGTGGGAGGTGTGGCATCTCTACAACTATCTGATTGGTCAGCTGGAACTCCCAGATCTAGTTGCAGGTAATGGAGATGGTGTGGTGATCAAGACATCAACTTGTACACACTTAACACACACACACCTCCACACACCTCCACACACCTCCACAGGTCCCAAACACTTCTTTTCATGTCCAGTTGAAGCTGCTGATCCAGACAAGGTTTGCAGGTTGGTAAACATCTTATTAATCCACACACACACACACACACACACACACACACATGCAGTTCACTTTATGTGTCCATTTCTCCCAGCTGGTTGATTAACTTATGGAACCATCGTATGGTCCCCTCCATCGATGGACACCTCCAGAGCAGACTGGGCACCCGTGCCGTCTCTGAACTGTTCCATGCACTGGTCCGACATGTGTTCAAGCCATTCTGTCCACTAGGACATCAAGGTGGGAGGGGCTTGTGTGGGTGGGAGGGTGACTTGGGAGGCTGGAAGGAGCGTGAGATGTGTGAGTAAAATGTGGTATGGTTTGGAGGGCATTCGAGCGTCGAGTGTTGTTGGTCCTATGATGTGTGGATTAGTGTAGGGGATGGTCCGTGATTGGACTAGCTACATGATGTGGCATGAATAAATTTCAGTTTGGGTACAGTGGTAGAATAGGTGCAGGTGTGTATTAATTGAGGTGTGGGATGGGGACTAGTGTGCATTTGTTGAGAGTACATGTATGTGAGGGTGTAGGAGAGGGGCTGGTGTGCATTTATTGAAGGTGAAGAAGGAACAGCTGGCATGCATGGAACACAGTGTGGACCTAAAAGTACACATATCCATTGCCTTCAATAAATGTACAACGATTCCTCTTCTACACCCTCAATTAATGCATACCAGCCTCTCTTCTACACATCAATTAATGCACACCCCAGTCCCTCTTCTACACCTACTGTTGATCTATTGTATGAAAGTATAGGTGTGTGTGTGTGTGTGTGTTTGTGTGTGTGTGTGTGTGTGTGTGTGTGTGTGTGTGTGGCAGGTATGTTATAACATTTGCATGTATATTGAGTACTGTAAAGTACCATGAATAAGCTCCCCCCCCCCCCCCCCCTCCGCCCCCAATAATAAAACATGGCTTGTATCTAAACGTCCATATCTTCGTAATCGCGAACACTTCTGCGTATCATTTTATTATAATCATCTACCGGTACCATTTATGTTTCTGAAATGCTGAATACACTGTAAGTTTGAGGAAACTTTCGAGGTTACGGAAATGTGCACGTTTAACACGAGCCATTTTTTATTGTTGGGGCGGAGGGGTGAGCTTATTCGTGGAAATATGTGTACGTACAGCTTTACTAGGGTAGTGGGAGGAGGTTGAGAGTACATCTGTTTCACTTTGTGTGTTCTGTTTCATAGCAACCAAAAACTTGTTTCAGAAGTTTATGTTTGGCAGTGTCGCCATAGACCAGGCCAAACCATCAGGTAAAGCCCTGCCTGTGAATTGTGCATGTGCATGTACAAGTACTTGAGAGATGACACAGTGGTTGTCCTTTGTAGGTGTGGAAGAGGGTAGTAGCATTGCCACCTCTGTGAGAAGAGACGTGGGTGAAGCTGTTCCAAAGGATGTGGGCGTGGTGGCCACGCCCCGAGCTCCAAGGGATGTGGGCGTGGCTGGGAGCAGCCCCAGTGCCATGAGAAATAGCTCTCACGCGACAATCGTGTCCTACAAGGACATGATCAAGAACTCACCGCAGTTTAAAGCAAAGAATGCCAAGTCTTCAAAGAGTGTAAGCTTTGGTGCAAGAGTCTTGTGGGTGTTTTTCTAGTGGAGAAAGCATGATTCGTCTGATTTGTTTCTTTCTTCAAGAAATCTAAGAAAACTGATGAAAATAACTCTGACACGGCTTCAGTGGCCAGTGAGACTGGTAAGTTGAAAAGAAGTTGTTTAAAATCAATAAATTAAGCATGTGTACACTTACGCACAAGCCATTTACTAACAAAGTTACGCCGCAGCTGTTCCTGAAGCCATTCTTGTCATCCTGGAATCACTCCAGGGCAGTTGAGTAGAGCACCTGTTCTTAGACCTGCTGCAGTACATGTATACATGTACTGTAGTCAAGATGCGATCACAGATGTCACAACCTGTTCCTCACAGAGTCTCTTTGATACACATGCATGCATGCATGTGGGTCATCATCTAGGCCACCTGTACCTCTATTTCACCCTGGTGCATTGCATCGTCACGGACTACAGTGTGTTTACGTCACGCTTTGCATGTGACATGCTCAAACCAATGTGTGGCTGAAGAGACACTCACCTCTCTTGAGGCAAACTGGAGACCATTTTCTTGCCTACAGTTTTTTTTTTTTTTTTTTGGGGGGGGGGGGGGGGTTTGGGATCCATACATGTACTCTATTTGGATAAGTCGGCTTTCAGTACTAAAGTGACAGCATTGGATGTAATAAATGTGCTCATAGCAGATTCTACCATATGTAGGTACATGTATATGGAAATTAATTGACAGTAGCGAGTACATGTACAGTATGTGATGCCTTTCAGCTCACTTTCCACTAGTCCAAACTATAGAAAACCTGTGTAACCGATTTCTTGGTTTCAGTTAGTGAATAGTTCGGCCTCATCATGTAGACTTTGTACTATGTGTTCTCACAGCGGCTGTGGGATGGAAGCAAGATTTGAAGAACACTTCCCAGCTGGCTTGACACAATGCATGTAGCTTTCACAATCTATCTGATAGCAGGGGTTATCTATCAGTTTGTCCTTATCTGCAAGGGGGGGGGGGGGGGGGGAAAGGTCACTATGTTGCTACAGAAAAACTGATTGCATCATCTACTGCATACTGTAGCTTTTAATGATGCTTGCTTCGTCAATAAAGCACTGTGTCACCTGTGAACCCACTCAGGTGTGGTAACCTGTACATATTGAGGCACTTTTGATATCCCAGAGGGAAGTTTATAACAGTAATTGGATCCACAACCTTCAGTAGGTTCATGCAGTAAGCCAATCATTCATTGTCTGTTGACTTAATTTGGATAGCTAGCTGAGCAAGGGATGCCATACACTTTGGCTGTGGCTTTCTCAGGACGCATTCATTCAATGGCTTCAGGTCAACGCAAATACACCATGACACCATTACAGCACTCAAACGTGTTGGGATGTCTGCCTTCTAAATAATTGCCTGACAATCCATCTGTATTCCTGTCACTATTCTGTCACAGAGTAGTTCTACTTTCCTCCAGGAGATGTAGTCCAAGAAGATTCCTCTTCCTATTGGTTTCTACAATTGATCCACACTCTCTTCTTCCTCACCCCAAAACATGTACATGTATATGTGTCTAACGTACGGGGATCATGTTTGCATGCTTTTTATAATGCAAGACGCTGTAAATATATTGGCAGCTTCTTTGCTAATGCAGTGTAGTGCTATGCAAACCTGCTTCTTATAAAAAGTTGCCACCCTTAATTAAACAAGTTGATCATAATGCCTCAGTATTGATATGGTTTGTAGAAAGTGAATATCATTGTTGTGTCCAACCACCATGTCGAATGACTAGTTATGGAAAAGATGCTCACACTGGAGACAAATAAATGAGTAGCCAATAAACTTTCAAGCACTGTATGCCACAATGTGTACGCTTTTCTTTTTCTCTCTTATGCTTTCCCTGGTATTCTCCTCACAATCTCCCATCCATGTCCTGTGTCTTACCTCTCTCCCCTCTGTACTCTCTCTTCCATCAGGCAGCCTCAGTGGAGGGCCCCCAAGGAGTAGAGCCAAGACATTTGGCCTCTTTGGAAGGGAATCATCCTTCAGGATACAAAAGTAAGCAACTTGCATTACGCCAAGTTACATGTATGAGCTAAAATGGGACACAACTCATCTTGCAGGCTTTTCAAGAAGAACTCATTCAAGGCACCTAATCCTACCAAAGATGCACCCAAGCAGCTGAAGAATAGTGGAGGAGGGGCCAAGAGCGACGCCTCCGGTGACCTCCACGACCTTTTTGACATGTTCTCTCGGTTCGGCGACAGTCGTTTGGACGAGCAGAGAAGCCCCGCCCCTCCCAACATGCACGTCACCCCTCTCCCTCAACCCTCCCCCGCTCCCTCCCATGGCTCAGTGGGTGTGGTCCCCAAGTACATCCTGGCCACCTCCACCCCTCAGGAGGGGGGGTCGTCGCCACGACGATAACCTCTCGTCTCCCAGCCTGTCCCACCAGTCCCCTCTTGGCCAGAGCTGTGGTGCGGATGGTGGGCAATGGGAGGTGGGTAGTTTATTCGAAGGTGCCGGGGAGAGAGGTCAGGAGGGCAATACCGGCGAGACTACTTCCCCCGCGAAGCACGAGGGTTCCCTGGAGCTGGACCTCTCTGTGTCCAGTGGTAGCGGGAGCCACTCCTGCCTCACCAGCTGGGTGGAGGTCAGGGAGGGGGAGGGACAGCCACACCCATCGCCACGCCCACCGCATGAAGACGACCACCACCTCCTCCACCTATCCTCCACCTCCTCTTCGCATCGGCACCGTCTCAGTGATCCAGACGACAGCAGTAGCGTTGTCCTCAGGCCGCACCCCCTGGAGGTCCAGCAGAGGAGGCAGAGCAAGAGGGAGAGTTGGTTATCAGACACGTGGGATGATCCCCTGGGCTCCAGTGCTCGCAGCTTCAGTGCCAGTTTGGGCTTTGAGCCTTCCTCCTTTGGGAAGAAGGACCACAGACGTTTCAGCATGGCTTTGGTTGGCCAGGAGGAGGAGGAGGTGGGGGCAGAGCTGTAGGCTGAACAGTCTATTGGTGTCGCAAGCCTTTAAAAATAATATTTATAATTGTATTTATTTTCGTCGTATAATATATGTGCCTTTTCCGTGTAGTTTGGTCATTAATTCCATCACATGAAGTATCAATTTCAAAGTACGATCTACATTGACTGCATCAAGCGATACGACATAAACAGCGAACGTTACAAACCTATGACTACTGGGATTTGGTAAAGCTTTTCCCGCTAGCGAAAGTTTAAGAAGTAAATGATAACTGAACTAATACTTGCTCAACGTTGTATGGGTCTGGGGATGCATATTGATATGTAGTCCGATCTTCGCCGTCTATAGGTTCAAATCCCGCAAGCAATATTAATATAGATTTTTGCATTTTATTATTGTTTCGAAGCTTATGCTTATATACAAGTTCCGAATCCATTACTTCAAGCAATGCAAGTGCACTGTGGCTTACCAGATTACCAGATTCAAGTGGAGACAATCAAGTGCATCATCTGTTTTAGCATCCTCAATACCACACAATGAAGCTACTGATTCTTTGACACAGACGTTTTTCTAATTTGTACATTTAATTATATTTATGAAAGAGAGAATAAAACATCAGCACAGGTGCTCGAAATTAAATGTGATATCAAGTCTTCATATTATTTTGACATCATCATAATACTGGTAATGAGGTCTGTGGCTCTTCTCACCTCAATAGATTTAAATGCTTTTGATTGATGCAGTCACCCAGGTAATGTATAAGAAATGTTTTCAATGGCAGCATTCTCTGCCTTCTTGTGGTTCGTGAGAGACCTTTAGTTAATTTTGTGAGTACCAGCTATTATTGCTATGGATGGAAAAGGGTCATTTTGTGAAGTGCATGGGATATAGTTTCTTTAACACAATAGCTATCTTTCTTATCTTTAGGTCCTCCGGTTCCACCCACCTGGCTGATATTGAGCTGTATGCAATATTTCAAAATCATCAGTAAGTTCAAAAATCAGAATAGTCACACACACAGACCAGAGGAATTATATCTTACAAGCTGGGTTGTCCCCCTCCATCATGGCTTTGTAGGATGATGCCTCGATGCCCCCCCCCCCTAAGCTGAGTCTTTGAAGACTTCACTACAACCTGATGCTTCACAAAGTGTCACTCTTTAGACAGCCTGATGCCAGGCTGAACTTAGCATAAGGTTTGGTGGTCTTGGCATTCCATACCATTGGACGGATCGATTCGGGACATAAATCTGAAATACTATTTCAACAGTGCATGATTGTGTGTATTAGCTTCAGTGTGTTTCACAGAGTACTTACAGTATTAATGTTGAAATAAGTTTGAGAGACAAAGGTGTTACAATGGGATACAGCATCGCCAGCAGAAAAAGCCCCTGCCTCTCGTCAACATTTGCTTCATTTGCCACTTCATTGATCTCAGTCCTTCTTTCAGGGGAACCAGGTTTGCACTTTGATCGAAGTGAATTCAGAGCAGCCATTATGCGGTGGTTGGGCTTGAACACCACAAGGGCCTCATGCTGTCTGTTGATATAGCATTGGATCCAAGGGAACAACCATACAGTGTTCTGTAGGTGCATGGTGATGATGCGGTATTCTGCCATAATCGGTTGCGAGATGACTTTGTAGACACTTATCATAGGGCACACCTGGGGGTGGAGGTTGAAGCAGGTAGTTCTCTTACCCCTGACCTTTCATTGATGTCATTGGACTGGAGGGGTCCGTGCAGGTTTTGCTTGACAGTGTCCTTGTGGCGAAGCATTGATGATGATATGTGTTTAGTTTAAAGAATCTCAAGCAGACAAATTTATACCACGCTACGATACTGCTATTACCGCATTACAGCAAGCTCTTGTTGACTTCGGGGAGTTGTGCTCAGAATGGAAAAAGTTATCTGGTATGAAAGGTTTATTTGAAGACGAAACATATAATTTCTAAGATCTTTTCTCAAGTTGATATACTAGGTTTTTGTTGAATGGCTTTGCAGACTGTGCCTTAAACCTGAAAACTGTATAATAGACCCAAGCAACTAAAATGAAATATTAATGTACACCATGCATAGTCTTGATTAAAATAAGAATTTGGCACAATGAATAATGCAGGATAAATTCATGCCACATGTCTACATGGCACATATTCACATTATTTAGTCCATCAGTGACATCTTGAATAATTAATTAGACAGCAAGATATGCAATACCGAATTTCACACTTCACTATCAAAACTTGCAAACTGACAGTCTACACCAAGTTTCTGTCCTCATTATATGCTCACACATTTCACTTAATTTTTTACATCTTCATCCCTATAGTTTCTTGTAGCTCATCTTGAATCTTGCTGAACAGATTGATTATCAATTGTTCTTTTTCACAATGGGCCATAGCATTCATATTCATACCTGCCTGATTCTGTGTTTTTTTTTCTTTGTTTGTTTCGTTTCTTTTGTTAGGGTTGCTAATCTCGGCCGGCGTATCTTTGATTATTTTGCACAGTGACAAGTAATTTCTCCACCAAGTATATGGGACAGTAGTAGAAATGGTCAATGACAGCAGTGATGTGAAGAATTGTGTTGGTGTAGCCTGCGAAATATCTGCGGTGGAATGGCAATAATGAGTTATCTGTATGTTTACAAACGCCAACTTTCCAATTATGACGATAGTCAGAAAAGTGGTAAGTACAATTATAACCGCTAGACGGAGACTATGAGGTACTTAGTGATAACCCTGTTGCAAGAACTACAGTTACAACCACGTATATGTCGATCGTCATCATGGCTTGGAATGGCAGAGAAGACAACCCGAGGATAATGAAAGGGGCGTGGAATACAAGCAGAACTCCTAATGGATGCTCCGATATGTCAATGCAATAGCATTTATAATAAATGTGACGATAAAGGCACCAAGCGCACCATAGAATGTTGCCGTTCAGATGTGACGTTATTCCATACACAGATAAGTAAACAATTTCGAGAGCAGCTATACCCATTGCAAAGAAGCACAGAACCACCGAATGCCCCAATTCCATGCCGCCTCTTTCACTTGAATGTCAACATTGGTTGCTTCAATGTCAACATTGGTTGATTCCAGACGGCTGGCTGATAGCTCGCATTTTTAAAACAAGTCAGATCTAAGCAATCCAATTATTGAGCACGAAATCACTGTTGCTAAAACTGCTCCGATCAGCCGTCGTACAGTAAATTTGAATAAAAGATTTCTTTATTACCAATTTTTCTTCCTGCTTTCTAAAGACTATCCGTCGACGACATAGCCACGCAACTGAGTCACTCGTAGTCGTATAGACAGGGGCGGATCCAGGATTTTGGGAAAGGGGGGGTCTGATAAATATATTCACAACTGGGGGGAGTGTACGGGAGGGGGCGTGCCCCTCCCGTGACAGCAAGGGGGTCTGAGGAAGCGCTGATAGCTCCCCAGTGGGGTCTGGGGCGAAGCCCCAGCCGCTTTTTTTGCTTTTGCGTTTATTTAGCATGAAATTGACAGTGATATCCAATACATATACATCACGCGATATCCGGATTACTAGAGCCTGCATGGATAGCGACGAGAAAACTGTTCATTCTTCACAATGCTATAATTCCTACTGCTCAGTAATTAAATTCGTGACGCAAAGCTTTTGTGAATTTGTGACCGAAGCGTGCACGTGGCCAAGCACCATGCAGCTACATGTCGGTCTATAAACGACTCATGTATGTTTTACTATAGTATTAGTATTTTTAGTTTATTTAGCTCTATAGCTATCTGTTTTCTGAGGAAAAGGATCCATCCCATTCACGTCTTTTGATCGCTTACCTCAATTCCTTCTCACACGCACCATTCGATAGATCGCGCGATTAAATATTTCGTTAATAAACATGTAGGAGGATTTAATTAGATCGATATAGACCCCGCTTGGCTAGAGCGATGTGCAATCTTGCAAACCCAAGGACGGTAACATGCAGAACGCTGCATAGATTACAGTATGCATACGTCATTCTTCATATAGGAAAGGGGGGGTCCGGACCCCCTGGACCCCCCCCCCCCCCCCCCCCTAAATCCGCCCCTGTATAGATCAGCTGGTAACAGCGTATTATACTGACTTTGGCCGTTCTTCGTAACGAGTCCTTTCCTTCTGCATAAGCTTTACCTTTGGCGTAGACGCATGTTCAGATATCACGCAGCCTTGGCCTCGTTTGTTTGCACGAAACGTCGCGTTAGAAAAATTAAATAAATAAATAAATAAAAAGTTGTCTCGTACTCAGACCCAATTTCACAGGCGGGGGATGGATTACATCACCGCTACGCTGATTAAATTCTCACACCAGTTTAGTGTAATACAACTTAACTGTACAAAGCTGAGGTTATGAGAGTAATTGTTTTCGGGTGCATGTCTGCATGCAATGGTCATTTTGGTCAGCCGACTATCCCAACACCACCAAATAAGGATTCACAGCAACAGAAACTACATTGCGAAAATTGACGTAGTTTGCAGCATTAAACCACTCAGTGCCTCCGGTCACACCATTCCGATAATTTAGAGCTGGGTTTCTAGCCGCGGTAAGAGCTGCATTCTCAGCTGCAACGTTTGCAGTAACCACAAATTGGGCGCGAACAACAAGAAGTAGAGGATTTCCTACTTGAAGCTCAGCTAAGCGCTCGTTCACATTTCTTGTAGTTCTTCCAATTTTGTAATAATTCGTTCCAGCTGTTTGAATAATGTATATGGTTCCCGGTTCGTCTTGAGTAACGATCTCGCCATCCTCGGAGTACACGTGCACTGCCTAAAATGGATACAAGAAATACATGTACTGTATGGCTGCGCGCGGTTCAAACATTGACTCACTCGACCGTTGCTTTCGGCAAAGACAGTCAGCAGAGCGAAGAAGAGAGCCAATACTTTGAGCATTCCAGTCCCGAATAAAGAGCCGATTAAGAGGATGTTTTGAAAAGCTGATTTTAAGTCCAGTTGGGATAAGTTTGAGTTAGCGCGTCTTATATACCGCGGGCTTTATAAATGTTGTTTCCTTTAAAAATGAGGAAAGCGCATTTGTATGCAGTCAGTGTTTACGAATTGCAACTCTGTGTAATAGAAATATTTACACACCTCTATGTACCTGTGTCAATACATGGGATCGTTTCCGCGACAAGGGAAAGGAAACTTTGTGCGCAGCCACCCTGTGGTTTGTCCTAGTAGTTTATCCCATTTTATGCTTATCCTTTGGGCTAGCAATCCTTCGAGCCACAAATCTTTGCGTGTGTGGTTCTCGCACCAAGTGGAGAAGCGGAGTTGGAATAGCTAATGGTGCCGGACTGCCGACTGAATTAACAAACTTTGATTAACACTTTTACATCATTAATTCATTCTTTTATTTTGTCATTTCACTGTTTATATTTCTTGTTTTCTTTTGTAAGTGCATTATATCCTATTATAATGCATTTATCTACGATATGAGTTGAACTGTGATATTGTTACAATCACACGTTATGAATTTCCTTTCCTTCTTCCCCTGACAGTTTGATGCCATCATACACTGTGCAGTCCATTATGTTCACTATTGTGAGAGGTGCATTAGTCGTAGTTCCTCTGGACCGCTCATAATAAAAAAAAAATCCACAGTGACACAAAGCGGTCAGCCGATGATGTAATGCTCATAGAATGAAAAGTGTCATCATGAACATTTCGATCTGGGTACGAGAGAGAGAGAGAGAGAGAGAGAGAGAGAGAGAGAGGAGAGAGAGAGAGAGAGAGAGAGAGAGAGAGAGAGAGAGGAGGGTCTCATGAAGGAATTGGAAATGTGGAAATGAAAGAGACATATATAGGGTATGCTAGGAATAACCATATTCTAATTACAGTAAACATGGCATGGCTTACATGTTAGTATAGCCTATCCTTTCTCTTTTTTAGCCTCTACTTACTACAACAGCTTAAAAAGCATGCATGTATAGGTGTTAGACCTTCCTCGGCTCAAGTATCAGCACAGCCATTGCCATTGCAACACTCACTTGACCTAGCTATAATTTTAGCTTGAAATGTCATGTCAGTAGCTGTCAATGTCACGCGAGCTATCGATTTGCAGACATCCAGCTCTGCGCATGCACATCCATTCCCTGGACCATTTATGCTACAATTTCTGGGTTGATAAACATTGCATGAAGGCAATGGCAGTTGAAACTTAAAAAAAAGTGGGCATAAATAACGCAGCAAGTTGGACCAACTTTACAAAAATCGCCCAAAATTTGCAATTCGTACTTCAAAACTGTAATTTCCAATATATTGAACAATCGATAAATTGAGTTCGGTTTCTTACACGGACCTTTAGGTCCCTTTCCCACATAAGGTGTTTTTTACGCGCTTATAAGGAAATCTGTGTGTACAAACACTAAAGGTGATACAATTTAAACAGTACAAACACGTTGCCAGCTATCTGTATAGCTGTTCAGGCCACAATGGTGGTGTATAAAAAGGACGGGAACAAGGTTTGACTGAATCATATTGAGTGTGCTAAATATATTTCATTTTCCCAGTCCCATTTCAGTCAAAGCTTGTTCCCGTCCTGTTTTACACCAATCTTATATGCTATCAACTTGTATTCTATATATATATTAAAGGGGTTAAACCCCTCACCTTTTTTCGCTACACACAGTTCAACTGGGACATCACCCTTCCAACTAATGTATGGTAGACAACCAAAATCTAGCACATTTTCTTCTTTTACTGGTTGTGATGCACTGCAGTATCAAGAAACCCTTCAAGCAAAACTAGCTGACCTCCAGGACTTGGTAGAGGCACATATTGTGGAGTCTGCAAAGCACCACAAGGGTGCTTACGACCAAAAATCTGCAGAACGAAGATTTAATACTGGAGATTTAGTGTGGCTGTCCATTCCAACAGCAGGAAAGCTGGACCCACGATGGGAAGGGAAATGGAAAGTGAAAATCATGAGGTCTCCAGTTACTATGGAGATTACAGATGGTAAAAGGACTAAAGTTGTTCATGTAAATCGTCTACAACCTCGTATCCAAAATATCAGTTGAGGAAGATGTGAACAGTGGTGTACAGCATTACACAGAGGGTTGAGCCACTTCACAATGTGCAGTGGGAAGCTCCGCTTGTTGAGCACTTGGATTTTGGGAGCCCACCTCCAGTAGCAAACCCTCCAACACTGCCACCACAGCCAGTGCAACCAGAACCACCTCCTCCTCTACCAACACTCCCTCCACAGGAGCAGCCAGGCATGATAGAACAGTTCACCAGGAGGTATCCTGAGCGGAACAACAGACGTCCACCTGATAGGTTGTATAGTCAAAGCTCGAGGTCAAGCTTTAAAACAGAGAGGGACGAATGTAGTACGTGTGTATTGATTAATATTGGGTGTATGATGTAATCGGGAGCACGTGAGAATATAGATTTTGATTCAGAGCCAATATTACACTACTACAGCCTTGCTTTACAATGTAGTGAATTGGATGAATACAACTAAACACTTGCCCCATCCCAAGTGTAATCTTATATGCCATCTTTGCCATGCATAAGACTGACCAAAAATATCGTGCATTCGTATGCATCACAACCATCTCCTTGGATAATTAAACTCAGAATAAGTATAACTATTCATTAATCACAGGTCTCCTCCTCGGCCTCGCCGGCCATACTGAAGGTGGGGGTGTACAGAGAAATCGAGTACTGTGCATGTCTTTTTCTTTTTGAGCAACATTTTCTTTTCCTATACTGCCCTCATTTCCATTTCTTGTGGTTATGTCAGTTCACCCCCCCCCCCCCACACACACACACTCATATACACCCTTAAAAGCACACACACTGGTGAACACATGGTGTGTATTGTTTTGTGTACAAGCAGCCTTGCATTCACAATTGTTGTCATTGAGGGGGGGGGGGGGGGGGGGGGGAGACGGAAAATTAATTTGTGGTGTGTGTTTTCAATGTGTTGGTGGAGGGCAACAAGTAAAATTTTCAGAATGTATTTTGTAGTGCATGACAGTGCAATGTCTCTCTCTACCACTGTGACCTGGTGCAAATGTACACCCACAGATACACATACACACAATTACACATATACACGCACACACAGTTGGGACAGATGTGTCTCCACGTGGCTAAGCTGAGTACCCTTCCTTTTGTCATTTTTTTGGCTTGTGGTTATGGTGGCACACGCTGTTCATATTGATGCCATTTCTGTTGTCATGGCGTAGCTCTTAGTACACTGTCAGGACTGTGTGCAGGTACCGTGCGGGTGTGAGGGAGTGGTCAGTAACTACATGTATAAGGCAGATGGAGTAAAGAAGGGAGGTTGGATTATCTTTTGTTGTGTGCCTGTGTGAATAATTTTGGTATGAACAGTTACAAGTGCATGTACAGTACATGCAAGTTGAAGTTTAGACCTGGACCCAATATGCAATTCTCACCCACCCACGCCTTTGACAATTATTTGTCACATGAGTTATACTTGGGCATGTGGTCTGATTGTGATTGAATGCTGCATGTAAAAAGCATAATGACATGTGATGCTTAACAATGAGGAGGTCCATTGGGTCATAAGGTCTGCATCAAGGAGGGGTTTACGCTAACAATCTTTGTTTTGATCACATTTGGTCTTTGTTCCCTGCTTGACCATTGTCTGCATCCAGTCCACCCACTTACTTGTCACCTCTAAACATACTGTACACACACACTGTCTAGCTCTGTAACTTCATGCACTGCTTCGATCCTCTGTGCTCTGACCTTACTTTTATTCTGTCTCCCTCCCTTTCCCACCCTCTCCCTCCTCTTTCTCCCTCCCTCCCTCCCTCCCTCCCTCCCTCCCTCCCTCCCTCCCTCCCTCCCTCCCTCCCTCCCTCCCTCTCATTCTCCCTCAGGGCTCTCTCAGGGATGCTTGGATCGTCTGGGGTGGGATTTAATGATACCCATAACCACTTTACATCAATATATTCAACTTGTAAGAAGCCAATTCAACGACCTGTTCCAATGGATGTCCTGTCCCTTCACTGTGTCTTGTGTGTCCCTTCCCTGTGTCTTGTGTGTCCCTTCACTGTGCCTTGTGTGTCCCTTCCCTGTGTCTCGTGTGTCCCTTCACTGTGTCTTGTGCGTCCCTTCACTGTGGCTTCACTGTGTCTTGTGTGTCCTATCACTGGGGTCTTGTGTGTCCCTTCACTGTGTCTCATGTGTTTGCCTTCACTGTGTCTCCCTTCACTGTGTCTTGTGTGTGTGTCCCTTCGCTGTGTCTTGTGTATTTGCATTCACTGTGTCTCATGTGTGTGTCCCTTCACTGTGTCTTTTGTGTATGTCCCTTCACTGTGTCTTGTGTTGTTCCTTCACTGTGTTGTACGTGTGTCTGATTGCATCACCTTGCAGGTTGAGAGAGAGAAGGCTGTCATCATATAAGGACCTCATGGCTCTGGCAAGACGTCCATCGTGAAGGCCATTGCAGAGTCTTCAAGGTACGCAATCTTACTTCCCTAGTCTTCTCTGGCGCCCCATGCCCCTCACACACCCTCACATTCACATGTGTATTGATGTGCTTTCCAGCTCCTTCCTCCTCTCTCTCATCCTTTCAACCTCCCCCACTGCTACATGTACCTGTAGCAATCACATTTCACCATAAAGACTCTGGTAGTGTACAGGTGTACATAGCTATCGTGTACAGCTGTATGTGCGATTATGTTTGCTCATCAATGTTCTCTCCTCACTCCCTCTTTTTTCCTCTTTCTCCCTCTCTACCTCCTACACTCCCCATCCCTACTCCTCCCTCTCTCTCCCTCTCTCACTATCTCCCTCTTTCTCTTCTTCCCTTCCTCTCTCCTCCCTCCTCCCTCCATCCCCCCTTATGGTCTCCACTCAGACCACAAAGCAGGTTAGTGTCATCACCTCCATCAAATGAGATGACCTTTTCCATCTCTTCCACCTCAGTGGTAAAGCATGCGTGTCACGTGGGCGTGGTTGCTATTGGGCGAGGCTAGAGAGTGGCTGTGAAGTGGCCGCATGACTCAAGGCGGTGTTATATGGTGTGGTGATTAGGAGGTGTGTGTATGTGTTTGTGTGTGGTTTATATGTGTGTACAGTGTATGTGTGTACAGGTATGTACATGTATGTGTGTGGTCTATTTGTGTGTATGGGCGTGTATGTATGTACATGTATGTATGTGTGTGGTCTATACATGTATGTGTGTACATTTGCACATGTACATGCACGTGTGTGTGTGTGTGTACGTGACTATGCGTGGGCGGGTATACCACTCAGGTCTGCTGGTGGAAGGGTCAAGAAGCACGGATGATGGATCTTCTCTATCATCCATTGGATCCTCTCACCACAGGTGAGCCCACTGGTGCCTCCTCCCCAGTAACAAAGCCTGTACCTCCTCCCCTAGTACCAAAGCCTTTTATCTCCTCACCAGTACTAGAGCCCATACCTCCTCCCCAGTACCACAGCCCTAGATCTCCCTCCCCAGTATCAAAGTCCATACCTCCTCCCCAGTACCAAAGCCCATAGCTCCTCCCCAGTACCAAAGCCCATGCCTCCTCCCCAGTCCTAAAGCCCATACTATGATGGTTCAATACATGGCATAATTGAACACAGCAACCATTTAAACCTGTCAACTAGAGGGGACAGGTTTCCACAAGTCTGAATCAATTAAAGGAGGTGGGTGATTCAGCCTTGAGAGGCGGACATCTTGTGGTTGATGGGTTTCAATGGTCGCTGTGTTTTATCGAGTTGGTAAAATTAATTCCACAATGCGCGCCCATGCCATCTTTGTACACACCTCTATCATCTAGACCCAACCCCTCCCCCCCACCACACACTGTATGAATAACCACACCGGGCCACCCTTTGTGAATCAAAACTGGGAGGCCCATGTACTGTAGACATGTGTGTCAGGGGACAGGACCCATTTCTCACGAGTTCTTCTTCAGTTCTGGCATGGGCAGTGACCAGGTGTGTGTCAATGTTGATTCAGTTTCAGTTGGCATGGCCTGAACAGGATTGTTTACCCCCCACCTCACCCAATACATGTACTACCATCTTCCACATCTGCTGCAGTTCTATTCTGTAGTCACATACATCAGTTCCATTAACTGTTGCATCTAAAAATCTCATTCACGTACACGTACAGCATTGATAAATAAACTTGCACACAAATATACACACAAGAATATGTTAAACTTGAATTACACGGTGGTATGATATAAATATACGTACGGGGGCTTATTTTTGTACACTTCATTGTGCCTATATAAACAGTGACGTATTTAACACTTGCGGATTCTTAAATATACGCCGTCTTATATTTCAAGTATAGTACTCAGGCGTATGTATATTCTCAAATATACGCAAAAAATATACCGTATCGTATATCTAACTTTTTGCACTGTGGCTGAAATTGGAAACATTAACAAGCCATCGCGCAGTGCAGGTGGATCTACGCACGAAGCCCCCACCCGCAATACCCATTCCTGATGATCCAGCTCCCGATGAGAAGAATAAGCTCTTGCAGGTGAATCGCACTCTCACAAACACACATAATTATATGCACCAGTGCATGTACAATAATATGCAACACCATACATTTGTTCTTCCCAGTCATCTGAAGAAAGAAATTAAACCATCTCATATTAGACAAACTGGACTATTCACTATTAAAATGGCTAGTCATACCATTTATGACAGCTAGTTTATAGACAATGAGATTATAGACAGGTTCATGAACTTTGGTGGTTTTTGCTTCTGTATACTTAAGGCATATATTAAACATGTTCATGTATATATCTATGCAATAGGAAAATGGGCTGGGGAGTGTGAAGGGCTAAAAGAGGGAAAAAACACTATCCACATGTAGTTTCTAAATACAGCTCTGCTAGTCCAGCCTGTCAAAAATGATTAAAGCTTTACTGATCCTAAAAGGACTTGTACTAAATGTTTCTGTTGAAGTAAAAACACATGCACAGTGTAAGTTCCTTCAGTACACCAGGGTGTACAATTGCACCTCTGGGATGACAGTCCTAACCAAGACTGATGACACAAAGTAAAAGTTTCATTGTAACTGTACATATACACTGTAAACACATGTTTCCCACGTGTTTATGCTGAAACATGTGTTTATGCATTCCTTTGTTGGGTTGCTAATTTATGATTGTCATTACCCAATACATGATAAACTGTGCGTGGTGTGTGTGTGTTGTGTGTGCATGTGTGTGTGTATGTGTGTGTGTATGTGTGTAAGTGTGTGTATCCTAACATTGTTTCACATCTGACAATGGATTCCTTGTTTGGGCTGCTAAATTATCATTGTGACTACCCAACTACCCAGTAGTTATGATAGCTATCATCCACCATCTGTAATTCATATAGATGGCTGACCTGTACATCTGTCCCTTTTTACATGTACATCTTTACTTCACACACGTACATGTACCAAAGACCATAATGTATACATGTAAATATTGTGCAAACTGTGCATGTGCGTGTGTGTATGTGTGTGTGTATGTGTGTTTGGAAGCAATTAATACCCTCCCTTCAAGATATAATTCATAGTGTACTCTATTAATAGCCCTCCACACATGCTCAAATCCAGAATCAACCCTTCACATACATGTACAACCAGCTTCCTGACCATTCTGCTTTACTGTACACCAAATGAAAGTGGGATTTACATTACAGTACTTGCAATTATTACCATAGGCATGTACATACATGTAATCATTTTTGACCATGTACATGTCAGTGCATTTTTTTTTGCAGGTGTTGTACTTAATGGACAAGTTCAATGCCAGTGACACATTCTACCATGAGCTATCCACCATTCTTCCTTCAACACCACGGTCATACAAGATAAAAAAAGTTCGTACTGAGATGAATGTACACCTAAGAAGAAAGATTCACAGAGTACCAGAACCACACAATGGAGTATACTGCAGTGTGAATGAAACGTTGAGTGACACAATTGAAGAACTTGTAAGTACATGTACAATAACATAAGTTTACCCCAATAAATTTTGTACACCTAAGAAGAAAGATTCACAAAGTACCAGAACCACACAATGGAGTATACTGCAGTGTGAATGAAACGTTGAATACGCATCAGGTGGCACTCCATCCAGAATTGATTGAGGATGTCGGCAGAGTGAAACTCAGTGGTGATGGGACAAAATTTAGCAGATGCTCAAGCTTTTTTCTGCTTTCGTTTTCACTACTGAACCTTCAAAAGCGTGTTCTGTCACCAAGAAGTCATTTATACATACATGTACATGCACATAAGAGATGCTATTACATGTACAACTAAACTTCTTCAACAGATAATCATACGCTGGCTGTGGTTAAGATGTCTGAATCATATCAACTGCTATCTGAAACACTTCATATAAATATAAAATGTCATTTAATGTCATTTTTAGTTTAAATACATACAGCACCTAGAAAGGATGGCTATATAGCTCCGCAAGAACTGGACAGGTTGAAGTAACAGCAATTCATGATGCCAGTTGGTTGAATGCAGCCATTGCTTCGATCACCTTCAAGCTCATAGAACTTGATGTCATTGTTACTCTGTTTCTGTCACTGTATAATCTGAACAAAACAATGTTTGCAATGGGATTTGAGTTTCCCACTTCATAAGCTGAGACATACTGTGTGTGTTGTGTGTGTGTGTCAGTGTGTGTGTGTGTGTGTGTGTGATATACTTGCCGTTAGATCCTATCTTAATTTGGATGTTTATACAAAGACAAAGGCCCAATGTCATGAATTTTGTTGTGTGGCAAGACCTGTACACGTATGTGCTGTGATAGGTCTATAGGTCTGAGGGAATACACTATATAATGTCATGCACAAGTATAGGGAGAAGGCCAACAGTATAGGGAGAGGCCAACAGTATAGGGAGAAGGCCAACAGTATAGGGATTAGACAGTATATAATTGCTGTCCCATGGAAGGTCATATTAATATGGGTAAAAGAATCAGTAAACTCTGAACTTTTACCCTTATTCAATGAGTTGCAAACAATATTTGCCCAAGGCCCTGCATACAAATGTTGTTCTGTACCTCACTACATGTAGTGGTTTTAGTGGTTAAAAGAAACCAAAAAAGTACACAACCACAAGCCAACTGACACTACACACATGCACATACTTGTACCATCACACTACACACATGCACACACTTGTACCATCACACTACAACACATGCACACACTCATACCACTTCCTATACACATGTACACAACTAACACTCCTCCCACCTACACACATTTACACAACACCTCTTCGTATACACATACCACATACTATGCACATGTACACACACCCCTTCCTATACACATGTACACAACTCACACCACACACGAAGACATTAATATCATCACATCCCGCCTACACTACACATATGTAGTACACACTCATACCCCTTCCTACATACATGTACACCCCTTCCTAAACCACATGTACATAATTCACACCCCTTCCTAACACATCCCTCCTCCCACCTCCACACTACATACCCTTCTCCCATCTATCACACTCCTCCCAACTACACACTACACACCCTCCTCCCACCTATCACACCCCTCCCAACTACAAACTACACACTCTCCTCCCACTTGTAATACCCTCCCAACTACACATTACCACACCCCTCCTCCCGCCTATCATTTCCCCTCCCCCCTCCCACTTGCATACATATACCATCACACGCCTTCCAGTTCCATCCCACTAACACATTTGTACTGTCACCACTCCCCTTTACCTTGCCACGCCATCACACACATGATGGCTCGGTAACACTGCCCCTCTACAGGTACCCCATTAGACAAAGTTAGTATTAGTGCATACATACCAGCTGCCACCACTACAGATAGCGAACGGTAACTCAAACGCTAAGGCAATGTGTTGAAGCAAAAGTAAATAACGTCGTCGTCCTACCCCGCTACTTGATAGAACGACGCAAAACCGGGCGCTACAGAAGAGAATTAGCCAAGGCCTATGCGACAAGTGCGCGCTATATTGACCCCCCAAAACGATATAGAATGAGGTGAATACCAAAGCAAATGTACTGTGCACAAAAAAGTTACGCGCTGACCTCTTTCTTACGACCGCTTGGAAGTTGGCACCACATTCCACAGCACCACATTCCACACTAATTATCACAAAACAATATTGTGCGGCTCAGTTTATAATGAATATAATTATAAAGTCCCAATTACGGCGATTAATACAGTGTGGCCATCCACACGTTGAATGCAAGAAAGGTAATGCCAAGCTTATGACAGCCTTGAGGACCGTGGCTATGTCATTCGTAGGACAGTGACTGTCTACAATTTTCGGGTGATCCTGCACCACCACACCATCTGATGAGGTCTGTCTCACATTTCTGAACATGTGTCATTAAAATGGCCCCTCCCACTTGAGGACCATGGCCATGTCACACATGTGAGAGTGAGTTTACCCTACAGTCTGACCAAGGTAAGCGATGTTCTGGTGATCCTACACCACCAGAGCATCTGATGAGGTCTGTCTCACATATCTGAACATGTGTGATTAAAATGGCCCCTCCCACTTGAGGACCATGGCCATGTCACACATGTGAGAGTGAGTTTACCCCACTGTCTGACCAAGGTAAGCGATGTTCTGGTGATCCTGCACCACCAGAGCATCTGATGAGGTCTGTCTCACATTTCTGAACATGTGTCACCTCCCCCTTGAGGACCATGGCCATGTCACACATGTGAGAGAGAGTTTACCCCACTGTCTGACCAAGGTAAGCGATGTTCTGGTGATCACGCACCACCAGAGCATCTGATGAGGTCTATCTCACATTTCTGAACATGTGTGATTAAAATGGCCCCTCCCCCTTGAGAACCATGGCCATGTCACACATGTGAGAGTGAGTTTACCCCACTGTCTGACCAAGGTAAGCGATGTTCTGGTGATCCTGCACCACCAGAGCATCTGATGAGGTCTGTCACACATTTCTGAACATGTGTGATTAAAATGGCCCCTCCCACTTGAGGACCATGGCCATGTCACACATGTGAGAGAGAGTTTACCCCACTGTCTGACCAAGGTAAGCGATGTTCTGGTGATCCTGCACCACCAGAGCATCTGATGAGGTCTGTCTCACATTTCTGAACATGTGTCATTAAAATGGCCCCTCCCCCGTGAGAACCATGGCCATGTCACACATGTGAGAGTGAGTTTACCCCACTGTCTGACCAAGGTAAGCGATGTTCTGGTGATCCTGCACCACCAGAGCATCTGATGAGGTCTGTCTCACATTTCTGAACATGTGTGATTAAAATGGCCCCTCCCCCTTGAGGACCATGGCCATGTCACACATGTGAGAGTGAGTTTACCCCACTGTCTGACCAAGGTAAGCGATGTTCTGGTGATCCTGCACCACCAGAGCATCTGATGAGGTCTGTCTCACATTTCTGAACATGTGTCATTAAAATGGCCCCTCCCACTTGAGGACCATGGCCATGTCACACATGTGAGAGTAGAGTTTACCCCACTGTCTGACCAAGGTAAGCGATGTTCTGGTGATCCTGCACCACCAGAGCATCTGATGAGGTCTGATCTCACATTTCTGAACATGTGTGATTAAAATGGCCCCTCCCCCTTGAGAACCATGGCCATGTCACACATGTGAGAGTGAGTTTACCCCACTGTCTGACCAAGGTAAGCGATGTTCTGGTGATCCTGCACCACCAGAGCATCTGATGAGGTCTGTCTCACATTTCATGAACATGTGTCATTAAAATGGCCCCTCCCACTTGAGGACCGTGGCCATGTCACACATGTGAGAGTGAGTTTACCCCACTGTCTGACCAAGGTAAGCGATGTTCTGGTGATCCTGCACCACCAGAGCCATCTGATGAGGTCTGTCTCACATTTCTGAACATGTGTTATTAAAATGGCCCCTCCCACTTGAGGACCATGGCCATGTCACACATGTGAGAGTGAGTTTACCCCACTGTCTGACCAAGGTAAGCGATGTTCTGGTGATCCTGCACCACCAGAGCATCTGATGAGGTCTGTCTCACATTTCTGAACATGTGTCATTAAAATGGCCCCTCCCCCTTGAGGAACCATGGCCATGTCACACATGTGAGAGTGAGTTTACCCCACTGTCTGACCAAGGTAAGCGATGTTCTGGTGATCCTGCACCACCAGAGCATCTGACGAGGTCTGTCTCACATTTCTGAACATGTGTCATTAAAATGGCCCCTCCCCCTTGAGGACCATGGCCATGTCACACATGTGAGAGTGATTTTACTCCCACTGTCTGACCAAGGTAAGGATGTTCTGGTGATCCTGCACCACCAGAGCATCTGATGAGGTCTGTCTCACATTTCTGAACATGTGTCATTAAAATGGCCCCTCCCACTTGAGGACCATGGCCATGTCACACATGTGAGAGTGAGTTTACCCCACTGTCTGACCAAGGTAAGCGATGTTCTGGTGATCCTGCACCACCAGAGCATCTGATGAGGTCTGTCTCACATTTTCTGAACATGTGTCATTAAAATGGCCCCTCCCACTTGAGGACCATGGCCATGTCACACATGTGAGAGTGAGTTTACCCCACTGTCTGACCAAGGTAAGCGATGTTCTGGTGATCCTGCACCACCAGAGCATCTGATGAGGTCTGTCTCACATTTCTGAACATGTGTCATTAAAATGGCCCCTCCCACTTGAGGACCATGGCCATGTCACACATGTGAGAGTAGAGTTTACCCCACTGTCTGACCAAGGTAAGCGATGTTCTGGTGATCCTGCACCACCAGAGCATCTGATGAGGTCTGTCTCCACATTTCTGAACATGTGTCATTAAAATGGCCCCTCCCACTTGAGGACCATGGCCATGTCACACATGTGAGAGTGAGTTTACCCCACTGTCTGACCAAGGTAAGCGATGTTCTGGTGATCCTGCACCACCAGAGCATCTGATGAGGTCTGTCACACTTTTTCAGAACATGTGTCATTAAAATGGCCCCTCCCACTTGAGGACCATGGCCATGTCACACATGTGAGAGTGAGTTTACCCCACTGTCTGACCGAAGGTAAGCGTGTTCTGGTGATCCTGCACCACCAGAGCATCTGATGAGGTCTGTCTCACATTTCTGAACAGTGTTCATTATAATGGCCCCTCCCCCTTGAGGACCATGGTTATGTCACAAGTCTTAGAGGTTAAAGGGAGTTTTAGAGTGTCTTCAATTCAAGCAATGTTCTGCCTGTGTGCATCTTTTTTCTAAGCATTTCACTTATTCACAAAACAGTAATGCTCTTAAATCTGCATAGGTAGTTTTTGGTTCAAAACGCATGTTTTTGCTTCATCCCAGGTCAATCTATAAGCATCCATAATGACACCAGTGATTATCTATTAAGTGAACAGGAAACAATATTTTAAGCCAAAATTGATTAGTATTACTTACTTCAGGCCATACCATAAATTTATTGACTTCAGAAAGTGTCATGGATGCATTCTTACCCACATCATCCTGAATGCCCATAAGGTACAGCTCAATCTCATGTACCTAGTATAGTATGTGTCAGTGAGTAGTACATATATAGTATTGAACTTTAATTTAACTCACCATGTCACAGCATGTTTCTAGTGGCCAATATGGATTTTCTTTTCTTAACGTTTTGATATATGGGATGTGATTTTTAAACATTGACATCTGTCTACCAGTTATAAAGCATCGTATTAGTGGCTGTAAAGTGAAAGAAAAGTATATTTACATGGATCTAAGCATGCATGCATGCATGCATGCTCTAAGTACCTCCATCTTCTTCACCACTTGTCGTATTGATCTTCTTGTAAATGGTGATTCACTTCATTTGTGATGAGTATTGGAGCTAAAGCTAAGAAAAAATTGCACACATTTTCTCATTACCTTTCTTTCCTCTTCAGAAGATGATGTGGGAAACTTCTGATATAGTGGTCTCATCCCCACTTCAGGGCAGTAAGGTCATCAGGGTCAGGACCAGGATTTTCGAAGTCAGGAACCAAAAAGTCATCAGAATGAATATCAGAATTCAAAGATATAGGGCTTCCAATTTTGATGTCGTCATCATCGTCATCACCATCTACTTCATTCACACTATGACATTCAGTCACTCCTGAAAAAGTTTACAACTATACACATGTATTTACACGACACAACTGGGTGTGTTTCACCTTGAAGTGCATCATCATCTGCTTTCTGCAGTGGATAAAGTGCACCAACGGACAATTCAAATGCAATCTGTTTTCTGAAGCAACCCATCATTTTCTGTGGATAAGCTTCTATTATGCCTAGTGCTTAGTGTTTTATATCCTACTTGTGTGAATACGCAGTCCTGGCTTTCCACTTGCAATCTTGCTGCCTGTATAATATTATGCATGGTTAAGAATGCTTTCATAGAGTGTTGAAATCAAAACTTACAAGACACACAGTCATATGAATTGGTTTGCCTTGGTGAATTGCTGGCCTACATCATTGGAAAATCCCTTATTAGAGTACATTACAACTCCATGCAAGGCACTGAATACTATTGAATCAGAATACTTCCAGTCTAAATGACTGAGGTGTAACTTCGTTCTATGTTGCATTTCATTGCAAAGGTACAGCCTATATAGCATAGAAATGTTTTACTGACTTGTACATTAAGAATGTTGTGCCACTAGCTTACCAAATCCAGTTTACAGCATCATCATCAGAACAGTGCATTGAATCAAAGCTTTGAATGAATTGAGCTTGTGGATGGACTACCTAGTATTTTATCATCAGGTATTATCACCTTTTGAACTCTGGTAAAGTTTACCAGTAGACTCCAATGATTTGGTTTGTGTACAGGAAAGAACAGTTTCTGGTAGCTGCATACATCCTCACCCTAGAGTCAAAAATGCATTCTCATAAGCCATATTGTAGTTTGCATGCATGTGTTTCACTTTTGAGTGCCTTCTGACTGATAGGTAGCCTCGCGCTTTGAACAGGGGAATAAATGTTGGGTCAAAGACCTTAATTCTTTTCCCATTCTGTTGTAAGAATGATAAGATGTAACTTTAATAATATGATTATGCAAACCTTAGTAGCAGCCTCTTACAATAGTTCCATGTATGCAGAAATGATCTACATGGGTTGTCATAGAATTTTTCTGATGAGTTTAATACCATACCTTTGAGTCAAGTTGATCGTCAAACAGTAGTTGTTGTAAGGCATTCTTTTCAAGTTGGAACACTTTGTTTGGTACTGAAACTTTGTTGTATAACTTTTTAAAAACAGTCGTGGTGCATGTAAATCTGAAAAGCATTTTCCTAAGTACCTCAGCTTCAATACTTGATGGTAGGCCGCTGTAAATCTGGTTTAGGCATTCAAGGATATTCATGTTCAATGCATGCATGCATTCTAACTCACAAGTTTTCCATTTGGAGGATGAATAGTAAACTCTCTTTGAAGAAATGACTGCAGAAGTATTATTACTATCTTGTGTTGCTTGCACATTTCCCCCTTACCTTTGACATTGATGTGGTGTAAACTGCAAGACATACATTCTCCTAAAAATGTAAAGGCTACATTGTAAGACTGTTATGATTTTAACACTACAACCTCAACTATTCTTGTGGAATGAAGATCAGTAGTAGTTTTTATACTTATCAATGAATCATCATAATGAATCCACTCCTTTCTGTTTTTCACGTAGCATGTATCTGTAAAATTGATTCAATGGGATGAAATTAAATGAAAGATATTCTTATTCATTTACAGTGGCCCTCTGCAATGTCTTTTCCATGGTGCACCTGTATGTGTGGATATGAAGGGGAATAACAAACTACTTGCTGATTTTTACTAACCAGGATTGCACATAACTGATAGAAATGGCTCTCTTGGGAACTTGAGTGTGCAAGATTGCAAGCCCTGGATAGTGTATCATTTATTATATACAGCACACATAAAACAATTATTAAACCTTGGAACTTTAATTCTGTTTTTCAGTTTTCTGGCTGGAACACTGCAACTTACCCTACTGCAGTTCAAAATCAGTATGCTTGGAAATGAAACGTGTTTCTCCTGTACAGCTAATTGCTTGTGACAGACATCACAAAACCTGCACATGATATATCAGCATTCATAGTCATATTCCTGTAGACCTACTTTTGGGTACACAAATTATCCAACAAAGCATCAAGCCAGGTGGTCAGTATATCCATCATACTAACATCCTCTGGTTGACCTTCAGCGCTGAATGGAATCACAGTCCAACTTGAAGAATCATGCACTATCTGGTTTATAATGTGTTATAAATGACATATAAAACAGGGTTTTTCACCTGTGAACAGCATGTAGCCATTTTGTTGACTGTTGTTGTGAATTCTTTCTTAAAGTTGTTTGCTATCTGACATAATACTAATCTTAAACCAATGCTTTACAAGGATGTATTGTAATAAAATACCTCTGATCCTGATAACAGTACTTCAAGCAGTGCTGTTATTCCATCGACACAGTCATTTTGCAATCCACAGTTGAGGGAGTATGCTTTCTCCTTTTGTAGTGCACGCTATATTTGGCTACTAAAGTATCATTCACTACAAAATTCATTTTACTTACAACTAATTTTGAGGCATTGCAGGGTGAACTGAACTTGTTTCAAGTTCATCCATAACACTCACAAATTCCTTCTGAACAGAATTGAAGCACTGCACATCCATTGCTACATGCATGCCATGTGATTATTTGTAAGAGGGAGCAGAATCTCGTTTTAAATGGGTGGCTTACCCTTCATCATCAAATACAATGGAGTTGCAGCAAGAGCCTGTAATGCAGCATTCATCCAACACGTATATGTTGTATTAAGGGGGAGGGGCCATTTTAATCACACATGTTCAGAAATGTGAGACAGACCTCATCAGATGCTCTGGTGGTGCAGGATCACCAGAACATCGCTTACCTTGGTCAGACAGTGGGGTAAACTCACTCTCACATGTGTGACATGGCCATGGTTCTCAAGGGGGAGGGGCCATTTTAATCACACATGTTCAGAAATGTGAGACAGACCTCATCAGATGCTCTGGTGGTGCAGGATCACCAGAACATCGCTTACCTTGGTCAGACAGTGGGGTAAACTCACTCTCACATGTGTGACATGGCCATGGTTCTCAAGGGGGAGGGGCCATTTTAATCACACATGTTCTGAAATGTGTGACAGACCTCATCAGATGCTCTGGTGGTGCAGGATCACCAGAACATCACTTACCTTGGTCAGACAGTAGGGTAAACTCACTCTCACATGTGTGACATGGCCATGGTCCTCAAGGGGGAGGGGCCATATTAATCACACATGTTCAGAAATGTGAGACAGACCTCATCAGATGCTCTGGTGGTGCAGGATCACCAGAACATCGCTTACCTTGGTCAGACAGTAGGGTAAACTCACTCTCACATGTGTGACATGGCCATGGTCCTCAAGGGGGAGGGGCCATAATTATCACACATGTTCAGAAATGTGAGACAGACCTCATCAGATGCTCTGGTGGTGCAGGATCACCAGAACATCGCTTACCTTGGTCAGACAGTGGGGTAAACTCTCTCTCTCATGTGTGACATGGCCATGGTCCTCAAGTGGGAGGGGCCATTTTAATGACACATGTTCTGAAATGTGTGACAGACCTCATCAGATGCTCTGGTGGTGCAGGATCACCAGAACATCACTTACCTTGGTCAGACAGTGGGGTAAACTCACTCTCACATGTGTGACATGGCCATGGTCCTCAAGGGGGAGAGGCCATATTAATCACACATGTTCAGAAATGTGAGACAGACCTCATCAGATGCTCTGGTGGTGCAGGATCACCAGAACATCGCTTACCTTGGTCAGACAGTGGGGTAAACTCACTCTCACATGTGTGACATGGCCATGGTCCTCAAGTGGGAGGGGCAATATTAATCACACATGTTCTGAAATGTGTGACAGACCTCATCAGATGCTCTGGTGGTGCAGGATCACCAGAACATCACTTACCTTGGTCAGACAGTAGGGTAAACTCACTCTCACATGTGTGACATAGCCATGGTCCTCAAGGGGGAGGGGCCATTTTAATGACACATGTTCAGAAATGTGAGACAGACCTCATCAGATGCTCTGGTGGTGCAGGATCACCAGAACATCGCTTACCTTGGTCAGACAGTAGGGTGAACTCACTCTCACGTGTGTGACATAGCCATGGTCCTCATGGGGGAGGAGCCATTATAATCACACATTTTTAGAAATGTGTAGACCTCATCAGATGCTGTGGTAGTGGAGTATTATTATACTTATTATATGTACCGGTTCACGCATGATGCATGACGCATGATGCAGTTATTGTGTAATTATAGTTAGTTCTTGCACTTGTGGGTCACTGGCGCCCGCCCGCACAATATTGTTTTGTGATAATTAGTGTGGAATGTGGTGCTGTGGAATGTGGTGCCAACTTCCAAGCGGTTCATTACACTTCTTTGAGGTCATCTGACTTACCTCCGAAAGTTCCGCAACGTGTCCGTGATCATGTTGCCTTTGTTCACATGATGTTCACAAGCATCTCTAAGTACTTCACTCTGTTTACTAGGCTCAGCTGCTGTCGATATTGGTTGCTGACAAATCTTATTCTGCACAAAACAGTAGTCATTTCGCTTCATCGTTGCTGTGCACGTGCACGATTTGAAAATTAGAAGGCGGGTCTAACATAATTAAACCACAGCGCATGAATAGTACGGCAGGGCGGGGGGGGGGGGGGGGGGGGGGGGGGGGGTGGGGAGGTGATCAAGCCCCCTCAACAATTAGCCGGAGGGGGGGGGGGGGGGGGGGGGGGGGGGCTGAGCCCCTCAGCCCCCCCCGTACTTTGCGCCTGGCAGTGACTTGTGGATTGCAAGCCTAGCTTATCCTCGGATCACGCACGTGATATTCCAGTGGGCGAATAAACAATTCGTGCTGGCTAAACGGGTAAGTTCCATATTACAGTTGACAGCAGATAAATGCTCATCTAAATGTATATTTATTCAGGTGCTCATGTGTGTATTGTTTTACGTAGAGAGACTAGACCTATAAGGTCTCACAGGTTCCAGCGTCTCTAACAATCGTCCATCTTCATCTAGGGTCGCGTAGTGGTATGCAAATATTTGTGAAGATCTTGACTGGCACCATCACTTTGGAGGTGGAACCAAGTCATACCATTGATAATGTGAAGAAAAAGATCCAGGAAAAGTTAGGCATTGCACCAGACCAACAGAGACTAATCTATGCTGGCAAACAATTGGTGGATGGTCGTACTCTGAAGGAATACAACATCTCACGTGCGTCAACACTCCATTTTTACTTAGGATGGGTGCTGGACCTCCTTC